>LQNS02278129.1:23174008-23195823 GCA_001587735.2 Parhyale hawaiensis
AAGCCACACGTAGGCGCCCAATGGTCTTCTGCTTAAAGTTCGACCAAAGCGAGTTACAGTACATAGGGTAACAATAGCTACGAAACAACTGACACTTGACCTCTTCAGAGCAGTGACGAAGACGTAGGCCTCTAAACCACGCGCATCAGCAAAATGTGGCCCTAATTTACCTCTTAGAACTTTCCCCACTCCATTTACTTTACTGTGGTGCTCCCCGTCGCAGACTTCCCCGGACGCACTATCGTCGCCCTATCGTCACTATCTTCGATTTGGCTTCGAAATCAAGCCGTCGAGGTTTAACTTGTCAGAAGCATTGGCCGCAATTTGAGCTTTGGCCTTATCCCAGCGAATCGAGTCTGTGAGAGGCAACTCGATTAAGCTGAACCGGTTGAGAGCTCCTTCATTTTACGAAACAAGATTGAGTTTCTGGAAGAATCAACAGTAGCCGATAAGGGCACTGCCTGAAACCTATTTCAACAGTGGAACCGTTGAAGCCAGCGCATGTACGTGAAGTACCGGACAAGTCGAGCCTCGAACACAGTAGAGCGCATTACTTCACTGTGGGCTTGAAGGCCTAATTTCACTGTCCAGTAGAACGCGCATTGTACCAACGCTATGCTTTGGTCTCTTTTTGGAGATGATACGCGCAGCCTGCGCAGGTTTGGTATTGTGTATAGTAGCTAGAGATGCCAATGTGACTAATACATACATTTACTTCTAGGCCGTGTTCACACATCCCTCATCGTAACGCGTTCAGTGAAATTGAAGGACGCGGTGCGTTGATTTGATAAAGCAGCAACAAATGCGGGAGAGTGAAGCATGTAGCACGTCCCTTTTCTGTACGCGTCGCGTAATTCAAGTTTACTTAACTGAACCTCAAATACTGAATTGATCTTCTTTAGCGTTTTCTAATCATGAAAATGTCGAAAAAATGCATTTTTACCGTCACTTTATTGGTCAGAATCACTAAATTCCCGTCAAACACATAAAACTAGATAAGCTGAAAACGTTGTCTTTGTTAAAAATGCATTTTTACCGTCACTTTATTGGTCAGAATCACTATATTCCCGTCTAACACATAAAACTAGATAAGCTGAAAACGTTGTCTTTGTTAAAAATGCATTTTTACCGTCACTTTATTGGTCAGAATCACTAAATTCCCGTCTAACACATAAAACTAGATTAGCTGAAAACGTTGTCTTTGATAAAAATGCATTTTTACCGTCACTTTATTGGTCAGAATCACTAAATTCCCGTCTAACACATAAAACTAGATAAGCTGAAAACGTTGTCTTTGATTTGACAAGGAAGCGTATTGCTGCGTGCTGGTTTCAATTTTATGGGTTAATCAGGCCTTGAATATTTTGAAAACAGGTTGTTCCCATCAAGTTCAGGCTTTAATAGGTTTATTACATTACATAACAAGTATTTGGTAAAGTGGTACTAAACACTGTAGAATAATGCATCTGCGTAGCCACTGAAAGTTTAACAAACTTTTTGGGAAACCCTAAGCAAAAGCTAATACAATTGCTTGACGTATTATTTAAAACTTTTTTAAACATAATAAAAAATTGAATCTAATAAATACTCAGGAAGTTTATTGAGAAGCATTGCAATTTGAAATACTGTAGCGCGTTTTTCGAAGTCAACTCGCACAATTGGGAGATTGAGAACAGAACGTTTCATTTCGTAATTTTGTTGGGGAATAAGGGGACTGAAATACTTTAGAAATACTTCAGGATGATTATGAAACACAAATGAAAAAAATTTAAGTAAGGATTAGTGAACATCCTGAAATTGCAACATTTGTACATTTGCAGTACATTTTACTGCAACTCACTACTGGCACATTGTTTTCGTTACGTCTAACATGTAGTATTCGCCTAAGTATATTGTTCAATATTACTTCAAGTTTGTGAATGTGACAACGTAAGGCTCCGCCCCAAACGATGATATTCTGGACCAGCACTGAATGAGCCAATGGGTAGTAAAATATGTTTCACGATTCACGATCAACATAATTGTATACTGCATAGATTATGCCGAGAACCCTGCTATAAACTTGCGCTCCACTTCTTCAATATGGGACTTAAAACGCAGCTTATCATCCAGGATCAGTCCAAGATATCTTATTTGAGACACCCACTCCAGTAAATTATTGTTAAAGAAAATAGGTGGCAACTGTTGGTGAGTACCGGGGGAGAAAAGCATTAATTTAGTTTTATTCTCATGGGCAGTTAATCCATTTTGAATTAACCATTCAGACAACACATTTTAAAAAGTTTGCATATCAGCTATAGCAGCTTGAAAATTACTACTATTGGTGTAGAAAACTGCGCCATCCGCATACAATATGCACAATTCATACCGAGGGTAGTAATATCAATATTAAAAAGGTTAAATAATAACGGGCCTAAAATGCTTCTTTGGGGAACACCCGAATTAAGAGGTAATGTATGTGATTTGGCTTCATTACAGAGTACATATTGATCCCTGTTAGACAGGTAACTATTAAGCAGTGCATTTGCTGCATTCCGAACACCATAATGATCAAGTTTCTTTTTTTTTTAGTATCAACTGTATTGAACGCTTTTCTAAGATCAATAAATAAAGATAAACAATATGCTTTATCGTAGAAGCATTTCAGAAGATCTGTTACGAGATGAAAAATTGCCAGCGTAGCATTAGATTTAGTTCGAAAGCCAAATAGCTAACCCCTAATTACGTTATGTGATGAAAGTAAATTTGATAGCCTAGAATGAACGGCTTTCTCTAACATTTTACTGAAGATAGATAACGTAGATATATATGGGTGTATAATTAGCCACATCATTCGGACTGCCTGTCTTGAAGATAGATATAACACGAGCATGTTTTAAAAATTAGGATAAATGCCGTTCTCCAAGCACAAATTGGAAATATGACAGAGAGGAACAGCAATACAATGAATCACTTTAAGCAGTAATGAGGGTTGAATCTCATCTCGATGACAGCACTTATTCCTGAAAGATTTAAGAATATTAACAATTTCATTGGGACAGGAAGGCCTGAAAATACAATCTGTAACAACATAACTCGTAAATTCGTATTGATTGTAAAATTTCCTTCTTGGGGAGGGAGGGCCTCCACCAGTGACTTTGCTACTGAAGCAAAGTGTGCATTAAATAAGTTAGCTGATTGTGCGTCAGGAAGTACCGTACCATTAACACTGAGAGAAACAGACTTACGTTTGGATTTCTATCAAGCACATCATTAAATACCTGCCATAATTTACGAGAAGAATTTTTGGACTCAATGATTTTCTTTTTATAATAGTATTCTTCGCATTTTCGTATTAGTCTAGTTAATACATTCCGGTAGGATGTATAGCATGTCTTTGCAATTATTCCACGTTTGAATATCCTGAGCAATCGGAATTTTGATAATGGGATACGAATGTGACTTCAAACCAACGCCACATATTAGCGAAAATGTAGAGAAACGATATCATAACTGAACGCGTAGCGTCATACGTTTGAGCGATGAACGCTTCTACGTGTGGACAGCGACAGGAGAAGGTGACGGACGGCTAGTGTTCATTTTCGTGATTGGACGCGTTACGATGAGTGACGTGTGAACTGGCCCTAATAGAAGCTGTAACCGCCAAAGACTAAGGACGGTACAGAAAGGCAGTTTTTTTAGTATTTTTACAAGGAAATTTTGCTGAATGATGACGTCGCTGTCGTCATTTTGCTTTTTTCATCATAAGTTGGTATATGGGATACGAGTTTCATCTACATAGCTCTAGTCACTCGCAATTTCGTTGATGCTTAATGGCTCTGAACCCAGAAGGCTTTTTAAAATGAAATAATCTGTATGGTCATTCTGCTCTCTATAGACGGCAAAAGTAGGTAGTACACTTCCTAGATTATTTTTTGATTTGTCCACTTTATAATAATACACAGTTGTTGGTCGCTTGCTCCGCGCCCACTTGCTTGCTTACTCCAATGTTGGTCCTTCCCTCCGTCACGCTGTTGAGGATTTAGATAGGAGAAAATTCATCTACTAAAAAACAAGTTGAGCTACCATAAAACTTAAAAGCCCTGGGAATAACGGTGACAAATATAGCTTCAAAAATACATGGTGAAAAAAGTGGAAATCCTTCATTTTTTTTTTTTTATTCGCTTCGCTTTGAAAATTAGCGCGGTACTTTTTAATATTACGATGACGATTTTTCTTCTGAGCGCGATAGAGTTTTTCTCATCCTGTCTGGCATAACCTGTGTTGCCAACTTGCCACACAGTTCAGCGACTACATGTTGACTTCAGTGGGAAATGAGCCCCGATCGGAGGAGGGAGTGGGAAATGAGCCCCGATCGGAGGAGGGAGTGGTAAATGAGCCCTGATCGGAGGAGGGAGTGAGAAATGAGCCCCGATCGGAGGAGGGAGTGGGAAATGAGCCCCGATCGGAAGAGGGACTGGGAAATGAGCCCCGATCGGAGGAGGGAGTGGGAAATGAGCATCGATCGAAGGAGGGAGTGGGAAATGAGCCCCGATCGGAGGAGGGAGTGGGAAATGAGCCCCGATCGGAGGAGGGAGTGGGAAATGAGCCCCGATCGGAGGAGGGACTGGGAAATGAGCCCCGATCGGAGGAGGGAGGCTCTAACATTTCTCCATGCGTTTGAGTCCCTGAAATGCAGGATAAGGCGGAACACCATCGACATCTTATGTGTTTTTTTTACTACAGAACAGCAATTAGGCAGCAGAAACTGGCCGAAAGATATGCAGTGGCTATGGAGAGAAAGCTGTTCCAGAACTGGTGTGCCTGGAATGGTTTACTCGACTTCGATGAAGGAATTTTCTGTAAGAAGAGCACCTCGCTCTGAATGGCCTAAAGAGCTTAACATCGGCCAACTGAAAGCTGTAGTCGAACAAGACTACAGTCTGACAACCAGACGAATAGCAAGTAAGTAGTGGGTAATGTAGCGAGTCCTTAGTTTTTGAGGGTAGGTTCCCCTAGCGCCCCCCCCCCCGGGTCATCGCGCCGCCCCTTCCGGTTTCTCAGGCCCCGCCCACTCCGGTTAGCGCCCCCCCTGACCCCCGCTAAACCGGTAGTGCATTGGCCGTTACAAACCGGAAGCCCACGCGCGAGGGCAGCCGCGAGGGTAGGTTACCCTCAAAAACCGGGATTTCGTCGCCTTATATACTACTCAAGTATTCTCTACATATGCAACATATCCAAAAACAAGTGTAGGAAGTGAATTTTTACCTACAAAACAAAACGGAACTCTTTGGCCAACCCAATATAATAAATAAATATATTTTGGTGTTTAGAATAAGCGAGATGTTAAGTAATAACGCTTCCTCTTTTGTTTTTACTCTCAAAACATTAAGTGGTACAAATTGAGGACACAGTCCATATTTTTCATATTACGGCCATACATGACTGCAGTGCGACCCACGCTCTGGCCTCTGTCTAGCGACAGTACATGCTGCCGTTGCAGCCTATATGTACATAATGTAAATATATTTTTGCGCTGGTTTGCTCGCATCCAATGTCACGGACAAAGGAATGCACAGATTTCTAATTAAGCGAACCTCGAATCATCTCTTCGAATTCGTTGTAACATCATTGTGTCTTGTTACGCGTGTAGATGGAGAAAAGCACTCGTATCATGGCTACGAACGCACGATATAATCAGTGGCGACTCGTGCCCTGTATAAGGTGGGGCCCGCCGTATATTACTTTTGAGCCACTAGGTGGAAAACCTATTTTCGATGCTGAATTCAAATCTTGAACGGGATAAGACTTGAATTCAGCGTAGAAAATTGCTTATCTGCCTAATGGCTTAAAAAAATCAAGGAGCTTCTATTAGAACCTCCTTGAAAAAAATATACCGCGAGCCTTACCTAAAACAGGGCACGACCTGTGCAAGGGAGCCAATGTGACTCCACTGTTGTCGCCAACGTTTACTTAAAAATATCTCCCCTTTTCATTCTTCTGTGGTCAATGCCATCATGAGGAAACATTAACTTTGCAACCAGTGATAGTGATGAAACAATATTTTTAGCATTCACGTCAGTCAAGGGCAGCACAGCCGTTTTTGAATCACCCACTACAAGCCTTTGCGCAGTCTCGAGAGACCGCCTGAAAAATAGAACTATGGCGTCTAATCGACGGAAGGTAATGGTGGTTTCGCATTGGGATGCCGGCTTAGAAAACGAATCATGATCTCAAAAATAAAGTTTTGATATTGTATTAAAACTTTGATCAGGATTTGATATATTATATTTGTAAGCAGAGCAGACTGAACGGTGATGTAAAATCAATAATAATTGAAAATTTTCGAGACGTGTTTTTTATTTAGAATTCATGGTATAGAATACCTGTGTAATTTTATGGGTAACAAAATCATTTGTATGCGCTCTAAACTGCGAGTTCTTGCTAACGTAGGACTGCGTGTCCGCTGTCCTGACGCTCACACCACTTGCTCTGTTACGAAAGTTGAATTTCAGCCAAACTTTCGCTTCCTAAAACTAGTTTATGGTTAAAAAGTTTGCTGCCCCTTAAGTGCAATACAACAGAAGATACGTTGAGGTTTTCGTACTGTGGGCACGTTTGATTGAGCACTGAAATCAAGCATTTGAGGCTTAACTTGTCTAAAGCATCGGCCACAAGCCCACAAGCGTAGGGTTTACCAAAGGGAATCGTACTGCCAGTGTCGGACGCAACCTAAGTAAGTTTAACCGGTCGAAAATTCCAATTTACGAAGCAAGATTTGGTTTCTGCAAGAATCGATGGTAGCCGATTAAGGGTTAATGCCTGAATCTCATTTCAGCGGGTCGAAACCATGGCACGCATCTGAAGCTTCGGAAGGTAAAGAGTTGCATTTTACTGGTCCTCCAAAGCTAAATTTCGAGGCCCAATCGAACGTGCACGGCATATCGCATTGCCTTGGCAATAAGTTGACATCTCTCTCTCTCCAAGATGGTACACGCTGTTCTTGTGTGTGTACTATAGACGTGATGTATACCTATATCTATATTTTCTCAAATACCCTGTAATTACCACAGACTTATGCCGATGTCAAACGCTAGTAAAAAAACAGCATCGTCATCTTTGCGCCTGAATGGGTTCATGTGCCTATTTAAGTAGCACACACTTGGAAGAAATTTTCAGTTATAAATCCCTGTAGTTATAATGACATGTCCGAAAGTAAACTAACCGCACTTGAGGAGCAAACTGTACTGATGGTTAACAATTTTACATCTTTACTTGGCAATCTGGAAATTGTATTCACAATAGTTCAACATAACATTCAGACGATTAGCTGAGAAAGCTCGTTCTATTTATTCATTAAAACACAGACAGGCTGTTCTTCAGTGTTGTCGCGAGAATTTTTGAGTGAATGATGACGTCACAATCGTCATTTTGTTCTTTTCATCATAAGTTGGTATACAGGATACGAGTTTTATCTACATAGCTCCAGTAGCTCGAAATTTCATTGATTTTTTAATAGCTAGAACAACTCTGAACCCAGAAGGCTTTTTAAAAATGAAATCATCCTGAGGATCATTCTACTATTTAAAACGGTAAGAATATCCAGTACATTTCCTCGACACAAAAGCTATGCCCTAACCTGTACATTTTTTTCAAGGCCTCATTTCCAGTGAAGGGTGCGTGTAACTTTTTTGGGAGGGAGTGTGCCCTCACGATCCTCCCCTGGCTACTTCACTGCAAGGAATTATGGATATTATTATCAACCCATAGGATGGACATTATACATCACACATCAAGTCCCAGTGTTGGAGAACAAGTGTGGTGTCTCCATGCTAAAAAATGAAAGTTTCACGGGTCTGTCTGAAAGGCCTTGCAAAGCCGTGAAAGTTTCACGGGTCCAGCTAGTCACGTACAACACCGAGATTCGATGTATGATATCTTATACGACCAGCCTTTTGCTGATGATAATTACTGAAGCTGCCCTTGTCTAAGTGGACGCGTGGATTATATTGATGTCCCTCTGTCTAACTGGACCCGTGGAATTCATTTGGCAGTAAACCACTGTACAGGTTCCCCAAGATTTATTCTTGAAATTTTCGGGCGTATAAACAATTAAAAAGACCTAGCCTATGGCCGAGAGATTAGTCACCAGCCGTATCACACATACGCCACCTACCAGAACTCAATAAAGCGCAAAACAATGAAAATGAACGACGAAAATCGCCAAAATATTTGCCTCTCGCGTTAGCTGTAGCACAGATACCGGATTTCGCAGGTAAGGCCAAATGCGAGCTGAATTCAGGCGTAACACACGAAGGAACAACGCTATTAATATTATAGATTACCAAACGCAACCCTTTTGTTGAATAAGTCATGAAAATATGTATATGAAAACATCTTACATCCCATCGAAAAATTCCACGATACTTTTACATTCATCAAGCTCACAAAGTCTACGAATTTCACCAAGTCCACCAAGGGCACAGAAGCAACCAAGTTTACAAAGGCCCGTGACCAGGCCTTCACAGCCGCGGGAATTCCCGGACACGTATCCTGGATACGGTTTGGCAAAAACAATTTAGGTGTCCTGGATTTTTTTCTTCAGTATTAGATAGGGGAAAAATAAGGCTTCGGACAGACGGACTGACAGACAGCTCTCTTATTATAGTATAGATTGCGTGAATTTTTTCACACTTATCATTCCACAAAAACGATTCATGTATAATTACGTAGTAATATCTTATTAAGCGCTATCACGCTTTCAAAAATGGGAGTCGGAATTATACAGGAGTCGGAGTCACAGTTGAGAAAACTCTTAGCTGTCGGGTCACATTTCAAAATTTGTTTCAACAAACCTAGTACTAATACTTTTATATTTTAGTAATCAGAGATAAATCTGTGATTTTTTGAATAAACAAACATGTAATAAAAACCATCTCATGTGTGAAAACAATTGCCACTATATAACATCAGTGATAACAAACAACAACTATAAACTAATTTAACAGTAACTAAAATGTATTAAAATTGGAGTACTGCAGACATTCTTTGCGACAGTTCAAGAGATTATGCTACGTAATGTGGTCAAAATATTAGCTAGCTACTTCTCGTTATTCATTTACCGAACCTTCATACGTTTATACCGTGCCATTATGAGAGCGGAAGTGAGTACATTTAAATTTATGTTAGAGGCGTGGTTCAAATACATATGGAGGGAAGGAAATGCGGGGACGGGGGAGAAATCGGGGGTATTCAAAGGTGGAGGAGGTATAAAGACCGGCGGGAGTACATGTGAATACTACTACTTATAATTCCCTTCTCTTACTTATTCCTAACTATTATACACAGCTCTTAAATGACATCAGCAATGCTTTTGCTAAGATAATGTAAAATGAATTGTACTATACTGTGGACAAGATGAAATTAATTAGGTTTGCTTGATGGGTGGGGGAAATAATACTGCCACGCACGCAGCTTCTTATTGGGGGTTATCCCTCACGCCTCCCTCCTACCTGTATGATTGCCTAGAATAGCTTGGGTTGGGCGGAAGGGAAGAACCCCTGAATATTTATTATTTTTTGCTGGTCACAATGAGTAGATTATGTTTTGCTGAGATAATATCGTTCAATTTGTTGATAAGTAAATAATTTAGTTAGTTATTGCAATTATAAAATTTCATTTTTAGGCAATGAAAATAAAAACAATTTGATTTATATTCCAATTTTCAAGCGTGGAATTTCATTCAACACTGTAATTTAACAACTTAAGAGAGTAATTTCAAAACATTTTCCTTTGTTTTTATGTATCACTTGTTTATGGAATTTATATATTTTTCTTGATCCGGATCACAGCTATGGCTCTAGGAGTACTGAAACTGTGAAAAATTTAAAAACTTCTTTTTTGGAGGCCGTTCCAACGGTCGTTTACGACAATCCATGTTCAAAAACATAATTAATGTCACAGCAACACTATATCTTATGGTTTCTTTAGTTATTAACGAATATATGGTTAGGTTAGGCAAAGTAGGATTTAGGTTCAGAATGGTTATCTAACCACCAATTATTTCAGTTTCGGTCACGTTGAAGTTGGGCTAAGGGTGACATACGGTTAGTTAGGTTGAGAATGGTTAGGTTACGTAAGATTTGGTGGAGTGTCGTTAGCTAAGGTTAGGGGAGGCCACGTTTGTTCTGTTTGCCGTACTTAGTTATTTTGTAGCTGCTGTGACACCTATGCCCCGACAGCCTAACTGCCGAAAATGCCTTTGCTTGCCGATCTGCGTCAGTGATGACGTCACAGTCTACCGCTCGCTTGTGTTGTGATTCGACATAGACCCCGTCAGAGATGATGACAATTATTTCGTAATAGAGGTGTGTATTGTTGCTTGATGTACGGGATGTGCCGCAAAATTTATGCCTAATTTCCTTAGCTAAACTTCATTTAGCGTTCCCAAGTGTTCTTACTGCAGGTATGTGGGTTTTTAGTGTTTGTATTGGTTTTGCGTGTTTAGGTAAGAAATTTTTCATGTTATAAGTGTTTTTTTTTTACTTAGCGTCAATCTATGATTGGCCTTACTTAGCGTCAATATTGATTGGCCTTACTTAGCGTCAATTATAATCGTATATTTCGATCGTTAGCAGAACCAGTCCTGGCCTTTTCCCTAACCTTACACTTACGTATTCATTAGCCTGTGGGCTATTACACTTAAAAGCCTATTGTACCATACAATTACATCCAATTACACCTAAACCCTTAGTTAGCTATATATATTTATTATATTAATGGGCCTGTTGGACAATCTTCTGCAGTCGAAAACTCCGTGTTTCGAATACTGAAGTTAGAGCGAACTTACGTCGCTTAATTTTGCTATTAAGCACCGTCAAGGAGAGGGAGCAGCGATAGCCAAATTGAAAACTTCGTTGTTTGGGGTAAATGAATGTGGACGCGCGCAGTATTGACCTGATTAAATACTGAAATTTACATTTTGTAACGCAACTGGCAACTAAATACATGATGTTTCAAGTGATTAGTTCATATCATAAATTTATTGATTTATTGAGGTTGAATTTGTCAAATATTGCAGCATAATGCAGATGCGAAAAATAGTAATTTTAATGGGGGGTATTTCCATCTCCAAACAGAGGGAGGATTTAACTGATGAGTTGGACTGAGAAGGCTGCATTAACGTATGGATTTGTCGAAATCTACTCTGTGACTGGAATCAACTGCTAACTGCCAGCGTAGCCAAGAGTGCACCGAAAAACAGCCGGACCTCCCACGAGAGATTGTCTCCATTCTAGTCTGTCGATGATGCTAACGTTCGCATATTTTATGCATCATTATTGTGTCAATTGCTAGTTTATGTATCGTTAATGTGTCAAATGCTGGGATAACTTATAAACGTACGTAGACGTTCTATCATTTCTAAGAGTCGCCTGTTGTATGTCCGCCTTACTTATTTACCGTATTACCTATTTCGCAGTGTAGGTTAGAAGTTTCATTAACGTGTTTGGCATAGAATAAATAGAGAACGTGGAATTCGGAACTTAACTTTCTCCAACAGCTTAAAAATTTGCGGTAATTCGGCGGATGTTGCGAGTGATGTTGGAGGTGAGATTCAACGTTCTAACGCTGTGCATGCAATAGATATAAAGGCTTCATATGTGTTTAATGTGTCATGTTCACTCTTGCTGGCTCGCCAAGACATTTGTTTTGTGAGGGCTCCCGCCTCACCCACACACTAAGACACATTCCATGTTTCTCATGTACTTTATCGTACCGACGTCGATTTAATGGTAAATTGCTTTCTTCATGTTCACTTGGTAAATTTCTGCAGGCAATTAGTCAGGGCTGCAATTAGTTGTCGAAGCTCTGACCATGCGAATTTGTTCTGGAAAATTTAAAAATTATTGAACATACTCTTCAAATTGCGTTGGTATTAGCAGTGCTAATCAATAATCTGGACCAACTGCACGTGCAAATTATTCAGGAATATTTAATTGTTGTACATTTACCTACGCATTCACAAGTATTGTATACACACACACACACACACACACACACAAGCAAACATTATTGCATCCCAACACTCTGCTGATCGTGAGTTGTCGGACGTATGTAGCGTTACTTTACTTTGTCCTTTTCTGCGTTCGTACGCGTAAGATCTCCTCCGTTATTCTTTCACATCCATTTTGGAAGCTTAAGACCTTGAACGACCTATTTGCATCCTTTACTTTATTTACTTTGCTATACTCTATAGTTAGATCAATCCTCACAAACACTTTTAGATGAGTTATTAAGCGCAGAAAAAATAGATGTCGGAAATTTTTAGCTGATATCTTACAATTTAACAATACCTAGGGGGTCATATCAATAGTTATTTTGTGTTTCAATAGCATTAAAATACCCATCCAATCATGGGAACATAAGTGTGATCCAAAAACTATACACACTAATAAAAATTTCCTGGAGAAACACAGAGATGTAGTGTGACAATGCTTCACGAAGTACCTGAACACCTGGAGCACGTTGTTAAGGGTGACGTTTATGTAATGCATAAATGTTCGCTTTTTTTACTGCGTGATGCATCACAAGGGCCTATCACTGCTTAATACGACCAAAATATCAATTAATTTTTATTGTAAGCTGAAAAAGGTTTGTACATTTGTACTGCGTGCCTATGAGTACCGAATAAAGCGCATTTAATTCAATTTAATTTAAGAGGCGGCGTTGCAGCGGCTTGGAGGCGGGGGAATGGGAGGGAGAGAGGGAGGAGGGTGCAGGTGGTTTAGGGGTAGATGCCGGGGTGTTAGCGAGAGGAGGTAGGTTGCGACCCAAGGGAGACTATTGCAAATGTCACAACTTATTATTCCAAGTTCATTCCTGTAATTGTAGCTTATGTATTCTACCACTCCTTATAAATGACATAGGCAACATTTTTTGAATCAAGGTAGAACGCTACATAGTTCTAGTTTTTTAGGGGACGGAGGGGCATATAAGATCTCTCTGTCCTGCTCACCTCCATGAAAGCACTCTGTAGTACAGTGGAAATAATGGGTTTGAGTGGGAGGAAGAGAGGAAAGTTTGTTATCATGGATGAGAAACCACAGCACTGACGCTGGCACAATGGGTGGTGGTCTTTCTGTACAATTTCGTCTAACTTACTCCACTGAAATGAATATTTGCTACTACATTAAATCGCTGTTTTCGTGGTAAGGGAAAACGTGGCTGCTTCTGTTCAATTTCTTGGCTTTTCCTCAATTTCCGACGAGCATTTTACAGTCATTTGTGAACTCACTTTCATGATGTACGTAATTTTATCTGCCACAGTGGCTGTTTCATATTATTCAAATGGAGCTGGCCGAGCGAAGCTGTACAGATTTACTCTACGAGTAGATTAGGGGTACGTTCAATTGGTCTCTAAAGTTAAGCGTACGAGGCCTAAGCTGAAGTTCAAGCTTGCTGCGTGAAATTCAGTTTTTAACGCAATCGCGTATCTACAACACTCGTAGCTTGTGTCAAGGTCACAAATACAAAGCTTTGAGTCATGCCTTATTTCTACGCTTACTCTAACTAGTCATTAGTACCCTTTGTCATTAGCTACTTCTTTCGACTTCACATTCTAGTTTCATCCATTTTTCAACACTCGCCAAACTATGAAACTTCCTATATCCTTTACTTCCGGATCTCTAGCATCAAATAAATACTTCAATATGTTTTAATAATAATAATCTTTATTAAGTGCTCATAGACATTACAAAATTGGATTGAAATATGGTACACAGGAGAATGTTTCTTATTTCTAGGTTACACACAGAGCATGTCGCACTGATCTTACACAAGAACGCGGTACAGAGCTGGTACAGGTTGGAGAACTTCGCAGATTTTACCATTGACCATTTGGATCAAAAATATGGTAACGAAGCCAAGCTTTGGCAGCACCTGTAAAATGCGAAATGTCATCAGGTTACCGTATTACGCATAAAAATTTTGTTCTACAAAGTAACATTATAAGTAAATTACTCCTTATTCATGAAAAGAAAGGAAAAAATTCCTCCTCAAAAAAATATTTAATTTGTTTTTAATTAGAAAAATATTATTGAAAGACTTTTAATAACTATACAGTGAGTGTATATAAAAATGTAATATATTGGGTTGATAGGTAACTATG
The DNA here is from genome assembly GCA_001587735.2 of Parhyale hawaiensis. Classification (NCBI taxonomy): domain Eukaryota; kingdom Metazoa; phylum Arthropoda; class Malacostraca; order Amphipoda; family Hyalidae; genus Parhyale; species Parhyale hawaiensis. The sequence goes on from LQNS02278129.1 coordinate 23,188,155, forward strand.
ATGCAATGAACTATATATTACCCGACCTGCTGTAGAAAAAATTAAAGAGAGTAGTATAAATTAGAGTAGTCAAAATGTTAACCATTTTATTTTATAATCAAAGTTGGCTTTTTCTTGCAATGATTCTATGTCCTCATGGGTACCGAATTAATTTAACTCTGGTGCAGCAGCAGTGCTGCGTCACTGCGGCACACGTGACAAGAATGTGAAAGAATGTGGCTGGGAGACTGGGGGCAGTTATCGGGGGTGTTCACAGGAGGGGGTAAAGTGTTGGCTGAGTGTAGGGAGATTTAACAGACGCAATTAAACCTCCTTGGTTGGGACCACTAGCTGTTCTGCACTAGCGGGGTCTTGGCCACTTTACTGTGGTCTTGGCTTAGCAAAAGTTAGGGCTGGCGTCGAAAAATTCCACCGTAAATTCCACCGTTTTTGTAAGTTGTGTTGCAGACCCGTGCTCCCACTGAGGTTTTTAGTTTATCCCAAGATCCTGCTCCAAAATTTCCCAAGATTCAAGAAAAAATCCCAAGGTGTAGTAAAGTACAAAAATATTCAAGAAATATAATACTTATGCTGCTTTAATCATGATATTCCTCTTCATCAGCGTCTACAGATAGAGTGGCAGTGTTCTGAGCGCCTGTGTTGCTTTTTTTTTTATTAAGAGAATGAGTGATAATCACAGATTATTGTGCGCTATGAGTTTGTTTTATGCTTTACCGATACTCTGTGCTTCGGAAGTGCTGACTGATTCGCATTTTTCGTGTAAATTTGCAGCGCTTTCAATAACAGGCGCCTTTATTTTATTTGACCTGTTCCAGCCAGTTTTTGAATTCACAATCAGTTAGCCACTCAGCGCTAAAGGTTTGGGGGTACCATATAGCATTCTTTTTCGGAGACGATTCCATTTTAAACAGCAAATGAAGATGGAATCAATTCTCTGTTAAATAAGCTTACCACAGCACTTAGTGCCAGCGCAAAATACGGCAAAATCAGTCGAGCAGCTGGCGCGCAAACCATTAGCTACTGCTTATGCAAAGTGGCAAAGCAACGAAACGAGAACTGTACAATGAACAAAGTTTGAGTTACGCAGTGTTTTTTGCCCGAAATATACTTTTACTTACTATCGAATGGTATATCACGTATTTATGATTTTATTACAAAATTGTTGAAAGTGTTCATTGCAAAATATGCTGATCTTTTGCTTCGATCCGGTAATGTTTGGGTTGCTGAGAGCAACTTGAGCGAGCGAGACAAACCTTGGCTCAACATAAACAGAACGAGTGTGGACTGTGTGGTACTTAATCGTCACACTCCGTTGCCAGATGTAATGCAGTCGTGTGTACTGCCTGCGCTCTGCGAGTACACCTCTAGCTATACGTAGAGACCAAATTATCACTGTATAGAAGCGCCACCGCCGTCTGCAGAGGTTTTAAAAACTCAAGCTAAGGAAAAATACACGTATATTTTTCACGTTGCAAAAATTCCAAGATTTTGACGAATTCGGAAGAAAATTCTCAAGATCCGAAGCTCAACGTCTTGGGAAAAATCCCTAGCAGTGGAGCCCTGACTGCAGAGGTGAGTTACTTACAGTGTCATGGGTAATGGTTACCACAGCAGCTATTGCTCCAGAGAGTTTTTTGTGACCAGCCACCTTTGGTGGCGCAGCTTCGTAGATATTGTTTGTAGTGTTGTGACAATTTTCCGAATCGACCCTTAATGAAATTTAAGAAAACCAATCTTGTTTTTGGACTAATTCAATGATTCTAAAATGGTTTTCTTCTATGACGTCTTCGTCGCAAATGCCTAGTTTTCGAGATATTTGACTGTACAGTTCCCAATGTTTTTCAATGGGGAAAATAGCCGGCAACCCCATACGAACCTATTTCAACCTAACCTATGTAAAATTAAGTTAGATAGGTTAGGTTAGGTAAGGTTACATGTAGGTTAGGTAAGGTTAGGTCAGGTTCGGTTCCTATATGGTGTTGCTAGCAAGCCCGCTAATTATTGCCATAGGAACATAATGGGAACTTCAAAGTCAAATATATCTAAAATAAAATGCATTTGCGCCGGAAACGTCATAGAAGAAAAACAACTCGGAATCGTCCAATTAGTCCAAAAACATATTTGTTTTGCTTAAATTCCGTTAATGGTCAATTCGAAAAATGCCCTAGCGTTGCACTATGGAGGTGTAGCGATTCAAAGATACGATGCGTTGCGGGGTTCTCATATCCTTTTGCCCATTAAACTGCTACAGGTTTTCAATTATGGACTATGCTTTTTATTGTACATATATCTATACATCGCGCGATGAATGGTATCAATAGTAAACATAATAATGATAAACATAAGGATAATGTATATTAATAAACATAAAGTAATTGAATAAATGAATGAATAATTAAATAATCGAACAACGTCATGCTGCAAAGAACCGGTTCATTCAGATAAGTTTTGCGTCCATAATGGGAAAGAGAGTAAGCCCTTCCACATACAGTATATAATAACCTACAGAGTTGGAAGCTCAAATAGTGAAGGATTAGAGAGACACAGCCTTAAAATAATAATTATTTATTTCCCGTGAAAAACAGGATCGAAATGGACATTTATGTTTTTTTTTACGCTGCAGAACTCTGGTTTAATACAATTTTTTGCGTGAATTCTGCACCTCTGATTTTTTTTGGATAAAATACATATAAGTAACATCCCAATTGTTAATTCCTTTGACATATTTAGATGTTGCCCGTGGAAGGAATTCCTTTTAAACAAAAAGTTGTGCATACATATTAGCGACAACGATACAATGTTGACGATTTTAGTTTGAGTAAGGCAATATTATTTCAATTGAGCACCAATCTAATTGACCTTCTGGGCAGGAAACGTGCAGTGAGATCGCTGGCGGGAATCACCATATACGGGCACTGAAGATACACATCTATGGCTATTCCACCAGGTTAAGACTCCGCTTCACAGATGAGGGATCTCGGTAGGCTCTCTGAATTTTCTCCATAGGAAATCCTTAACAATTCTGTTAACCGATAGCCCCAGACTGGCTAATACGATTTTCCTGAAACTTCAGGGTCTGAATGTTTAATAGAAGATCAACTGGCATGCTAGCTGAAAAAAACTACCTATATTATCTATATGAATAAACGCGCGAGTGCTTCCACGGGACGCTAAACAATCATCTCATTCTGCTCTTTGCTCGGCCTCGTTAAAAAGGCCTCAACCGCAACCCAGAATGGTGGCGCAGTGTGCGCTTAGGTTGACGTGGTGGCGAACATACATTGTTGCACCTGAATAACTTACCACAGCACTTAAACTCAAAGATGAACTATAACTATTTTACCATTTTTCTTTCTCTTGCAATCGCAAAACACCAAGTTTCTTCTTACACAATAGGTAGAAATGTCTCTTTGAGTACTAAAGAAATATTAATATTATCATATTTCGGAGGTCGGCATCTCCGATAATGTTACGATGGTATGATGGTAAAATCGTTGGTACGATGGTCATCGCCATCGTTTTACGATGACGATACCATCACTCCTTCGGCGTCGAAACTAAAAATCGCCAATTTTCATTGGCGATTGGCATCACAATCGGCGATGGACCAACCCACAATCGGCGATGGACCAACCCACAATCGGCGATGGACCAACACATTAACACATTTTAGGAATGCAAACATCTCAGACCACAAACATCGAATAAAAGCAGCATCTCTTATAACCTCGGAATGTGTGCGATTTTCAAACCAGTAATACTAGTCCTATAGCGGATAAAAGGTGCGAAATGTAAGGCCCAGGTTATTAATTGACATTGTTAGATCTGGGAAATGTATTAAAATAAACTTTGTAACCTTATCTTTACTTTTGTTAGGATATCGTGAAACATATATATATAGGTGTGTGATAAGTCGTTTAATTTAATAGGTTAACTTAATTTCCCTGTGATTAATTAATTGTCGTGTCAAAAAAAATAATGATAATGAATATAATTAATACTGTTTCGTACCAAAAAGTTTCTATCACAAATAATTACTCAGTTGGGAAACATACTGAGGATAAATCTTTTACGAGTTTAGCACTCAACTCTGTTGTAAAACAATGATAGGCAACTAATGAGGTGACAGCACCAGAGTGCAGCCAAACTCGAGGGACACGGTATCGTACATGTGAGGCTACGCTCTACTGAACGACGACAGTTGACGTATCGCTGGTGTTACGACTAAGGAAACTCGAGCGGAGAAACAGGTGGTAAGCAAAACTATCTCTTCCAAGCAGGGGTTTTAGACAGCTTTGGTTTGGAAATTAACTGCTCCTGAACCAGAAAGATGTAGACGTGAACTTAGCTCAAGATACACTGACCACACAACTAATGGTGCATGAAAGGAACAACGAAGCAGCTGGTAACTGATATTTGAGAGAAAAGTTTATATTTTTAGTTTTTAGTTTTTCTCTTCGTGGTTTTAAAAGAGAGAGACAGCTCAATGTAGGTGGGGCTTTTGAAATCGGGAAGATTACGTAGTGGAGCAGCCTCTTAAAAATGGCATTGGCTGGAGAAACTCGACGGTTCGTCCAAATATATACTTTAATTTGGGTATGAAGGGGATGGGTCGAGGGAGCGAAACTCGGGATGTTAAAATACGATTGGTTAGGGAAAATTTGGAAGGATATGAATGAAAACGTTCGACTGGGGTTTGGAAAAGGTTTTCGAGTCAGTTCAGGCCCGGTGATCGTCTTTGCACCTTTTCATCAGCTCCGGTCCTTGCGGACCCGGCTGAAGTTGTATTATACAGTGGGTGATGAAAATTAAGTGAAACAGAGCGCTTCCCAGTCTTGGGCGAGGTACCTATTGTGCCTTTACTCCTACGCCTTGCAGAGGCGTTTGCTCAACCATCTGCATCAGTTCACTCGTTAATTTACAGCAACATGCAGAAATCTAGCATGATTGCCTTGAAGAATTTCCGCCAATGGAATTAGAAGCGAATTCATTGGGCCATTTGACCCGTCGCCTTTCTTCCATTTGGACACCATATGTGACTCTTCGATTTCTGGCACTGTGCTACGAATCTTTGCATTTGACTACCTCGAGATTTTGGCCTCCTATTGCGAATTAAGTGGGCCCGGATTTCATCCAAAGAATGAGTGTTCATCGGTAGCGACCAGCGCACTCAGCATCCAGCGGACCATCAATATGGCCCAGGGTACTTCGTAAACTTCGTCAAATATTCATCGTCAGAATTTGGCTTTGCCATAGAATTGGGCCCGATGTTCCACCATTTATTGTGGACTGTAACGAACGGCAGCCCGTTGTAGTGGCACTCTTACAATGGTCTTTTACACTGCGTAATTGCATCAGATATTTTGCAACGATGTGTTGATGGCTCTTTCTGGGAACGGTGCAAGTGCAGCCGACAGCCTCAATGTGAATTTACATAGTTTGCATCATTCTTCGTCAAGAGCATCGGGACAGCATTGGTTTCATCGATATGTGATTTTTAGCTGCGGCTTGGGTCGCAGCGTTTGCAGCTCTACCATCCAATTAGGAAATCATTGAAAAGATTCAGCGACAGTTGACTCGAGGAAAATGGGCGTCGGTAAGCACTGAATAAATGCGATGGGGAATGATCGGGATAAGAAAAAGATGGAAAGTTTGGAATACTGCAGCAGAACATCAAATGAAACTTTAGTTTTAACGTGAATAAAATTGAAAAGAAGGTATTATTTCCTCTATGAAAGGTTAGCGAGTAAGAGTTGGGGTAGATTAAAATGTGCTTAGCCGGTACGCAAATTTATAACAAACCGCGTAACGCGCCGTTAATTGTGTCAAAATGAAACTAGGTAACAATGTTTGTGACCTGCTTGGTTTACGGAAAGATGCTGGCCATATTTTCATGGATTAAGTAGAGTCTTCCTTGTGAACTATCGTCAAAATAAATATTTGCCAATGCATATTGCCCGGTATAATTGCCATATCTGTACAATGATATACGTCATTTGTAATTTCGATCAAGTCGTGTAGCTTGAATTTCATTACCGAAGCTTAGCTTGCGTAAAATATCGTGCGTGAGATGTGTTTTTTTAACCAAAACCTCCCTAAGCCATCATGGTGTAAAATTATGAATTTTGCATCATGATCGGTTGAGGTACTGTATTTTATTTTCTCACGGTAAAAAATGATGGCGATGTCCAATCTCTATGAACAGATTTTACTTTTTGATAACATTATATTGCGAGAATAATTGATTTTGGTTCGTAGATTATGATCTATTTGAATTCCATTATGACGTCTCTTTCCATCACCCGCTTTCTTTATTGCGTCAAGCGAATTTAAATATGTGCTCTCACTGAGATTCATTTACGTGTTCCATGCATCGATTTTCTCCTCTCTACTTTTTATATACTGTGATGTTTGTTACAATAAATTGTTGATTGCAAATCGCGTGTTTCATTTACTTACCACAGGAGAAAAATATCGCATTGGCTTAGGTTAAGTTATTGGATTCACCTTTGATTTATATTGATTTTATTCATTCGTCAATCTACAGAGTTCTTAATACATTATTTATTGTTTTCATGATTGCATTGTTTATTGTTTCATTATTTGATTATCATTTATAATCTTGTGGGGGTGGCTCGCCTCCAAAAAAATTGTGGCGTCACGTACATAATTTTATTTCATTTGATACATATATATATATATATATATATATATATATATATATATACTGTACATTCCAATTAATTAATCATACGTACATGTATCATACATATTGCATTATTTCCAAGCTTTTCTTATCACGCCCTAACACTTTATTGTCACTAAAAAAGGAATGTTTCAAACTCGCAAGGCTGTTTTTCTGGAGTTTTAGCCTTATTTCATCGGCATTGGAAGTACAAAAGACGACGATGCCCATCGTATGCCGTCGCCGATGGCATGTTCAGTCATTTCATCGGACTATTTCTTCCTCATAACACCATCGCCGATGGAGAAAATGGCCATCGCCCATTGTTTGATACGATTTCCATCGGACCATTTCTATCGCTGATGGATCTTTGCGATGTTCCATCGTAACATCGTAGTTTTTCCGATGGTGATGGTCTACACACCATCGCCATCGTATAATCGGCGATGTCCATCGTACCAGGTACTGTCACATTTACATTAATCGGCAGGTCGTCGATTCCTTGTATGTACACATTGCTGCCTACTTAGGGTTATAGAATTCCGTCAGTAACGCCTGAGTAACCTATTCATTTTCTAGCACCAGACGATGTCTGCTACACATTTCTTCGATGTTGACACTGACGTTATAGCTCACGGCATGGTATTCACGGTAAAGTTTGTTCACTAATGCTAACAAATACAAAGAGGCAAGTCTGGGACACTGATATTAGCACATGGCGGACACTGATGTCTACACGGACGGGACTGAAGAGAAGACACTTGCCGTAAGACTATATGGGAAATTGCTCACAGCCAGCAATCTGAACGTGCCTACACTTGACTGACGATTCACTCATGGCCATCTCTATTTAGCAACAATGATTGATGCAGTTAGTCGCTTAAGTCACCATCAGGCCCGATTATGAGAGTGCCAACACATTTGTTCGTATGTACCGATCACACATGAGGCGAAATAAATGACATTGTAGGAAGCGGCAACACG
>LQNS02278129.1:23218765-23230128 GCA_001587735.2 Parhyale hawaiensis
CCCGATCGGAAGAGGGAGTGGGAAATGAGCCCCGATCGAAGGAGGGAGTGGGAAATGAGCCCCAATCGGAGGAGGGAGGCTTTAACATTTCTCCATGCATTTGAGTCCCTGAAACGAAGGATAAGGCGGAACACTATCGACATCTTATGCATTTTCTTAATAGAGAAAAGCAATTAGGCAGCGAAAACTGGCCGAAAGCTATGCAGTGGCTACGGAGAGAAAGCTGTTCCAGTACTGGTGTGCCTGAAATGGTTTACCCGACTTCGATGAAGGAATTTTCTATAAGAAGAGCACCTCGCTCTGAATGGCCTAAAGAGCTTAACATCGGCTAATTGAAAGCTGTAGTCGAACAAGACTACAGTCTGACAACCAGACGAATAGCAAGTATTCTCTACATATGCAAAATATCCAAGAACAAGTGTAGGAAGTGAATTTTTACCTACAAAACAAAACGGAACTCTTTGACCAACCCAATACAATAAATAAATATACTTTGGTGCTTAGAATAAGTGAGATGTTAAGTAATAACGCTTCCTTTTTTGTTTTTGCTCTCAAAACATTAATTGGTGCAAATTGAGGACACAGTCCATATTTTTCATACTACGGCCATACATGACTGCAGTGCGACCCACGCTCTGGCCTCTGTCTAGCGACAGTACATGCTGCCGTTGCAGCTTATATGTACATAATGTAAATATATTTTTGCGCTGGTTTGCTCGCATCCAATGTCACGGATAAAGGAATGCACAGTTTTCTAATTAAGCGAACCTCAAATCATCCCTTCGAATTCGTTGTAACGTCATTGTCTCTTGTTACGCGCGTAGATGGGGAAAAGCACTCGTATCATGGCTACGAACACACGATATAATCAATGGCGACTCGTGCCCTGTATAAGGTGGGGCCCGCCGTATATTACTTTTGAGCCACTAGGTGGAAAAGCTATTTTCGATGCTGAATTCAAATCTTGAACGTGACAAGACTTGAATTCAGCGTAGAAAATTGCTTATCTGCCTAATGGCTTAAAAAAATCAAGGAGCTTCTATTAGAACCTCCTTGAAAAAAAATATACCGCGAGCCTTACCTAAAACAGGGCACGACCCGTGCAAGGAAGCCAATGTGACTCCTCTGTTGTCGCCAACGTTTACTTAAAAATATACCCCTTTTTCATTCTTCTGTGGTCAATGCCATAATGAGGAAACATTAACTTTGCAACCAGTGATAATGATGAAACAATATTTTTAGCATTCACATCAGTCAAGGGCAGCAGTGCTGCTCTTCGAATCACTTGATACGAGTTTTTGCGCAGTCTCGAGAGACTGCCTGAAAAATAGAACTATGGCGTCTAATCGACGGAAGGTGCAATTGCATACGCATTGGGATGCCGGCTTAGAAAACGAATCATGACCTCAAAAATAAAGTTTTGATATTGTATCAAAACTTTGATCAGGATTTGATATATTATATTTGTGAACAAAGCAGACTGAACGTTGATGTAAAATCAATAATAATTTAAAATTTTCAGGACGCGTTTTTTATTTAGAATTCATTGTATAGAACGCCACTGTATTTTTATGGGTAACAAAATTATTTGTATGCGCTCCGAACTGTGAGTTCTCGCTAACGTAGGGCTGCATGTCCGCCGTCCTGACGCTCACACCACTTGCTCTGTTACGAAAGTTGAATTTCAGCCAAACTTTCGCTTCCTAAAACTAGTTTATTGTTAAAAAGTTTGCTGCCTCTTAAGTGCAATACAACAGAAGATACGTTGAGGTTTTCGTACTGTGGGCACGTTTGATTGAGCTCAGAAATCAAGCATTTGAGGCTTAACTTGTCCGAAGCATCTGCCACAAGCGTAGGCTTTACCACAGGGAATCGTACTGCCAGTGTCGGACGCAACCTAATTAAGATTAACCGCTCGAAAATTCCAATTTACGAAGCAAGATTTGGTTTCTGCAAGAATCGATGGTAGCCGATTAAGGGTTAATGCCTGAATCTCATTTCAGCTTGTCGAAGCCATGGCACGCATATTTAAGCTTCGGACAGTAAATACTACAAGGGGATGGCAATTCTGTAAGCCACTTGGGTAAGAGAGGTGGACACTGTAAGCGAGGTGGACTCTGAAAGGGAGACTCTCATGTGTCAGGGTAGAATGAAACAACTGGAGGTGCCTGCGGCGACTGATGTCACCAAGGGGAAATAAATAACTTAGAATTAATGTTTTTTACAACATGAATTAGTAGCATAGAGTATAAAAGAGGGAACTATTTCTTTACGAATAGGCAATGTACAATTGAAAAATGTTGGTAAAGCTTGAAATGTTCGTAATTGACGAAGAATAGGCATAATATAGGTTGAAATGGACATTAAACGTGCAGAAAATCTAATGGAGTCCACCTCCCTTACCCAAGTCGCTCACAAAATTGCCATCCCCTTAGTCGCGACTTGGGTAAGGGAGGTGGACTCTGTAAGCAAACAAACAAACAAACAAACAAATATCATTTATTATCTCGTATACAGTGTACAATGGATACACCTATCTAGGTTTTCTTGTTGCCTTAATTCTAAAATTTTGAAGATCCAGTAGTGTGAAGAGCAGGAGAAGCAGTCCGCGCTGAGAGTCAATTTAGGATCCCTCATCGTGCACCGCCTGGCCTCTCGATGCTGGAGTGCTCCACGCAGTGTAAATCCGTAGCGTGCCGTCCGGGGAATCGAACCCGGGTCTCCGTTGATGCGATGCCGAACCGTTGTCACTTCACCACCGAGAGGGAGGTAAGGGAGGTGGACTCCTTTAGATTTTCTGCACGTTTAATGTCCATTTCAGCCTAAAGGTCGCTGCAGTCACTCATTGGGTCGTCGCAATGGAGGCCTATGGCAAGTTATAAATTTTGCTCGGAATGACCTAAAACGGAGAGCGGCATTTTGATGGTATACTATGCTAAGTATACTTACGTGCAGAAAACGAGAAACGACAGGAAATTGAACAGAAACGAACCGTGTCTTCCCTGATACCTTTAAAAAATGCATTTTAAGAGCGAATATAGATTTCACACTGGAGTGATGTGGCCGAAATTGTAAAATAATACCACTTATCGTACCAGCCTCACTGATACACTGTGGTCACCTCCCCAGTATAATTAATTTTCTTTCTTCTTCCCACTCAAACCTGGCCATTTTAGCCCATTATTCCTCAGTCAAGTTCTGTGATAGATTATTCTGGTAACAGGGAGACAGGAAGTAAAGAGTGTTAAACGAAGTTCCCCATTAAAATTTCAGCAGTTATTCCAGCGGCGCTGCGCAATTTTAAGCCGTACATACACCCGCGAACTCCGCAGTAATTGCGCAACGGCTGCGCAGTTATGTCCGCTTTTCAAGGGTAACAACCAAGCAACAGATATGGTTTCAACATACAAAATTACCATTTCGCATAACAGTTCAACAAGGTCTCAAATTGCGTACGCATTAAACACTTTGCATAATAGGACAATGGAACATAGCGATGAAACAAACGGTATATGAAACAAACAGTTAACAAAACTTTTTTCTTTGACAAATGATACATAAAAACTCACAGCAATAAGCATAAGAATGTTGCTATACCCTTGAAAAGCGGACATAACTGCGCAATTACTGCGGAGTTCACGGGTGTATGTACGGATTGCGCAGCGCCGCTGGAACGACTGCTGAAATTTTTAATAGGGTTACGACCCTTGCTTCCTGCAGGGAGGAGGCGCTGGGTAAAATTGGGGGTATCGTGTGCCACCTCGGACATTTAAGCATATTTAATATATGTATTTCAGAAGTAGAAGCAGTTAGAGAAATTCTTTAACTTTTTCTAAGTTTGGAATACAATTATCCCATATCAAGAAAATAATACATATATATACTTCTATATATATTTAGAAAGATACATATTGGTCTTTCCACCCGAAAAAGATAGAAGAAGTTAAGCATTCTTAACAATTTTTTGTAGGGAGTTTGATGGGTTGACCTAGATGTGACCCTTGCCAAAAAACTAGGCTTAGCTGGCCATAAAAAATAACGGCATTGAATTTGCCTCCACCCCGACAGATCGTCTTATGCCACGAGGCGTTCTATTTTTACTATGTTATTATTAAGAGATCTTGATAGGGGTCTGTGCCCTAACCTTATTGGATACAGCATTTATAATTATGTGAAACTAGGATTAGCTGACCATCAATAATAACTTCGTTCAATTTGCCTCCCACCGCGTGTGATGGTCTTACGGCACGAGGCGTTGTAGTTTAAGTTTGTTCAGGGTGGAGAAAATAGTACTGCCACTCACGCAGCTTCTTATTGAGGGTCATCCCTCACGTCTCCCTCATCCTTCCTGCCAGTATGATTGTCTAGAATAAAGCAAGGGTACAGTAAAGCCAATTTTGACTGCACCCTCTCCTGAGAAATCCACACGCACTAGTTCGTGCAGCAGACATAGGCCAACTGGCCCAGAGGAGTCAGACATACACCAACTGGCCCAGAGGAGTAAGTGCAGCTGCAGCCGACGACGGTCGCTATACGAACTATGGCGCCGAAGGGGAAGGTTCAAACGACCCGCCACCCCCAACCCCAGAGAAGGTACTTCCACGACAGCTATGCGCATAAACAGATTTGCTGATTCAGCGCGCCGAAACCGTGACAAAGACCGCGCCTTGCTTGGGGGATCGATCGTGCGACCTTCAGCATAACTGAGCAGCACGCATCGTCTGCTGCTACCGTGGGTTCAAAATGCCAAAGCCAAAGAACAGTTGGGCTGAGTGGGAGAACATCCGAAAATGTATTCTTTTCGGTTAGTTAAATGAGCATATTATTTTACGCTGAGATACTCTCTAATATGATCAAACTATCTTCCAATATGTTAAAAAGTAAATAATTTAGTTAGTTAAAATATCGTGTTGTTAATATACAGCGATTGAATAGACAAAAAAAATCAACTTATATTTCACTTTTAAAACATAAAATTCTATTAACACCGTTTTTTGGAAAGGTTCAGGCTTGATTTTCGTATATGATCTTTTACTTATATATACCGGTATATCATTTTGTTTATGGATTCAGGGGACATTTTTTTGATCCGGCGCATAGCTCCCGTTTCATGGGTTCTGAAACTGTGAAAAGTTTCAAATTTCCTTTTGAAGGCCGTTCGAACGGTCATCCAACGATCTGCGTTCCAAAAATGTTACATTTCCAGTGCTCGTGACACGCTGACGTCCGATAAACAAATATACAGTATAAACAGACAGGTGGTTCCACTAGCACCACCCGTACAGACTCATGTGCAGACTGGCATTCGTTCGGTAGTTTCGCGCTAAAATCTCTATAATTTATTTATTTATTTAACATACAATTCTCCACAGGCGGGAGGTGTTCTTGGATTACTATATTACAGCATACATTAAAAATTTTGTGTATTCATTTTTTTAGCGATATTACAGTTATAAATCCACAACTTAATCTACACGGCTCAGTGTCATCACATACTAAACGAGTTAACTGGACTGGCTCCGCAATAGTGCGACCTAACAATCACTCTCGTACGAGAAGCAAAATAAAATTTAATTATGTCTCTTGCTAATATTACAGCTTGTTCAATTAAAGTAAAGTAAATGGGAAATGCAGTTATTGCTTCCCGAGGGAAGATCTACATGGCTTAATAATATTTTACCTGATTGCCTAAATACTATTACATACAATTACATCCAAAAGCTATGGCGGTACAATACAGCATGACCTACAGTACAAACATGTAAATTTTAAATTATGTATTTATATCTCATTATATGACGGCTTTCATCAAGTGAATTATTATTTTCGCCAAAGGGCGATCCGCATGGTAATACTAGTCGGCCAGGAGGCGCATTTAGGAATATCTTATCTCGACATCGGCTCTCTGCTCCGCTATATACATGTTATAAGTTGGCACCGTGCACTACTACTGGCAGGAGAAGGGCGCAGAGTAGAGAAAGACACTTTAGTGGACGGCCCCTTTCATGGCCTGCCGCACGAGAGAGACTAAAGGTGCCCCGCGTACGAGATCAGTTATCTCAATCAACGGTTCACCTCACGGAACGGAAAGGGGGAAAAATAGGTAGAGAACCTACGTAACTTTATGAAACTAACCATTTCAGCAGGAATTGCAGCCAGCTGCAACATCCCCTTGGGAGACGGCACTCAGGACAGCCCTCGAGAAGGCACTCAGGACAGTCCTTAGGTTCGTCCGTTCAACAATTGAAACTACCACAGTATAGCATTAGAAAACCAGACCAAATTCAACGCATGATAATAATAGGCTTATAACTGAAATATGAGTTCACGCAGTTTTGGAATATAACGCACAAGGATATACTCTGAAGGGTACGCTGTCTGGGGAGGCTGTATGAGCAGATCCAGCCTTTGGTCTACTACGGTCGAAAGAGAAATAATATCAAATGATACCAAACTACTTTTCAAAACCGAAGCCGGGTTCAGAAAATGGAGTGTTTCCACTTACGAGCATGTATTTCAGAAACTATGTATGCCATCATAATTCGGAGCTGAAACTAAGAAACTTCATGGTATCTTAATTTGTCGTTCAGTAAATAAATTTTCCCGATGCAAAGCTTCAAAGGCGTGACGGAGAAAAGGAGCAAGCCAGCAGTCATGGTTGCTCGGTTGTACGGTTCAAAATGGCAAAGCTAAATTACTGATAAAAGAGAGCAAGAGAAATGGTATGGGACTCTCAGGCGCTGTACGGGTCCGCAGAAGAAGAAGTGGAACTAATTCAGTTAGAAATTAGGTTCGCTATTCTAGGTGAAACTTATTTTCGTTTTTCACAGTTCCATCGTTTGATACCAGTTATTATCTATTCTCTCATTTCTATTCGCAAGAGTTTTTTTCTTTCCATGTTTTCACGTAAGAAGGAAAAGAATAAAATAAAAGTTATATTTTTCATATCCTGCAAAGTTTACTAGCAGCAATTTCACTTTTTTCTGTCATCCGACCGCACAAATTTGGGTTTCCATCCAGAAATTCTGAAGCCTCAGCTTATAATTCAATTCACCGTTTGTCATCCTCTCGCTAAATGTACTCCAGCCAAGATCTCCCGAATTGCCTCCTCCTCCGCGTACCAATACTCACCCGCTCCATCAATCCGACTCTGTTCCGTATCACCTCCATTTTTGTAAACTCACTTACCAGCAAAGCGAGTGCAGTGAAAAAGAAATGAAAAGTGGTAGGTAGATATGATACGGGTGAAATAATTCACATTTGAAGTCCAGTCTCTAATTTTCTTCTATTTGTGAAGAGCGTGACATAAAAGGTAGGTAGGTACGTACAAGCGTATTAATCTAATACTGAGAATGACCATCATCTGTTTACATGTATATCTTTATCTATTTATTTATTTGATTTAAAGGTTTCGTTTCACGCTCTTAACGAAATAGAGAGGCATAAATTAGCTCTGGCATTCCTGGCTTCATTAGTGTAATCATCGGCTAAAAGACTGTGGTGATCCTACCAATATATATATAGGAAACTGATAGGTAGAAAATTTTCCAGGTTGCTGATGACGGCACTCGAACGGGATATCTGATTCCGGTCTTTCTTTGACAAATTTGAAGTCCACTCGATGCAGATGCATACAGCTTTTACAAACAATTTCTTACCTCGTGATGTGTACTCTCTTCTGAGGTTTTCTCCATCCAAACTTCAGTCGCCCTTATTTTGACTGGATAATTATCGAGACAAAAGGTAAGATATTCTTCAGCGGTCCGCACGAGCGTAAAAACCACGATGGTTTCTTTGCGACAATTGGTTTTCTCCATTTAGGGTTCATCTTTCAACAGAACAAGTTTTCTCCGAGTCCGAGTTATACGCCACCCTCGAGCATCTTAGATACAGAGCTCCATATTTATTAGAAGCAATGTCAACTGTGGGCAAAAATACTGCTAATCGTTAGTAACAATGAATGCAGTTCTTGCTCTTCCAGTTTCTCTTTCCGTTCCCGTGGAGTCTGATATTCATTACTTTTCTCTCCATCGAAATTATATTTTGTTTTGGTTTATGGTATACACATTAAGTAGAAAATCGGCGAAGCGTAGAGGAACCAATTTTTCCAGTTGCAGTAGACGTAGTAATTATTTGTTCCAACTTCTTGGACGCGAAAATTTTGATATGCTGAAACTATCTTAATGTGTATTCTGGATACGCAGCCGAAATGAAATTCAGTGATGTTTCAGCGCTCACTGATAATGTTATTTCTTTTTTTCATGTCATGCATGTAAGGGAGGGAAGGTGTATGCTGAAGACGAATTGAAGTGCACTGCTCAGTAGAAAGCACGCATCTCTTACACCGATGTGAGTTGGCCGTGGTTGCGTTTTCCTCTATATGTATTTTTTAGTAAGGAAAGTACGTTCAATGAAGAAATTCAATCACAAATTTCTTGTGATGAAGAAGAAGCAAGTCAAAGACGAGAAGATTCCGCACCGGCCTATATTAAGTAAATTTATGTATCTGCTAGCTGGACCCGTGAAAATATTCACGGTTTACTAACTTTATTTTGATTGTTTGGAAAATTTCCTTTTACCGGTATGCTTGTTGTTGGATTTTAATGTAATTAGTTGCACATCTAATTCTATCGTGTTTATTATTGCAAATCGGTAGTGTCCCTTCTGGGGGTAGTTAACTTCCCACGGGTTGTTGTCCTCCTAGGGGTCATTGTTATCCCAGAGGATAGTTGTCCTTCCAATTTAAGGGGTAGTTTACCTCTTATTGGGACAGTTCTCCTCCTATTTAGGTAGCTGTCCTCTATGGGACCCGTGGATATTCTACGGTTGGTAAATGTTTTCACTTATTATAGTTTAACCTGAGGTAGTGCCTCTAACTTAATCCAACCCAGGAAGCAAAGAGCGTAACGGGAGGACTCACGAAAAATTAGCGCCAAAAAGTGACGTCATCATCGATGAATCTATGGGTGAGCAGCCTAGGAGTATTTTAACTAATTTGACCAGAAAAATCGTCTTAAATTGCAAAATTTATCTCTAGCGTATGAATAAATAAAGATAATATATACTAATTTAGCAATTAACTACAGAAAATTGCAGTGCATGTTGGTGGAAACTTTCACAACACTAGCGCCGAATTTGTTCTGTTTCGGCAACTCAATTTAACTTCTTTTTCTTGATTGAAGCCTTATTTACACTTCATATTCACTTCATAGAATATATCTATTCCTTAACAACATATATAAGCACCATTATAGCCAGTTCTTTACGCGACAGAAACCGCAGTAACAGTTAGCCATTGCCCGAACTTTCTGTACTTGGCGACAACATTTTTCGATATTTTGCAGCGCAAGTAGCTGGCCAGTCTTGAGCGGGAGACTGAATGAAATAAATCGAAAAAATACGATGATATATTCAAGAAAACCATATACAAAGGTCTGAGGCCCCACACCTAAAACACTTCGACTCGTCGATGTGATGTAGATTTGCTACGTGCGGTCACAGCTATGTTTTATTTCAGTCCTATTGAGTCCTCCCGTTGCATTCTTTGCTTCCTGATCCAACCCGTCTGAGTTGACGTCCGTGGCTTACTCCTGTCTTTCCTTTCGCAGTCCGTCTACCTTACGTCTCGCCTAACCTTTCGTAGTATATTTGTTTGACCTCTAAAATCAATCACGAATTTATTCCGCCAGAAAAGAATTCGCACTTGTGTCTTGATAAAGATAGAAACATGACGGTGCTCCTTGTATTGTTCTCCAATGTATTTGAACACCTTTGCTAAGCTCTCTTTCCCAAAGCTTACAGGTAATTTAGCCCCTCGATCCTAATCTTACGCATTTCAATTTTTTATCGACGTATTCGAATTTTCTCATTATTTTGGGACACGTGCGTATTGATCAACAGCCCATCATTATTTTGCTTTGTTTGATGCGATTTTGGACCCGCGCGTAAAAAAAATTCACCCAATAATCATCAATACTAGCTGGACCCGTGAAACTTTCACGGCTTTGCAAGGCCTTTCAGACAGACCCGTGAAACTTTCATTTTTTAGCATGGTAACACTACACTTGTTCTCCAACACTGGGGCTTGATGTGCGACGTATTATGTCCATCCTCTTGGTTGATAATAATATCCATAATTCCTTGCAGTGGAGTAGCCAGGGGAGGATCGTGAGGACACACTCCCTCCCAAAAAAATTACACGCACCCTTCACTGGAAATGAGGCCTTAAAAAAATGTACTGCTTAGGGCCTAGCTTTTGTGTCTCGCTGACCCCTCCCCCCTCCTTGAATTTTGCTAGCATTCTTAGTGCCCACCACCACATGGAAATTTTCCAGGTCCCAACCCGTTCATTCAAAAGAGCCCAGGGGCCCAGGGGCGTAAAAATTACTAAAATGACCTTGCTCAGCTGCACAGAACTGCTGACCTCCGCGTATCATTGGACCCGTGGAATATTTATAGGCCTATGAGCTAGCAGCACCCGTGAAACGTTCACTGTCTGGCTCAAGGCGCTTCAGATAGATCAGTGAAACCTTCGCATTGTACCATGGCAATTCCCCGTCAACATCTATAATATTAATAGCGTTGTTCCTTCGTTCGTTCCTTCGTTCCTTCCTTCGTGTGTTACGCCTGAATTCAGCTTGCATTTGGCCTTAGATTCGAAATCCGGTATCTGTGCTACAGCTAACTCAAAAAGCAAATATATCGGCGATTTTCGTCATTCATTCTTCATTGTTTTGCGCTTTATTGAGTTCGGGAAGATGGCGTATCTGTGCTACGGCTGGTGACTAATCTCTCGGCCACAGGCCAGGTCTTTTTAATTGTTTATACGCCCGAAAAATTTAAGAATAAATCTTGGGGAACCTGTACCGTGGTTTACTGCCAAAGGAATTCCACGGGTCCAGTTAGACAGAGTGACTTATCAATATAATCCACGCGTCCACTTAGACAAGGGCAGTTTCAGTAATTATTCGGATCACCATGGTATTTCAACACAAAGCTTTTTGCAGCCCTACCTAATGTATGGCCCACTCAACATATTGCTATATGTGTTTACAGAGGAGTTTACTCGTATATATAAGGCCTATACTAAGCTGAAGCCAGAAAGTCACGGCTACGCGTTCGAACGACGACGCAGTGTTGCCAGGTTGTCGAGGCGAGATATCTGTACACCGGAGCCAAAATATCGGTATTTTGCCAGATACATCTGTAGATCTAAACACTTTCACTAAGGTGTCTTGTCTCTCATTTGTCTATAAATTATATTACAGACCGTTTCGAACTCTGTGAGTGATACGGCCTATGACAAACTATACACTTCGATCGATTATAGCCTGTAAAAATACCAATCTACGGTAGCCACATCC
>LQNS02278129.1:23281476-23291801 GCA_001587735.2 Parhyale hawaiensis
ATTATGGGCTATTATACACCAATAAAGCGACCATTTCAATTAAGAGGCGTCTTTTAGGAAATTTCAGATGGCATGAAATTGAAAAACATTTTAATCGTTCACCCATCGATAATACCCTATAAAATCCTGGGTAAGCCTATAATTACCGGTGCTTCCACCGAAAATCTCTGACTTTAGCTCTCTGTAGTTTGGACAAGTTAAGTCAAGTAGGTTTGGCTAAGATCGACTTTCAGGTCCCAATTGAACACGCCCTATCATATAGCTTTATTGATGTCTATTGATTATCAATGGATATCAATAAAGGTATGTTAAGTACTTGAATTTAGTTTTAGAATTGGAATGCGTGCGAAAAGTGCATGCAAATATTATACACTGGTCTGTGTGTACATGATGTGTACGCGCATAGGGTCTCTATCCATTGTTCAGTTAAGACTGTAGATTGGCAACAAATTACCGCTCGGCCCGGCTCGGGGAAAAACTAGGTTAGAGAAAAAAAATGATGCTTTTTTCGGCCCTTAACAATGGACTTACTTTACACTTACACTATTACGAAGTAAAGAATTTGCAGGTCGCACTATGACTCACTACCAAATATTTAAAATGACAGAACTATACTAGGCAATCCAGCGTAGATCATTCATCATTTTCGGTCGCATCAAACACCTATAACACCATGCAAAAGGACGAAGATAAAGTTCCTGTCAATAGTTCCGGACAAGTTAAGTCAAGTGGGCTTGACTTAGCTCGACTTTTAAGTCCTAAATCGAACACTCCCTTAGTCCCAGTTGACTTAGGCTAAGCACATTGAGTTTATGCCCTTCTCGAACGCACTTTAAGTTAGCCTAAGTTCCAGGGCGCTCATCATACATCGAAACCATTCATTTCTTTATAGTACATCTGAACAATGTGAGTACAATGTAAGTGTATCGTCAAGGGTAAAAATTTGCGTAAATTTATTTACCTAATTGATCGAAAAGTTGATGAGCTTGCTTGCTCTTCGACGGATTAAAAATCTAAGTGTTAAAATTGGGAGATAATTTTACTTAACTGATATATTAAAAGTTCACTTTGTCAACGGATTTAAGTTCTTGAAGTTGCAGATTGGATGCTGGGGTCAGGTCTTATATTCACTTGTTGATGGATTTAATCCTGTTCATTTTTTCTGTAACTTTAACTAAAAGCCAGTTTCTGAAGGACATAAAAGTCCGCCACGTATTTGTGGGGGACAGATTTAAGTGCTAATTGATTAAATTAAAAGTCAATTTGCTAGCTGGTGGATGTAAAGTTCAAGTGCTTCAATATGCGCTTAATAACTAGAAGTTTAATAGTTTCATATATTGAAGTAAAATTTTATTATTATAGAAAAAATGCACTAGAAAGTTGATAAGTTAATTCGGCTCTTTGGATATATTTTGTGCATGGGTGTGACGCAGTTTGATCCTGTTTAGTGATGTGTTGTTCATTAGAGAGCCGTGGGCTTATCCTTTGATGATTTACTTTCTTAAATCGCAAATTTAATTCTCAAATAGTAGCCTCGTATCCCTGACAATAAATGTCAGCTTCAAAGTTCTTACTTAAAAGCCCTGATACATAAAGTTTTCAATAAACCTCATAATAGATCAAGTTAAATTTAAATGTCCTGGATACGATCTTTAATGCAAATATTTTCATTAAAAATTACTTATTATCAGAAATTTAAAAGGCAACATTGGTGGTAAGTTTCGGCTAGCCGAAATTAATTTAAACTGTGATCTGATCGTTGGTGATTTCTTGGGCACAGGTCTATGCTCTGCCTCTGTGATCTTTCATGGCTGGTAGGATTTTTGCGGAGGACGCGACACCGCTAAGAGCTTCTGTCGGGCGGTCCTCTGCAGTGGCTGGACGTTGTATCAATTTCCGAGTTGGTCTACGGACTTGAAGTCTCCGGCGTACCACAAGTTTCCTCAGTGCAATCTTTGTTTCTTCTGATACGGTGGCTTATATACTTTCATTGGATACTTTTAAAATTGTCTAACGAAATTACTCGTGCGCTGGTTGCATAGAGTTCAATTTTGGGCGTTTGCTGCAACTAGCCAAGCGCAACGAATTTGAAATTCAGTCCAAAAATAAACATTTATCATCAGCGTTAATGCTGTGCTAATACCACACTAGCAAATCATGGGAGATGCCGGGTCACTTAACATACTGCAAATCAATAAACTTTTAATTAAAAGTAAAAATCATATAAATGGATATTAATTAGCAGTTTTTTCATGTAAAAAAAATTATTTTCTATTCACAATTCGATCATAGATTTAATTTAAAGTTTTAACCAAACAATGTAGCCATTTACAGTATGTTTCTAAAATTTTATTAAAAGACTAACTAATACAAATTATATAAAAAAATACGTCCATATTGCTCAATAGCTCTGGCTTAACATGCTGGGACGTGTACGCCAAAGCAGCAACACACTCAACACCGTCAACAAAGCAGCTAACTACGCACACAACTGCTAAGTTGGCAGTGCTGTGCTGCTACTAGACGTGGAGACGAAGCACAATCTCTGAGTACATTACAGTGGCACTGTGGCGGGCGCTTGTTTTGCTTCCCTGCATTTGAAAGATAAACGCCTGCGCTATAGCAGGCTTCCTCGGAAGCACCAAGTTTAGCTCTCGACCGATATAACAGTTGTTATTAGGTAATTACTTCCACCGAAGAGGTTATGCAGCACCAACGGACGGATCTTCACGGAACGTACTCGAGCTAAAGCAACACACAGGCGCCGACTCGTGCTGTAGATGTATGCTAACTGGCTTCATAGGACTGCACGGTTTAAGTCGATCAAAGAACGTCAGGAGCTATGATGCCTTTGAGGGAAGGCTGTTATTTCGACGACTTGCAACCTTGACAATCCCCATTTTTGGATAAGATCAGTACCCCAGCAGCAGCATCCCGAAACTAGACGCTGACAGAGCACGCAAAGCGCAACATGCGAGTGGCGCGCGATGCGTCGTAGCAAGATTGGTATTTGGACTGCCACATCGTCTCTCACGACGATTTGTATTAAGTTGGGTTAGGTTAGGTTTGGTAACGTTAGGTAACATTAGGTAACGTTAGATAACGTTAGGTAAGGTTAGAGAGGTTAGATTGGGTTAGGTTAGAAGGTGAGGTAATGAGGTTAGGTTAGGTAAGGGTGGGTTAGGCTTGGCTAGGTTAGGTGTGCCTAGGTAGCGTTTATTCTAGTCGTGGCGCGCGCAGGAAAGCTTACGTGAGCGCAAAATCGTCGTGAGAGGCGATAGTGCTTCCCCCACGGTAGCCACGACACTTCACGGTAGCCACTTCAAGGTCACCATACGCAAATTCAGCATTCCATAACTATTAATCGATATTCCACTCTCACTTCATAATCCAGATATTTATTTTAGTTGTAGAAGCGGACTGGCGGGCAAAACTTTATATATACTGGCGAAAAGTAAACATAGCTAAAAATTCACACACTGGCACCCCACACATGCAGAAATGCAGACGATAGAACAATTTCTCATTTTTTATCAATTTCTTTAATTTTTATTGCAATAACCCAGTGTATATCCGTTTCTTCCAGTTAAACGTAACTCTTGCTCCATTATAGCATTTAATGATGGAAAAAAGAGGGAGTACACGTAACTTGACGAATATGCTACATTTATTACTAATTGGCAACGTAGTTGCCAAATGCTTCCCGCTGTACAGATGTCCGAATCAAACGTAAAAAAAATTCACTATACGGGTTAATTTAAATAAAAAATGATGCTTTAATTACTAAATAATATAATGAAGCCAGATACATATATTTACTGAGCGAAATATAATTAGCGAACTTTTTGTATGACAATTTCCGATTTCCGCGTGTTCGTGCTCAATGTGTTCCAGCACCGTTGGCCAACAAAAAACACAAACTTCGAATCTTCGTCACGTGTGTTTGTCAATCAAAATCATTCCGCGAACACAAATTTCAACGAAAAGATGGATCGTGTAGACGCTGCCATAGAGTACCCTGAGAGCACACACCTCCTCCCGCCAAGTAAGGCAGCGCTGACGAAAAATTCTAATTAGTTACGTAAACCAGGATTTTTTATTCGTTGACAAAATTTTTTTTTCATAAGTGCCCCTGCAGAAGTAACACGTCCGTAACTTTTTGAGTTATTCTCTGACCAGATGCGAGCAGTGCAAATTTTTCTTTGAGCGTAAAACACAATTTTTTCCTCACAGTCAGCAAAGCGCAAAAGTTTCTCAAAAGAAATTTTCCAAGGCGGCATAAGTACGACTTAGCAATATGCACATGCATTGATGCCCAATCCAGGATCTGTTTTTGATGATCACCAAACTATACTCCATAATACTCTCTTGTTCCTTGCAACTCGCCTAACTGGTTCTGTAATTTTCATGAAGTTCCGTCAAAAACTTTTAAGATCAATTGAGTTCTGACAAACAGAGAGGCAAGCGGCGAAACGAAGACACAAGCGGACCAACGGATCATTGCAATATTGTTCTATTTATTCCTTCTTTTATTCCTAAAAGTAGGCTTACTATAGTCTCACCATTTTATGAAAAAGGTTCAGTCATGGTCAAATTCCTCTATATATATAGCGTTGCCAATTCTATGAGTATGTCTGAGATTTTGTTCGGCTCATATTTTAGAGATGCCCACTAACTGCATATAGAAAAATCTCAGAAATATGATTGGCCCCTCTGTATAGAGGAATTTGACCACCACCGAACCGCCTTCATAAAATGGTCAAACTATTACAAATTGCAAGAAGATCCGTTCGTTAGGTACTTCATGAGGTATGTTGCTCAGATAAAAGGGATGGTAAGAAAACAAACAAACAAACTTTTCGAAAAAATGAGCTCTCGGGTAAATGCTAATCAACTATATTTCTCCTGACATACCTATAGCTATCCCTAAAAGTTTTACTTACATCCTTTTCTAATTTTTTTAATTGTCATGGCGACAGACAAATTCCCGCGGAAATGTAACGTCCTTGGTGCAGGTAACATATAAAACCTGCAAATATATACATGCACGGTGGTGTTTATTACATGACTTTGTCTGAACATAGAAACAATTAAGTAAGAGCACTTACTTGAGCAATGGTTTGTCTGATAAACGATTATCCTTTCAATTACTTTTAACGACATAGTTTTGAAATTGTTGCCTTTTTTCACCATAACTGCTGTTATAAGCCTGCACATTGAATAAATACTTTACATATTGTCAACGTCTAATCGTTCCTACACTTTCTGTAACTTATCATGATTTTCTTCATAATGCAGACAAAAATTTATTTTCGTTCAAGTTTTATAGGGTAAAAATTTGCGCCTGCGCTCCGCCTTTTGAGAAAATTTTGCGCTTTGCTGATTGTGAGGAAAAAATACGTTTTGCGCTCAAATAAAATTTGCACTGCTCGCCTCTGGTCAGAGCTAGAATAACTCAAAAAGTTACGGACAGACCTTCACGAGAATTACAGGAACTCTTACTGTCAGGGGCACTATTGAACAAAAATTTTTGTAAACAGCTAAAAAATCCAGGTTAACGTAACTAATTGGAATTTTTCGTCAACGCTGCCTTACTTGGTGGGAGGAGGTGTGTGGTCTCAGGGTACTCTATATGGCCGTGTCTACACGAAATCTTTTCGTCGAAGTTTGTGTTCGTGGAATGATTTTGATTGACAAACACACGCGACGAGCATTCGAAGTTTTTCAAGCACCCGCTAAGACGGGTTTTGCTGTTTTTCACTTCATCGGCGCTGCTAGCCCGTTATGAACGCCTATTGCCCGTGAAGAAGTAGTATTTTAATGGTTCATGCCTACTTCTTGATGGATACCCGTTGCCTGACTAAATCTGACATGTGATAGTCCCAAGTCTAATGTAAATGAAGGGAAGCCCCATTGACTGACGCAGCTGTTCATGTGCACCAGCCCTTCCAGAAGAGGAATATGTGCCTCGCGCTGCGATCAAATGCGTCAGGCGCGCCCTTGGTGCTGCATGACAGCTTATGTTGAAAATACTTTAGTGCTGAATGACAATTTATGTTTTAGATGCTAATACTACTTCATTTGTGATACCACCTCAAGGAATAAGCCAATTAATGGATAATAGACGCCCATAACGTAATGATACAGTGTTGAGTTTACGATTAGGACTAAATGTAGTTTCAGGCACCAAAGAATAGGACGCCTGGTGATGATTTATGCGATATGTTGAAAGTAGAACAGTGCTCCCATTTCGTGTAAAGCTGTGTAGAAATGGACACCCAAGGCGCAATAGCGCAGTGTCGAATGATGAGGTGATGTGCTTGCAGTTACATGTAGGCGTGGACGGTGGGCAAGAAAATCTTCGTTCGTTCAGGCACCCAAAATATAGCAAAATGCATAAAAATCATGTACTATAGTATCGTAAGTGTGTTGGACTTTAGAGAGTAAGATGTAAGTATAGCTAAGTGAACGCCCGCTGTTGTAGGGTGTAGATCTGTGACTTGGGTAGTTACGGTACTTCATTTTAACCAATTCCAATTCCATTAGCAGGGCGATGCGCAACAGGGCATGGGCAGACCCGCGACATCATATCTTTGGATCGATATACCTGCATAGCTGTACATAATAGATGTTTTGCTGGGCCTGCGCTCTGTATTGCAGATTAGGTTGGGTTAAGTTAGGTAAGGAAAGGTTAGGTAACGTTAGGTTAGGTAGTGTTAGGGTAGGTAACGTTAGGTTAGGTTAGGTAACGTACGGTTATGTTATGTTAGGTAAGGTTAGGTTAAGTTACATTAGGTAAGGTTAAGTTAGGTTGCATTAGGTAAGGTTAGGCTAGGTTAGTTTTGGTAGTGTTTTCTGGTTATTGCGCGGCTAGAAAGCTTACTTGAACGCACGAATGGCGAATTTCCCGAGAGTGCGTGCGGCGGCTTCCCAGTTTGAGTGCTGTGCTGCTCGCGGTATCGCAAATTAGGTAAGGTTAGGTCAAGTTACGTAAGGTTAGATAAGGTTAATAAAGTTAGATTAGGTACAGTAAGGTGAGGTCAGGTTAGGTAAGGTAAAATTAGGTTAGGTTAGGTTAGGCTAGGTTTGGTTAGATAAAGCTTATTGCAATATTTCTGGTTGTTGTGGCCCTGCAAAAAAGCTTACTTGAACTCACACACAGCGATGAACGCACACAAATTGGCGAGTTTGGCGCCAGTGCGTCCCGGATACGCTACCGTCGTTCACGACCTCTTGTGTGCGTGTTTGTGGGCCTGTTTGTGTGCGCAGATCGTGTGCGTGAGAGCGGCGTTCAAGTTAGCGCGCTGCGCTGCTCGCTGTATCGCTGATTAAATTGGGTAACGTTGGGCTAGGTAAGGTTAGGTAACGTTAGGTAGCGTTAAGCAACGTTAAGTAAGGTTACAAAGGTTAGGTTGGGTTATGTTGGGTTAGGTTAGATTAGCTAAGGTTAGGTTAGAAAGCTATAGGTAAGGAGGTTCGGTTAGGTTAGGCTAGGTTAGGTTAGCTTAGGCAATGCTGATTTTAGTGGTGGCGCTCGCAGGAAAGCTTAGGTGAACGCAAAGTGGTCGTGCACGACGGTAGTGCGTCCCGGATGCACAGACGCCAAACTCGCCAAGCGCCGTGTATGTTTGAGACGAGTCTGTGTACGCCCATGCATCACTGCATGTGCGTGCGGGCGGCGTTCAAGTTCGCGTGCTGTGCTGCTCGCTGTATTTCAGATTAGGTTAGGCTAGGTTAGGTAACGTTAGGTTAGGTCATGTAACGTTAGGTAAGGTAACATTAGGTAAGGTTAGGCTAGGTTAGGGATGGTAGTGCTTCTCGTGGTTGTGGCGCGGCAAGAAAGCTTACCTGAACGCACGCACCGTGATGAACGCACACTAATGGCGAGTTTGACGCGAGTGCGTTCCGGATGCACTCTCGTTGTTCGTGACGATTTTGTGTGCGTGTATAGCAGTGCGACCGTTAAATTTAAGTAAGCTTTGTTGCCGCGTCACCACTAGAATAATTAAGCACTATACATATCCTAACCTCATAACCTTACCAAAGCTAACTTTACCTACCCTAACCTAATCTGTGATACAGGGAGCAGCACAGAACACGAACTTGAACGCTACTCTCACACATATCGATGTGCGTACATGGACACTCACACAAAATCTTCCCGTACGACGAAAGTGACTCCCTGATGCTTTATGGGAATGAGCCTGTTGGCCTGTTTATTACCCTTTATTTGGATGAGTTCGGTTAAAAGAGGTCAAGTAAGACCCGCATCACACTAGTGGTATCGCAAGAACGGCACTACAGGGGAGTAGATTCCGCAGTGACGGCGCGGCGTCAAGGGAAGTTCGGTCTCAACAAGGAGCTTACATAGGGAGGAGGGAACCACGCCGCAAAAACTTAGGCTCGCCAGTGCATGAGTCAACCAGACCAGGTGTGGCTGTCACGCGTTCATGAAACTCATTGACGGAAGTGACTGGAAAGCAGCGAGTTTTCACGGGGGAGCAGCAGACAAACTGATGTACTGATATGCGATAGGTGCATACGGCGACTGGCTGCAGCCACACCCGACTCTTGAGCTTCACGGACAAGGCTCCTGGCTCCCTCGATCCTCTCTATTGATGTTCCATGGGTCCCAATAATACGCAAACTTCAGCTCAGACCCGCACCCCTCTTAATTAAACGAATTCTGGATGATACTCTAACGGCCCTTATTGCTAATTTAAATTGGAACGTTAGTCCAATACGAATGTTTTTAATGGGGATTTACAACTGTACAGAAGGGCGCAACTGCACGATAAACTTAACCCTATGGTGTTAGCTGGTAATTATTACTTAGCCTATTGTGCTATACCTTGTGAAATTCCTCTATAGTCACGCACCGATATTTGTTGCGTCTATCTGGGTCATTAATGAGTCCTTGAGTTTCCACAACTTATGTTAATCCGACAATCCCCTAACCCAGTTTCGCCATTGACTAAACGCGCCTTTACCCGAAAATTTCTAACTAAAAAACAGGCCTTGCTCCCCTAACCTACCCGACATAGAACCCGAATATTTACCGACTTTCCCGAAATTATGTTCGGGTATACCCGAAAATTGGGCCTAAAGTGTGAAAAACGGACCAAACTTCTCCGCACGTCGATTTTAGGCGGGGGTGACGTTACTAATCTTTACTTCACTTCCTGCGCTCTCTTCTTTCCTTTTCATATCTTCCGCCTTTTGCTCGACTCCCTTCCCTCCAGAGCCCTCCCCCTGCGTAACTACTACAAATAACATGCGTAACTTCCCTTAGTATTCGTCAAAATATCTAATTTCCCCACATCGTATCAAAAGCTTTACTTATAACAATATCGTAAGAACCACACTATCAATTTATGCGCGAAAAATAGGAGTTTCACTAATGCAAGTCTTACTTCTACTTCTGGAAGACCTGGCACTCGAGTCAACTATCTGAATTATTGTGCGACAAACAAAACAGGATAAAATTAGAGTTATTCATTCCCTTAACATGTATTCGAAAATTTTTCACAAACTACTAAAAACTAAAATATTCCCAGAAAATAAATGTTATGGTTTTTGTGATACAACATCATACAGTATGTAGAATAAAATATATTCCGTACTATAGGGTAACTTAAATGTTTTCAACTCTGATGCGCCGATCATGTCGTAGAACAACTCAGAGACTAATATCGTTATATGAGTACTAAATATTAGCAAATTTTGTTTCTAATCTAAATAAGCTTCATGCGTTTCTATCGTGTCATTATGCACGTGACAAATTAAGTAGATTTAATTGGATGTAAGATGCCTAAAGTAACGTCGAGAAAGAAAGGCGGGGTTGTGCAGATCGCGGGAGAGTTGGGGGTTTCAGATGTGGGGGTAGGTAGAAACCGACAGATGAACCTTATAATTACTTCGTAATACTACAAGTTATTATTCTTTGCTGATATTTATCGCAAAATTATTATACCATAGTTCTTAAATTACATGAACAATGCTTCTGTTGAGAAAATAAAGTAATTTTTACCGTATTGGGGTAGGGATGAATTCTTCCATTTTGTTTACGGTGGGGGCAGATGACACCCGAATAATCGAAAATACCTCAGTTTGAGTGGGGAGACACCTGAAAATTTATCCGTATGGCTAATACTTAGAGTAGATTATGTTACACCGGAATCAGGGGCGCCGGAACGAACTGAGGGCGACAGGGGCAGTATTGGGTCTGAAGGGCACTTTTGGGATAAGAGGGGCACTTAAGGGGTATGAAATTACTTGCTACTTTTTAATGCTGTACCAAAATAGTGCAATGACTTTTTTATTTG
>LQNS02278129.1:23390102-23405493 GCA_001587735.2 Parhyale hawaiensis
GTAGTGACAGCGGTTACAAGAAAAACTGTCAGTTCCTCAAACTTCATATTAAAAATTTCTAGTTATATTCAACGAAATTGCTGTCATTGGCCAAGCGGATCGCTTGTTCTGATGTTTATCTTACATGAGATGTAATTTGATGAAAATCGCTCCTGTTAATCTCGAGCTATTAAGTGCCGAATTTGTTAAAGAAAGCAATGGGCGAAAATTCACTGAAGCTCCCTCTTAACGACGGGGCGCCAGTAGAACTTCTACATACTGTAATACATACAGTATTTCTGTATGTTATTCCCAAGTTAAGCCTGATGAGCTTAGCTTATCGCTATCTCTCATTATTTCGGAAAATCTTCCTCTCGCTGCTTGAATGATAAAATTACATAATCAACAATTTTTTCTGTCTTTCTCAAAAACTACATATTGAGTTTTTTTTTTACAAGAGAAGCTGGTTTCGTTCATTGCTATTGGTGTTTTTCATGCATTTAGCCAAGAAATTCAGTATAACTCTGGTAAAGTAAATACGGATAATTATGCTTGTCGCATCATGTTTTTTTTAGCGAAATAAGATAATTCGTAAATTCCAAAGTTTTTCGGCGCAGAATACTTTATTTCAATTTTCGTCAGCTACAAGTATCCTTTTCTCAATATAGCTACTAGAAAAATTTCCCAGAAGCAAGCGAATTAATTTAGATAATTCTGAGTGTAACTTTTATCCGTCTTTCCCAAGTCTCAAAAACCATTTTCAGAGGCAGGGGGGCTAGATCGAGGGACATCTTGCATATATTGTCTCGGGATGAGATGCTTGGATTCCAACCTAGGAGGTGCAAGTTGTGATGCTCCAAATTGCAGCGTCAACGTTTGTAACATTCATAGTAAACTTCAAAAGCAATACTTTGCAGTATTGGGGAAATCGGCGGGTTGAAGCTGGCCTAATTTTGGGGTGTTATTCGAATCCGTCATCTCTCACGAATCAGCTAACATCGCTTTGTCACCGTAGGTCTGCTGCACTCCTATCGTGTTTGCAATATCACCTCCTTAGCAGTTTTCTCTTCCTTTCTTTCTCACTTGGATATCTTTATGTTTTTGCCATAACGGCAATAACTTATCAAGGACCGGAGCGTGAGACCCGGCTGCTCTCTGAGAATGGGCCTGTTGGTCGGTCTATTGTCGACTCTCTAATCACTTGAGTCTTTCTTCTCTGAATCCATATCGCGCTGACTGTCCGTGCTTCACTGCAGCCGTGCAAGCCAGCACTTATTTGCAGCTCAAAGCAGTACATGCAGGGCTCCGGCTGAAGCATACAGTCAAGGAGACAAAGGGCATCATCCTGGGCATGTTCGATTGGGTGCAAAACTTAAGCCTTTGAGGCAATTCGCTTGTCCAAAACTGCAGCCTGATGTTTTGGTTTTGCCGCTTTATAACGTGCTGCAAGGGTTAGAAGGAAAGTGACAATGTTCAGCCGGCTGACAACTATATTTAATAAAACAAGACTGACGTTCTGAAAGTGTCGGGGATAACAAATTAAGGTTCAATACTTGAATGTCGAATCAACGAGTCGAAGCCAGCGCACCTGCCTTCAGTTTCGCACGAGCCAAGCCTCGAGTGCCTAATTTAAGTGCTCAGTCGAACGTGCCCCTAGAGCTAACTCGATTAGCTAGTCAAAGTCAATCTAAGGCAAGGTAACTCAACTTGCCTTGTCCGGAACTGTACACAGGAACTTTGGCTTCGTCACCTGGAATCATGTTGCAGGTGCTGAGAGCAGACTGAAAATATCATTTTGCAAAGTAAAGTTGAGCTCTCGGAACTCTCATACGCAAACAAATAAATATGAACCCCTGAAACTCGAATTTCTGGATCAAAGCTAGCGCACCTGCCGAAAGTTTCGGACCTAATCGAACGCTCACCAAGTCTTATCATTAAGCCCATTTCGATATCAGCTCTGAGAAGTTTATCATTCATACGTAGGTATTTACCCCAGCTAACAGTTTGACGTTGAATTTACGTACAAAACAGGCCGTAAGTCCGCATATCAACGTGTATAGCTCGTTGATCTGCGGACTCTGGATAACGTTGTTAGCACGTACGTGACCAGCTCGTTGTGACCAGCCCGTTATGAGACAACGTGCTGACAACGTTATGATAACCTCCATAGCTACCTGCCATTGTCAATATCTAGCTCCAGATAATGTTGTTAGCACGTCATATCACAACGTGCTAATAACGTACAACGTACTGGGCACATCTTTAGCAGGTCACATAATAACGTGTTAAGGACGTGTCCAGCACGTTATATCACAACGTGCTGAGGGACCACCCAGCACATTGTATCACAAGGTTAATTCGGCAATGATGGACTCATTTTAGACGATCTTAGTATTTGCAGGTAATGGGTGGGCTAATTATTTTAAAACAGAAATTCTCACAGTGTACAAATGGAGAGAATGCTATGTCACGGTAGTATTTCACACAGTCACAGAGTTTAAAAGCATTTCGGCTTAACTATGATACACTGAAGTAGAGGCGGAGAAAACTGATGTCTTTTCAAGAGAACCATGAAAATTTATCTCATAGCCTGTAGTTTAAAGCAGACAAAATAAGGAAATAATCTGGCAAGGGATTTTAAATCGCGGCATGGGAGGGTTGCGATGAAACTACTGATGTGATCCGACACTTTTATATAAGCACGCATATTCGTTGAACTCGGCGGCCGGGCGCAAGAGGAGTGAGAGTGTGGGTATAGGCCCCAAAAATGCTGGATGGCTGGGCCCCCCAATACTTTGGACGTTCCGCCGCCGCTGTACATATACATATTGCGAACTGCAGAAGTGACGCTACGTGAAAAATTGCATCAGAAATACTGTCCGCGCTTGTACAAGTGATATCATGCAGACATTACGTTGATATCACGTTCATTTACCCAGGATATCAACACATATGAATGTGTTGAGATACAGCGGACTCATATTCCATTGGAGGCAAGCTGCGAGGGGTACATCTCAAGGACATGCACGCTGCCCGAGAACCACTGCGTCAGCCATTCTAGCCTGCTGCGCTTGAGATCGTAAATAATGCCACTGCCAATCCGGAGCTAAGTTACGTCTGACGTCATGTTTTTAACGGTAAATCTCTTCCAGTTGTCTCGAAGCCGTAGCCGAGTAACAAGTACGCCGTTCGAAACTCTTGCCTGTAGCATTTGTGCCACTGCGTGCGTTCATTTGTGCCATTGTGTTCACTCTCTAATTGCGCCATTGCTTCAACGCTCCGATTTATTTGACAGCGCTGCTTGCACATCAATTCAGCTTTGTTTTAACGGAAACATATCGCATTCAACCTAATCAACTTTGATTCAACATCCGTTGATCCAACGGCTTGAAATTTGTTCCCTTGAATTAATTGAACCAAACCCTAATTGCAATTCAATGTACTTGCCGAACGAATTGCGTTGTATCCTGAGATCCTTGTTGTACAACAAGCTGCTGTACTTAATTCTAAGTAGTTTTAACCCTATATTTCCTGCATAGCAGCGGGAGGTTGCACAGAAAAGGTTCTTAAGTTTCGTGTAATATTATTTCACTTCTCCCAAGTTTAAGGATTATTACAAATCTTATCAGTCCATGGACGTGATTTAATTCACAGTTTTTAAGGATATTAATTAGCCCTGAACTTCAACTTACCATCTTCAGTATTGCAAGGTATTTATGCTTAATGCGTAATAAACCATGTTATTGTGCCAGTGAAAGTGCAGTGTGACGTATATAACCGTGCCAATAACGCGATTTGTGCTGAAATATCATCGCGGATCCTCACGAAACTTTACGAGCGATATTTTATGCATCGATTCTAGCTTCGTTTTCGCGAATTAATTAATTCACTATTACTTTTTGTAATCTTTTTATAGGTAGGCTATGTTTTAACGACGCCTTACCATAAAATAATCACACATAATACCTACACCGCAGATTAATTACACATCTAACGCCAACTGACCTTCTTACATAATAATCACAGTCGATTAAAATCATTCATCCACTGTTGAATTACATTGAAATACATTGAGGGTTCACAGCTAGGCCAACCCGAACGAGAAATCTGATTATTTCATCGTCGCAACCAACTAGAAACTACTTGTTATAGATGAACCAGTACATACTGACTCTTATATGGATTTAAATTGAATGTTCACATCTAGGACAACTCAACTGATAAATTCGATTAATTCATTGTCAAAAACCACTAGATGCTACTTGTTATAGATATTCTAGTGCATACTGACAATTGCACTGATACACCCTGAAGGTACATATCTAGGTCCTATCAATTATTTCGTGGTTGTAATGAACTTGAATCTACTTCGTAGACGTTTTAAATTACATATCGATACAAACGATTCATAAATTGAATTTCTTCATATTTTGGGGGGAATTTTCTTTGAATTGCCTTAGAAGTGACACAATACAGTGACACAGTCAATTCTTTTTATGAAAAATAGTTGCTGGAGTTTAACAGCGCTAGTCTGACTCGAAGTGATCCAAGATAATTCATCCTATTTAAACATTGAATTATTTCATTTTTTTATGAAATAGAAGATTATCTCCAGAAACTTTATCTTTCTCTAAATAAAACAAGAGAATTTAAAATAATTACTGGAAAATAATATCTCATGAGCGATTCTGAAGAAGAATCGATTCGAACCAGTAATATACGACTCGTTACCGTAGACAGTCAGTGGCTAGATACATACGTCACGACTAGGATGATACAGTTCGAAGACAGTCAAGCGACTGGTGCAGTTCCAGGTACCAGCGGTGATGACAACGTAGTGACGGCTTCTCAGACAACATCGACGGCGAGTGTAACGACTACAACCACCACTCACGTTACATCTCTCAGTATGACGTCAACATCGACGACTGTTACTACTACCACACCTATTTCTACCACTACCACCGCAATGTCTGACACTGTAACTGACACAAACCACTTGCTATTAGCATAACAACTATTAGCACAACAACAGCTGTATATGCTGTAAAATGTAATTTTTCCACCTAAAAAAGAATAGAAGTCAATGAGTTTTCATGCTCGAAAAAAACAAAAACAGATTTTGAATCCTTTAAACATTCCTAACAAAACTACACAGCTGGATTTTCTGATTTTGCCCTCCTATTTTTTTTTTATCACACCTCAAAACCGAAAATTTGGCCTTTTTTAATCATCTATCAGTTGCGATCGAAAACGCATGCCAAAAAGAAAACTAAAAATCCGGCTGTGTGAGTGTGATAGGAATGTTCCAAGTATTCCAAAACTGTCATTGTTTTTTCCTAGCATGAAAACTCATTTACTTCTATTAATATGAAATTCCCAAAAAATATATGTACACTTAAATTTCTGTTTCCCATTATCTCAAAAACTAAAGCCTAATTCGAAAAAGTTCTACGAACAAAATGTATTTCTTTTTTAAAATTACACATACTGCGCAAATTGCAAAAAAATCGGTCAACAACTGAAAAAGTTCGCTAAAATCTGGGTTGATCCCCGTAACTTACTCTCCACGAGTTAGGGGTGGCTGGGTAATGAAACAAAGGTGGTTCCATAATATACAGTGAGGTAAATCGTGACTACCATCTTTAACATATTAACACTGCCATTCGACGCTTACTGCGATCTCGCCATGGGCGAAGAGATGCCCCAGCAAGACCACTTCAAAAATAATCACGCACCCAATAAGGGTTAACCCGAGTGAAAGATGATGCCAGATTTGGATGCCGGCTTGCAGTTGAAGTATTAGTCTTATGAATTTTCAATATAACTTTTACTGCTAAAGTATCCGTAAAACATGATATTTAAATGCAATTTTTCCGTATCAGTTAATAACAATCCATAATGGAGTTGTATAAAAAGTTAAAAAGCACAAAATTGGTGATATTCAATGGAAACGCGTGGTTGAATTTTATGGGTTACAAAAGTATTTTGAGTAAACTTTTACCCGCTACTAAAACTTGTTCTTTCAGTTCACTGAGTTCATCGATATTGTTTTACCCCTGTAAACACAATTAATTGTTCAAATACTAAAAGAAGATTCTGAAGATTATAAGTCGATCTGCCATTGGACTTGAAGTTTGCGTCTGCATATATGCTATTCAATGTTATAATGAAAAATTGTGAAATAATTTTAACTAAATGATTCTTTTAGTTTTTATTAAAAGTTTTTAAACGTTGTTGTTGAAAGCAAATAAAACTCTGAAACTTAAAAAAAGTTGTACTAAATTAATTGCTCTACCTGATAGGGCGTTACGTGCTGTTTGCTCTTGCCTTTATATTATTGGTCAGGTCTCGTGGTGCCACGAAACGCCCTAAGGAACCAAGACGAGACCACAAACATCAGTGATTTCAGTACTAAGGCAATAAATGCTGTGCTTGGGGGCAAAGATGCAGTTCATAGATGCGTTTTACACTATCAGAGATATTAAACAATCATCATTATCTTTATTTTTTATTATTTATCCTTTTTGCTGCCTTTGCTGGAGTACATATTGCCACCAGGTCTCAGCTTCGGCAGCTGACAGTCTTCTGCCTCTTCGAAAGCGACTTGTTAAAGCCAATGACACACAATAGCCAAAAGAACGAGTACTATCTTCATCTTTTGTCCGAACCTCATGTTCAACTCTTGTAAACACGGCTTTGAGACTACCAAGAAATGGTGCAAAATGTTTACCGTCAGCTCAGTTTACTACGCAAGTGCTGTTATTAACCATCCGGACATATCATTATATCTCGTATGTTTTATAACTAGGAATTCTTTCCAAAGTATGTACTATTTAAATGGGTACGTCAGCACATTCGGACGAAAAGATGACGATATTCGTTCTTTTGACTAGCGTGTGGCATTATGCCAAGGCGTGTTTTTGT
The DNA here is from genome assembly GCA_001587735.2 of Parhyale hawaiensis. Lineage (NCBI taxonomy): Eukaryota > Metazoa > Arthropoda > Malacostraca > Amphipoda > Hyalidae > Parhyale > Parhyale hawaiensis. The sequence continues at coordinate 23,397,009 of LQNS02278129.1, forward strand.
AGCCACAGTGCGGATGGTTCCGCTTGATCCGCGCGTTTTTCTCACCACTTTTCGCTCGTGATCAGCGGTGAAAATTAATTGCGCCCTGATTTTTCCCGAGTGCTGATCTTGTGTGCATAGGTGTACGAACCAGGAGGGGGGGGGGGCAACTGCCCTCCTGAGTTCGGATGACTGCTAAAATAATAATAATAAAATCATTTATTTTTCTCATAAGGTACTGTGGCCAACAAGATTAGGACACAGCGCCTGAGATTTTCATGATTAAAACTAACATAAGAATAATACTAAACACTAGCATCAGAGAGTTATACATAATTATGGTCTGCTGAGAGTCTCTGGCACAATGCCTACACATTGTGAATGATATGATAGATCTTCTGAGGAGATCTTCTGCATATTTACTCACTTGTTTTTCTTCACTTTGTTCAAATGGAATTGCAATTTGGACATCATCGGCATACATTGAGAAGGTGTTGTTCTGCTGATCCAGAGGGATGTCATTGACGAATATTGAGAACAAAATCGGTCCTAAAATCGATCCTTGTGGGACACCGAAGCTGTTCACGATATATAGCGACTGAGTTTTGTTGAGCATGACAGCATGTGACCTGTCCTGTAGATAGCTAGCAAACCAATTAGGACAAATGTTCATAGACGTAATTTTGCCTAGCAGCATACCATGGTGAACACTCTCAAATGCATTCGATAGATCAAGTAGTAGGAGAAGAGTGGAGCGACTATGATCCATACTCCGGTATATGGCTTCAGTGATGTTTAGAAGGGCATCTTGCGTGTTAGTACGCGCTCTGTAGGCATACTGGTTCTTATGAAGAATACCTGACCGATCGAGATGGTCCGCCAGCTGGTTTGCCACAGCCTTTTCGAGTAGTTTTGAGAGCATGGGTAGAAGGCTGATGGGCCTGTAGTTCCCGGGCGTTTCANTGAAGGGGTTTTATGATAGATTGCTTCCAGGCGCCAGGAAATGTTTCAGTTATAACTGAAGTGTTTATGATGTGCAAAAGGACCGGACCTATCACGGGGAATGCATCTTTTACGTAGGCAATAGGTATGTTGTCAAATGGCGTGGGATATTCGGGCATTTTATAGAGACATAAAAAATCAAGATTTATGGACAGTAATGAGGATGAGATCACAAATAAGAAAATTTCAGTGACATGCTGGGCAGTTGACTTGTATTCAGGATTAGTTATTTAATAAAACTACCATTTTGCAAAAAAAAAACATTCAACCCTGACATTGGCAGATCCAGTATCGGCTTTTTAGACGATTTCCTCAACGATGAGAATTGGCAGTTTTTGAGCATCGGCACATTTTTGCTTACGCCGATTCTTTGGTCAGATTGATCTATAGAACTAATCAACAATTAAATCATTGTTCAATTTATTTTAACTGCTGCAGGGCAAAATTATGAAACGCTAAATACGAAATGACACCCGCTCCTCTGAATCAGGCCAGTTTTTTTTTTTTTTTTTTTTTGCGTAGCTGATNATTATAAACAACTCGATCTTCTGACAAAATCGATTATTCACTAGTCGAAACTAATAAAGGTAATTTAGTTTTAACTGATTTAAGTTATTATCGAAACGCTGATTTCAAATATCACATTGGTTTTTCTCAATCGGGTCAAGTTTCTGAACTATTGCCACGTGGTCCATCTTTATATGTACTTGTACGTGTATTTTTACACTCAATAAATGTCGCTATAACTATCATAGCAAATATTATGTTGAGGTGATCTATGACACTTTAGCTATAACTCATAACAGGTCAAGTGGTTTTTTAGCTGAATATGGCTTCGGGGAGTTCTTGAAAAAATAATTACGCCTGCTTTACTTTCTTACATCTGCTGTGGCGGATATCATGTTCACAATAGGGATCCAGCCACAATTTAAATAAAGCCACTTATCATCAATCGAAATTTTAACAAAAATATTACACTGGTCTACAAGTAACGTATGTGTGGTTAGTCCCAGTGTTTCGGATGATCGAGTATAAAAAATTTCGATGCCCTGAAAACGAAAATCACACCAACATCTCTGCATCATGCCAGGACTTTGTTCTACAGAGATGATAGAAAAAAAATCCGTTCTTCCGAATGCGATCAGATTTCTGTGCGTTACTGGCTGACGGCAATTTAAGTCAAGGTAAAGTCAACTTTAACTGTACGTCTGTACCCTCCACTGGGAAACCCACATGCACTGGTTTGTGCTGCAAATATAGACTAGTTGGCCCCAGAGGAGTAAGTACAACTGCAACCGACCACGGGTCGCAAACAACTATGGCGCTTAACGTAAGGTTCAACGACCCGAGACCCCTCACACGCCATTCCTGGTCAGGCAAGTGCCCCCACACAGCTCCGCATACAAAGCAATTGCCGACTCAGCACGCAAGTTGCAGCAAATATCGCCAGGCAGGCAGGCTCGATCGTGGCACCTCTTGCACAGGAGTCAGACAAGCACGGCATGCTGCCATTGCTAAACAGAGTAAGTACGCTATGACATTTATGACTAGATTCTTGTCATAAATGACATATTTCAAGAAGATGTAACAAACTACAACGGGCGTTATACTGGAACATTTCCTTAGCTGAAGCCATATCATTTTGCTGAAGAGATACATTGACCTATCAAAAGTTATAACATGACCGATACGATTTCAACATCACGTGCTATTTCCAAAAATCTATCAACACGAACACGTAAAAACATGTTCTGGGAAAGTTGATTTGACTTAGGGAAGCCAAAGCAAATTTGGAATCAGAGCCCCGATAAAACTGTTATTCGGTTCAATATATTTAGATCCTAGCTATTCTTATTCTTGGCCAGTGACTTGCAGAAACTGGATGCGTTCGATTCGGTAGTTAAAGTCAATCAAAGCCAAACCCGCTCGACTTGATTCGTACCGACCTGTAGATAGGAACTTTGACATCGTCACATTGAATTGCATTGCAAATTTTGGAAGCAATTAAATTATATTAAGCCATTTATAACTCCATTTTACGGTGAAAAATTCCGTTTCTGGCTGTCTGACAGGTAATCAGTTGATTAAATTACATGTAAACAACCTGAAACTCAGATCACCGACTTGAAGCCAGCCTACCAGTCTGAAGTTACGGAGAAGTCAAGTCTAGTGAGCTTGACGTTAATCGACTTTTACGACCCAATCGATTACGCCTAATAGTGTCAAGCTTGCGAATTGTTTATAATCGGCTTAGTAAAAATATCGTATTCAGCGCATTGAAGTTATTGTGCATCAGCTGAAAAATCTGAAACTACGTGGAAAAACTTTGCTGTTGAGTGTTATTAATTATTCTGGCTACTTGTAGCATGTGATTCACTACATGCAATGAAACTGCTGAATCATCGTCGGATCGTATGTTATATTTTCACGTAGCATCGCTACGGATGGGCAACGAGGTTGATAATATGATGTGGTGCAGGTAATTAATAATTTTTAACGGTTTATTTTAAATGTAATAGATAAATTAAGTCTTAAATAGCCTAAGAAACTGCAAAGCATGTAAAATAATAGTTTGCTAATTAATATATATCAATAACTAATAAATGGTGGAATCGGCAAGAATACAACATATTAAAAAAGTTCTTAAAATTTATAATACTCGGGCAAATTAATTGTGTCATGCCCCCCAAGCAAACTTCACCCCGTATACGCCTATGCTTGTGTGATCAAAGAGTGATTCCAGCCGTCGGACGAGCAAAAATTCACAACTATAGAAATGCTAGGCAGTGGTGTTTTTCATATTTAGATATGAATAGTATAAATTGAATAATGCAATTGTGATTTTTCTCAATATTGACTTTATGTATTGCAGTTTCGTTAGTTTAATGCGAGTGCACTGTCCAAAATGCGTAATAATACCATAGTTCACTAAAACTTCACCTAGCTACACATTGACTTCAAAATAAATTAAATTTCTGAGAAATCCATTCGCCCTATCTTTCACGTAGATACGATAGAAATCTATCTATTTATTATTTTTTTTCATAACAAGCACTGCCACCCTAGTTTGTTTGCATAATCTTTAACCGACTTTGTGACTTTCAGCGATACGAATGCGGCCACAAAAAGACGCCTCGTTAAGCTTGCAGGTGATTGAGGCATGATCGAGGGTGACATGCCTCTGTACGATTTATGAGAACGAAAGACTTTTCTTATAGTGGTCTGACCCAGTAATTAAACTCTTTGGAAGAAACACACTAGCTGCGCTGATCGCCAATCATTTACTTTCGGGACGGAATTCCGAACTCTTCGGTTTATTCTTTTATTGCGTTGATCCGTTTTGGCCTGAATCAGATTTTAGCCATGTGGATCTGCAAGCGTTTCAGTCAACTGTTAATGGCTTTTTGATGAATTTCATTTTGGCAGTGTTCCGACTTTCCAGGTGTGATATAAAGCTTCATCTTTATTTAATTAATTGTCCATGGACGCCGAAGCTTTCTGTCCAAAGCTTTCCTAAACGGTATCCAGGATACGAACCCGGATATATTTTAAGCAATATGGACCTGAGCTCACCTGCACGAGCATTTTCGTGCAGGTCAAAAGTGACACCGGAATTGTCCCCTAATTGTAGTGGTTCTTGCATCTTGTTGGAGGTACAGAGCCCCGCAAGTTATTTCTATACATGCATCATTGAACCCTTTGCAGTTGGAAAAACAAAATGTGCTGTATGCAGTCATAGATGTGTTTTGAAACAAATTGCCGAACCCCTGGAAAGTAGTGAGTAAAACACTGAAATGCACACTTTTGAGGGTAGGTTCCGGCTCCACCTTCTTCCGGTTTCCCAGGCCCCGCCCGCTTCCGGTTTGCGCTCCCCAGACCCCCGCTACACCGGTAGTGCATTGGCCGTTATAAACCGGAAGCTCACGCGCGAGGGGAGCCACGAGGGTAGGTTACTCTCAAAAGTGTGCATTTCAGTGCTTTACTCACTACTCTGGAACTGATGGACCGAACCCCTGACCCCTGGGGTTCGATCGAACTCAGGTTAAGAACCACTGCCGCGCTGCTTACTGACAGAACATTGAGTTTTCATTCGAACAGCTGTCTCAAGAGGTTGGCATTCTGTCGCTGCAAAAGGTGCTTACCTCGAAATATCGGGATTCGATGCTTTTCTGAAACCGACCACTCAAGTTGAAAAGATATAATGTTACTAACCGAACGCGGGATTCGAAGGGGTTGATATGATGTACTAAATTAAATATTTTCTAAATTGAGAGATCCAGAGGATTGATGTGACGGCCTGGTAATAGCAAAAACAGTGAAGATCATCGATGCCCATACATATATTCTTTATACTTGTTAAGGTATGAATTAATTCCTTCATATCAATTTTTTATTTAATAACTGACTTGGAGAGTGAAGTTCGTATAAGAGCGCCTTAACTCGCGCCAGTAGAACTTTGGATCGGCTGTGTATCTAGCTTGGGTAAGGTTAGAATAGCTTAATTTAAAATAGGTTAGTGATGGTAGGTGTGGTAGGAGTAGTCACGGCAAATCGTTCCGATGTTGAGTCGCGTCCACATCAATACAAGTAGCGTCCACCAAAATAGGTGCTAAACTCTAGCCGTCAAGTCATACAATGCAACAAGTGTTGCCAGTAAAGTTTCATGCATTCGTTTAAATGTGGAATGAATAGAAGTCATACAGTGATGCAGCAACGCATTCCGACTTGAAGTTCAGCAACCGCGTTCAAAGGGTCATCGTGCATGTGAACCCGCCTCAAAAACTATATGAAAAGTTGCTACTATGGAGGTTTAATAGTAGAAGCGAACCCAGTCGTTTCATTGCTTGCCTTCCAAGCCAGACAAATAACTATTTTCTTCCCCGCGTGGCTAACTTTTGTTGGCGCTTTTTCCCACAAAAATATATTCTACGGCTACGGTCAATATTTAAAGTGCGGTAAGTGCAATTTTGCTGCGATTTATGCTCAGAACAAAGTTAATAACGTATATATTTCACTCAGTGGGACCGTGAACTCTACTGTATATGCATTCTCCTATTGCTGCTCTGTCTAGCCAAAACACTTGAGTCTTCCAGCCGCCACAGACTTGCAGCCTCCACAGTCTTCCAGCCGCCACAGCCTTCCAGCCGCCACAGCCTTCCAGCCACCACAACCTTCCAGCCAACACAGCCATCCAGCCACTCCAGCCTTTCAGCCACCACAGCCTTCCAGCCATTCCTCGTACGTACAATTTGTCGCCATAGCGTACAGACTGCAAGAAACCACTCATATTTTAGATCTTCTATTTAGTGGTATAGCAGTGTGCAAGCCGAAGCCTTGTTTACGGCAACGTAGCCGGACGTGGAATTGGGTGGCTGTACAACGATTGCGCTAGCGTGTACCCACCATACAAAGGTTCCCTTAATTTGATACCGTTGGGAAAGTTATCTAATTCTCTCAGTCGTATACCACATAATGCATCCCAGTCTGTCAAGGACGCTACGTTTGCTGGTCGAGTGGCTGATATTCTGTCGCTGCAAATAGGTACCTACCTCGAAATATCATGGGTCGATGCTTCTCTAAAACCGACCATTCAAGTCGAAAAGATAGAATGTTACTAACCGAAAATCTATGTATTCAGATAACGACGCATGAAAATGTCTTTAGAGAGTATCCATGTTGTCAAAAATAACTGCGCGGAATATGTGAAAACTCGTCTTCAAATAACATACTGTCGTTACTATTATTCTTCTGGAGGATACCCAACAACGGCCAACTAAAATTGTCGTAAGAGATGCGTGCTCTATCTTTCAATTTATCTAGGGAGCACAATTGCCCCCCACTGACTTTCCGAAAAATCTTACATTAGTAAAAAGCAGCAAAGTCTGGCTGAGTTAAATTCGCGGCTGCGTATGCTAGCAACCGAAATATAAGTAAGCCTTTATTACATCCAAGTTTTTCTATTGAAGCGAAAACTGCCCCTTCACAGAAAGACAGAGAGCTGGAAAAAATAAATGGGTTTACTGCCTCGTCAAAAATCACTGCTCTGTTGATCATCCTCTGGAATTATAAGTCGTTCCCTGAGAGCAAAAAAACGTTGTGATGTACGGAGAAAGTTATAAAGTTGCGACTCCGTGGCAGCGTTTCGAGAAGCTGCAGATATCTTTTTTGCTAGCTTCTGCAACCACATCATCGATTTCCCTGTAAACGCTACTTAATTACAAAATCTTCAAAGTAGCCCATTTTTCGCCTATTTCGTCAACAGCGTGACATGAAACATACAAATATATACACAAATAAACACACGATGGTGTTTAATATATGGTTTGATAAGTCTTCTTATCTACTTCTGTATAACGGGTTGAATTACACATGCCTTTACTTCTATGTCTGTACACGCAAGTCAGTGCAGCCGTGTGTACGCCAGTTATTAGTTGGCCGGATTACTATTGCAATCCTCAAGGTCACTAGTACTGAATTCAACAGACGTATGATATTTCACATTTCTACACGACATGCGACCTCGCCATGGGCGAAGAGATGCCCTGGCAAGACCGCTACAAAAATACATCACAAACCCATTGGGGCTTGTCCCGAGTGGGAGATGAAGCTAGATTAGGCCGCCGGCGCAAACTCTGAACATTGGAGTTGTAAATCTTAAATATATACAGTTACTATCAAAATAATCACGTAAATTGTCATTCTTGTAAAATTTTCGAATTTAATAAAATTATATTTTCCAAATTTGGAAGAAATGATGATCGTTACATGTAAAAGTTTGGAAAAACAGAATTATTACGATCAATGGCTAACACATATATATATATATATATATATATATATATGCTACTACAAGTAATTAATCAGGAAATATTTATTAATGTGCTAAGAAAAACATGAAGAGCAAGATAGAAATAAAATAAAGTTTTTATTGCATTGCCAATGGAAGAAATCAAAAAAGTGTTTTACTGATTTTCCATATAATGAAGATACAAATGGAAGTAAGAGATACACTATATAATAGAACCAGAACGCAATTTAGATGAGACAGCTAATTCCTCAATATAGGTATATATTTGTTGATCAACTTAACTATTTACTCTCATTCTATAGACAATAGTGTTAGGTTAAAGTTTAGGGAGCACGTGTTAGAAAAATCCTGAGCGGGCTGCGGCGGTGTGGCAGACAAGAAGTCCAACACAGCGCCACATCCCGAAGCGGACCGGGTTAATATTCTCCGCACTTCATAATCACTATAGACTGACACATAACTCGAGGTTCCCACTGCCGATCACTCAAAGTCGTGAAATTAAGTTGAACAATGAACTTCACTAAAGGCAGGGACTCTCCAACGGTTGCAAACTGTACTATATATATATATATATATATATATAGTATATATATATATATATATACTATATATATATATATGTATATATACATATGTATATATATATATATATATATATATATATATATATATATATATATATATATATATATATAT
>LQNS02278129.1:23423060-23433327 GCA_001587735.2 Parhyale hawaiensis
AAAAATTGTTTCGTCTACTACCCCGTGAAAATCACAGCTTCGGCTGGGCTTTGTTGATCACCTGCTTAATTATTTATACTTCGTGAAGTGAAAGCAAATAAAATTTCGATGAATGGAGAAGGTTATAAAGACCAGACTCCATCGAAGGGCGAAGAGGCGCTCTAAGCATCTTTATAGTTTCGATTTCAGAGCTGCTGAGCAAGGAATGCATTCAGTTAAGTGGATAAATATTCTACTTTCGCCATCTTGTGCAACCTGGTCTAATTTTTGCTTATCGATCACCATGGGAAGGAAACATAATTACAAAATCTGCAATTTGGCCTATTTTACGCCTACTTTGTTAAGGGCGTGGCACAAATGATACAAATATATAATAATAATAATAGTAATTTTATTGGGAAAAGGAATAGGTACATTGATTCACAAAGCAATTTAAGACAGTTCACAGAAATGGTAGGACATGGTAAATAATAACTTAAAGTTTTCCCTTGTTCCAAGCCCATAATATAACAAAAACTATTTGGGCAAGCGCTTGCTATTCTAGGTATATTTTAGCATACTTAACAGTACTAAAATGGACTAGATAAGAGGTCCTAGAGACCTCTCTAAGCTTAAAACGGCTCATATACCTTCATTAATACGTACTAGCAGATATAAACTAGGTAGTAGTGATCTAGTTTAAGCCTCCCTAGACACAGAGTATACTGTAATCGAAAGAGAGGAAGAAAGGAGGGACACAGTGTCAAAGAGAAACGCGGAACCCCTGCACGATTCAACGCGCACGGGAACAGCAAGCCGGGAAAGAAGAGGAAGAACGGAATAAAGCATCATCAGTGGGAGCAAGAAGATGGAAGGAAGCAAAGTGGTCACGAAAGACAGACGGGCCCAATTGCCAATAGCCAAAGCCACCCACACAGTACCTCTTGTGGCGCTGCTCCCTGCAACACAGAGTGGGCGATCCTAACTAACCCAACCCTGTGCCTATAAACTAGGGAGCTAAACCTGATTAAATTTAGGGGAAATACGGATATCTTATGCTGATCATAGAACGAGCAATGCCTTGAGTTGTTTGTTAAACTGTTTCAGTGAATTAATTTGCTTTATTGAAGCTGGAATATCATTTAAGAACCTGACGGCGCAATATTCAAATGAAGAAAAAAGTCTGGATAAAGTAGTGACGGGAGTGTTTAAGTTTAGGGACTGAGCAAATCTTCTACGTTGGCGGTGGGTGGCCCGTAAGGAAAAGAACTGCGGGCAGAAGAGTTCGTCCCCCCCCCAAAAAAAAAAAAACATTCCGGTAAAACCTAACTAGGATGAAATATGGCTGAGGGGCAGGAGCCTGGTCGCAGCAGTTCGTGCCGAAACTGAGTAGTCAGGTCTGCTTCCCGTTGACTAGCGTTGAGAATTCGGAAAGTTGTGAACTTCGCAAGAAGACGTTCTTTCAAGCACACTTTTAAAAATAGAATAGCTGACACGCAACTGCATAACTTCTTTTCTAATTTCTCAACAACTGTAAAATTCTTTATTTGAATGCGTCATAAAGTCAATAAAAAGTCATTTACCTCCGTGAACTAAAATTTATATGCTACTATTCAATGTACAAGCGTCATCATCAGGCTAAATGTTCCAAGGGAGAATGCATGTCTCTAGGTTACCACTACAGCGGACTGACGAGGTGAACGTTAAAGTGTAGACTGATGGCCACAAATACCAGGGTTCCGTATTTGCTCACTTTAGAAATACCCATAACTGTAGCCCTAGTAGCGATGATCTTTACCCAAACACCAAAATTCTGTATCATGTAGCCTACCGAGAGCATATTCAAATAGCTGAAGCACTGCTCATCCATAAACACAAGCCTAAACTCNAATAGCGCCGTAACTGCAATAGGCTCTCCCAATAGGCCTTAATCATTTCAGTCCCATCCTCCTTCGTGTGCTGACGTGGGTGCTTCCCTTAACTTATTCTGTGTCGGCTGGATGCCTTGATTTGTGTGTGCGTGTCTATTGACTCTAGTGTTTAGATGATAACTTGAGCAATTAGTATGAGATTATAGCATTATCTAGTCCGATATAAGTACAAAAACCTTAAGATCCAGGTCATAAATGGTAGCTGTGGTAGTCTTAAGTGTATTGACGATTTTCTCTTTTTGTTCCAGCCTGATGATGACGCTTGTGCGTTGAAACGTAGCATATAAATTTTAATTCGTGGAGGTAAACGACTTTTTCTTACTTTATCACGCATTGAAATAAAGAATTACATGAAGGATAGTGAAAAAGTCTACAGAAGTCAACATATTGAGTCCTGGTCCAAAACGTTTTGCGAGCGATTTTGATGGGGTAGGCCTAGAAGGTTCACCTTCAAAGGCTATCAGATATGTTATCAGCAATATCCACCTATTCACGATCTGCACTAGGCCTACAGCATAAGTTGAGAGCTACCTACATGTACAAAAAGTGCCTATAGAATAAAAGAAGCGCTCCTAATAGGAACGGAAAACTGTATTTGTACGTGTTGGTTATTCACCTGGGATAACCTGAGTTATAGTCTGACCATTTTATCAAGGCAGTTCGGACATGGCTAAATTCCTCTATAGATTTGTCAATTTCATGGGTATTTCTAAGATTTTATATGGCTCATATCTTAGCCCCGCCCATCACCTGTCAATATCTCACCCACCGAATTGTGCTAACAAGCATAAAATTAAAAACAGTGACAAACGAACGAACAAGCAGATCATTATCAAAATTTGATCATTTACTCTTTTTTAAATACCTAACAACTCATGTTAATTTCATAAAAATCCATCCATAACTTATTGAGTTATGTGCAACTAATCAACTACCTAGGAATAATCAAAAACCATCTTACATTTTTGAGAAGCTGGAAACGCGACAATATAATGCGCAGCATAGTGAAAGGCAACAGTATGTCAGCCCTAGCTCGGTAATGATGGACTCTTCAGACGATATTAATTTTTACTTGTGAGGGATGAGGTTATTTTCAAAAGGAAGTTCTCACAGTAGCTATATCTAATAGGGAACGGACGATATCTTTGCATTTGTAGCGAAAATAGGTTTTGATACGATGTGACACTCTGTATAAACACACGTCAGGAGAAGCCGGCTGCGGCGGGGGGCAGGGGACGGCTGGAAAACCATGGTGGTTGCTGAGCAGCCCCCCCCCCAATATTTTTGACGTTCCGCAGCCCCAGTAATGCCGTTAGTTTCGAAGCGGTTGGCGATATGATTTTGTCCTCTCCCTCCATATATATATTTCATGTATCTACAAGTGTTTTCCCCAGCAAGGTTCCAATTGAATCACAATAGTTTTTACTGTTTCATTGTCTGAAATACGAGAGTTTATCTCCTTGAAATAAAAATTCAAATAGTCTTTTAAGGACTAAAGATAGAATTGCCGGAAATCTGCCTCGTGGGTTTCCGTAAAGAATTTAATAGAAATGGTAAATCCCAGTATAGTTTTCCTAGGTTTAGTCGATTTCATCAACAAATTATTACCTCTGCCAAGGAGGTTATGTTTCTGTCGTATTCGTCAGTCTCTCTGTGAGACTCTGTCTTTTTGTCTGTCACCAAGATAACTCAAGAATTTAATTTATGAACTGTTTACGAAATTTACAGGGATTGGTCATTATTATTATTAAAACTTCACGTCCGGGCCGCCACAGACAGCTAGTACAACCCCAATGAAGCAGCTTGCAACACCGGAAAGCCCGAAACGCTGCTAAAGAAAATCCAAGAAAAAGCCATTAACTGCTGACTTAAACGTCTGCAGGCCAGCACGACCGAAAGCCGATGCCGGCAATGAATTCCAAACCCCAACAGACCAGGGCACAAAGCACCGACTGAACTGACGAGTTCTGCATCTAACACTCTCTATAGTGAAAGAGTGCGCGTCAACGACAGCACGTGTAATCCTCCTTGAGACCTTGAGGGTTGGGACAGATGAATACACCCAGTGTCTTTCATTGTTGTAAGCCTTATAAAACATACAGAGTCCAGCAACCTCTCTCCTATGAGACAGGTTCACCAGATCATTTTCGGCGCACAGCCTGCTGGCTGAACTAACAATTCGCACCAGCAGACCCAAGTGACTGTCAGCGGCTGAAGCCCAGACCGGTGAGCAATACTCCAACACAGGCTGCGAGAAAGCATGAAAGCATCAGCGAATGAGATCCCTGTCACCAAACACAGAATTTACCTTATGCAGGAGCCCAATCTTATTGGAAGCACGTGACACCAGTCGCCTAATACGCGGCTCAAAGGTAAGCTTCTTATCAAACACTTGGGATCCATACTCTGGATCGAAGCCATCGCCGTCAGCAAACAGTCATACAGAGAATCATCAGTTGTAGGGCTCCGAAACTAGGAGAATTTTATTTATAATAAGTCTGCCGGTGTCTGGAAGTGTTGATAATAGAGTACTGTTCACGTGAGCACGTTACTGACAGCCATTCGTGGCTTTGGTGAGGCCTGTATCTGCCAGTACGGCGCTTTAGGTCCGGGGCTAGAGTGCAGCCTGCGAAAATGGGACTGGAAACCGGCCAAGGCAAGCTCCGCATCGTGCCTCCTACCCGACACTAGCGTCTCGGAACAGCACACGACATCCACCTCATGGGACACAAAGTCAAGTTCCGCGAGGTTCGCATACAGTCCTCTAATATTACAATAAAGCAGACGACACCCCCAAGCCCGACCCGGACCCGCGGTTGCTCTCCACGTCAGTAGTGAGTAAGGTAGCGAATCCTTCGTTTTTGAGGGTAGGTTCCCCTCGCGCCGCCGGGTCATCGCGCCGCCCCTTCCGGTTTCCCAGGCCCCGCCCACTTCCGGTTTGCGCCCCCAGACCCCCGCAAAACCGGTAATGCATTGACCGTTATAAACCGGAAGCTCACGCGCGAGGGGAGCCGCGAGGGTAGGTTACCCTCAAACACGAAGGATTCGCTACCTTACTCACTACTCACGTCACCACAAGGTAGACGGGAAATGAAGATAGAAACAGCAGCATACAAAAATCTACAGAAAAATTGAGAAATATACAGAAATGCACAGAATAAGTGAAAGAAAGCCCATAAACAAATGACGGCATAGGCAGAAGAACGGTCCACTCGGCAGAGCTGCTATACCGAGCAAGGCTAACACAACCCCCAGGTTCGCCAGGTTATGGGGGGCGACAGTCACGGTGGACATGTGGGTGCCTCCACCAACCTCCCATGGCCCTGCCGCTCACAGCACGGGATTAGCACAAGAAGAGGAAAAAAAGAAGAAAGTAGAAGAAAGGGTAAAAAAGAAGAAAGAAAGGTCTCGAGTGTGCCATCGAAAGGTAGGGAGAGGAACTGAATGTAGAATGCCGGACACACGGCTATGGCAACAGCCAGGTAATCTCCTCTCTGGCTGCCGTTGGCTCCATGGAGCTCATCCGCCTTTCATACACATTTCCTCGCATGCGGGTTCCCGTACCCCACCTTCTCAGGCTCATACGCCTGCCAAGCAGCAGCCGCTGGCCAACGAGAAGGGATACAAGTTTAGTCGCTTGGAATCGACCCTGCGTTAGGTCGCCTCTTACGCCTCGTGCAGGACGGGAGTGGAATTCTAAAGCCCCCACTCCGCATGTTAGTGTAACTAATGGATAACTTTTAGTGAAGATCCGTTCTACTATTTATTTGTCCCTCTCTTTTTTTCCTTAGTACCATAACTCAAAACGTTATGGATAAATTTTTAAGAAACTTTCATGAATTGTTAGCTATGTATATCATGAAGATTAAATAACCTAAATTTTGTGATATGCTTGTTCGTCTTTGTGTTTGATTCAATGTTTGTTAGAAAAATAACTGAAAAGTTATCAACGCATCTTCACGAAATTTACAGGAATTGTTAGATATGTTGAAAACCATAGAGGATCAAAGTGTGATGTTGATCAGATGGACAGTTTGTGTGGTTTAATAATATTTATGGGAAGATTTGTTTGCATTCGAAAAGCTATGAACGGATCTTCAAGAAAACTGCGGAAGCTGTTCAAGTTGTCAAAAGGCACAAATGATCCAATGTTAGTGCAGCTACAAAGGGAATCTTGATTTCAGAGCCAATTTGAATTTTTCATTTCCATTGTCTTGCTTGGCGGAAGTATCGGCTCTGTCAGCACTTGGCGACCGTATCTGGTTCACTAAGACGAGATTTCTTGGCAGTCTCGAGAGACTACTCCAAAAATGGAACTATGGCGTCTAAAAGACGGAAGGCTAAACCTGTAACATCTGCTTGTATGCCGGCTCAAGAAATGTAGTATTAATTATTGAATTTATTTTATTTGGAAAAAATTATAGATATTTGAATTAAATATGAACATTTTCCTTTTCAATTTTATAAATCACAAATAAAAATATACAAAAGGTACATTTTTGTGAGAATTGTACGAAAAAAGTAAGTTATCTCAAAATTGCCAATGAAATTTATATGGGTAACTATATTATTTGTTGTGCATCGCAGTTTTTGTTGAGTTCTTTGCCCGCATGGCCCTCTCTCATCGGATCGGTATTCCTGGCCGTGTACTAGGTGAAGTGTAGCTGTCTGTCACTAGCCTGTCGGGATAGCGCTGTGACAAGCCCGTCAGGATAGTGTCGCTGTTGGGATAGTTGCAGTTACGACTACGGCAAACAGAACCAAGCCTCTCGTAACTTAACCAAATGTCAGTGGCGATAAGTTTTCCAGAGACGGTTAAGTTAGGTGAGGTTTGTTTCAATGTAAGCTTCAAGTCCTGAGATGGGTTTGGGAGTCGTGTAATGGGTTCTGTTTACGACGCCGATGTAAATACGGTACGTAACCTAAGTAACTCAGGCCTACGTTGACCGTATTAACCGAAGTAACACGCATATCGAAAATGAATTATTCAAAGTAGCTGCCGGGGCAAGACCGTTCTTAGTTTGTCGACAATATTGGGGAATTTTCTCGCCTGTATTTCTTTCTTTGTTTTTTATCTGATCAACACGCAAATGCTCCCCTGAACTACCTGTCATCACAGACAGATACAGCTGATCCCTCAGCAACACCTAGGCCTGTTGTAATCAGATTGCCTCAGAGTTACTCGGTGTTACACGGGATTACTCACTCGGTGTTACTCTATTATAGAGGTAAATGAGACAGGATTTCTCAAAGTGTAACCCCGAAACAACCAAAACAAAAACAAACCTAATGTAAACACAGACGTTTCTTGATAATTATTGCTAAAAATGGTGAAATAGCCTTTAAAAATTTCGTAATAGGTCCGTGCAGATTTTCTTCCATAAGAAATCAATGAATTACACCAATTGAAGGCTTTTCTCCATAAACTGAATAGACTGACTTCGCGACAGCTCAAAACGTAAAGAAGCGCAATCGAAATATCTAAACACTCTGCTAAATGAATAAATATTTGGTTTTATTTGTGACGACTATAACCTAGCAACAAAGTAATGATAGTTGTAACGTGTGCATATATATAGACTAATGGCCCGTGCCGTCATTATAAATGGCGGCAAAAGATTAACACTTCACCGAAACCCCCGCTGTCTTTTGAGCTGCCTCATTTTTCCCCTATCTAATACTGAAGAAAAAGATTGCAAGGTACCCAACTTTTTTTTTCGTCTTTTGAAATCTGAATTATCTCCTTTCTTATCAGTTCCATTTTTCCCCTATCTAATACTGAAGAAAAAGATTGCAAGGTACCCAACTTTTTTTTCGCCTTTTAAAATCTGAATTTTCTCCTATCTGTTCCCATATACAGCAAAGTTATAAATATAGTCATAAATAAATAAATAAATAAATAAATAAATAAATAAATAAATAAATTAATAAATAAATAAATACACGACGTGAATTATTATATAGTACTGATGAAATTATGGCTTCACAGGTCACAAAACATAATTATAGGCATATTTATTTGATGCATATGTGGTGAGACTTGGGATTGGCCCGGTGTTACTCCGGTCGCGACCCACCTACTTCGCAAGGTAACGAGTTTGCATAACACCTGGTAACCCTGGCGTGTCTCATTGACGCAAAATGGCTCAATGCGACACGGATTTTGGAGACGGAGTTACCCTCGAGATAACATTTTGTAACCCGGGATTACCCACCACGCTGATTACAACAAGCCTCTGACAGGTACATTTCGGAGTGAACATCCCACCAGCTGAGCGCATCAATATCTACCAAGATAATTCCCTAAAATTCTGGGATTTGAGCGATATATCAGGTCAAATGTCAACGAACAGACTGCAGCCGTGAATTACTTCGTTACTAAGACACACAGCAAACATTTTCCACCGTATAGATAAGATAAATTGTGATATGTGGAAAGAATCCGCTGGCGACACCCACAGACGCGTGACACGATGCCAGGCTAATTGTCTGGTTCTCTATAATCAGGCTCATAAAAAACGAGCCAAGGAGGCGTACATTTTAAGGTAGACTACTATACAAAAGTTTTTTCCAATGTGTGGCAACATAGAAGAAATGGGTAGCATTTTAGGCAATAAATAATCCTTGAAAGAAGGAATGCCACTTAAATAGGAAAAATTAACGCACTAGAGAAAACAGTAGCACAAAACTGAGTTTATCTGCGGGAAAGTGACTAGAACATCAGCATCCAAGGAAATCGCCTCATCTGAGAAGAAAATACATTACCGAGTTTCAATCTGTAGAAAAGATGCTTTCCTGAATGACCTTGATGGTGACTATTTTGCAAGATTAAACCTTCGCCCAAAATGTTCAAGTTACTCATAAAGCAAAACTAATTTTTATTTCCCAGTTTGTCGCATAGGTGTATTTCAAAATCAGTCAATCTTCTACTTTAAGCTATAATTTATTTACGATATTTGTGAAAAGTACCGTATTAGCGGAGTTTCAAGAAGGTCTATGATCTCGGACGTGTTTGCAACATGTTCATGGCAATAATGTTGAAACGAAAAGTCGGTGCCAAAAGTAACGAGTTTTCGGCTTACTCAGGTTGACGAACCTTGGGGTTCGTGATATTTTTGAAGCGGTCTTGCCTGGACATTCTTTGTTTACGGTGGGATTGCAAACGGTCTTTGGGGCACGTTCGACTGTGCCATCGTAGTCGATCTAAGCCAAAGTCCATTCTATTTGACATGTCCAAACCTTCAGTCAGAGAATTCGGATTTGTCAGTCTGAACTAGTGTGAAGAAACAGCCCGGTTATGTTGAACCGACTGAGATGTCCATTTTAAGGAGCAAGATTGGGCTTGTGGATGTCTAACTGGCAATCGATAAGAGGTTAACACCTGTAACTTGAATCAACGCGTCGAAGCCCTGGCAGCCAATGAAGTTTTGGGTAAGTTAACCCCCGAGGGCCTAATTTCGCTGCCCAATCGGACGTACTTTAAGCCTTGACTGGTCCGAAACTTTAGGCAGATGCTTTGCGTTTGCTTCTTCAAATCGTGTTGCGGGTGCTAGCAGTAGCTGGATTAGGTTGAACCGGCTGGTAACCCTATTTTACGGTGCAATACTGAGTCTCTGAGAAGCTTGAGAGCAATCGATGAAGGGTCAATGCCTGAAATTCAAGTCAGCTGGTCGAAGCCAGCGCACCTGACTGAAGTTTCGGATAAGTCAAGCCTCGAAAGCTCAATTTCGGCATACAGTCAAACGCGCCCTCTATACGAACGTTTAATTCAAGTACTTTTGCCAAGTGTCGTTGATTGGCAGAAAAAATTGGGCCCAGAAGGCTTGACTTTTTCCAATCCTCAAACAAGTACACTGGTAGCTTCGATTGAACTGTTGAATCTAAAATCTGGGCGTTTAACCTGAATCGATTGCCCGTGAAACTCCATAAGTACAATAGAGTTATAATACAAACTTCTTAAGCGTTATCTGGCTGCTGCTAACACAAAACGACTCACAATGACGAAACCAACGCTATTGTCTGAAGTGTCAAGACAAGTCTAGCTCAACAGGCGCGGTTTTCACCGCAGGTTCCCCGACAGACTCCAGCAGCCAAGCGAACGAGTCCGCCAGCGTCCGAATGCGTTGCTGTGGCTGCGTTAGGAGCAGAAAAGTGCGCAGTTTTGCCACTTCTAATTCGCTCCAAATTTGCAGACTCCGAAACTTTACCAGCGACACTTGCTAAGTCAGTTGACGGGACGGCTCATAGTGATGTTTACATAGAGCAGGACACAGTGAAACGTTCGGATGCTGAACTACATGAAAATAGCGTTTTGATATGGGAGTAATTTTAAAAATAAAAATGTCATCCATAAAATC
>LQNS02278129.1:23452441-23482727 GCA_001587735.2 Parhyale hawaiensis
CAAAGTTGACGTTTGAGCCCCACATTCGTTCGGTTGCCTCACGTGCATTGCAGAAAATTGGTCTTATGAGGCGTGTTTGGAGGGTGTTTGGCTCGGTAGATTTGACACGTCGCTGCTTTAATTGCTTTGTCCTCCCCCTTCTGGAGTACTGCTCTGTAGTCTGGGGTTCTGCTGCCGATTGTCATCTGTGTTTGCTTGACAAAGTAGTTCGTCGATGTGCGTTTATGCTGGGTGGTGTTGTGAACTGTGATTTGGCGCATCGTCGCAGAGTTGGTGGAGTCTGTGTTTTGTATAAAATCTATAACTGCCCCAGTCATCCACTGTCTGAGTTTCTTCCAGATCCATTTGTTCGAGTGAGATATACTCGGCGGACTGGTGCTCTTCATGAGTTTGCCTTGGAACCGTTATGATGCCGTACGGGCCAGTATTCCCGTTCATTTTTTCCATCGTGTGTGGATGTTTGGAATGGTCTTGATGGCTCTGTCTTTGCTGGTGCTGGTATTGGCAGCTTTAACCGATCTGTACACAAAGCTATTCTGTGATCTCAGATCTTCTTTTTTTCATTCCTTTGTTTTCTCCACCCGCTGGGCTGGTTGCGTGGGGGTTTGTTAACCCCATGGAGTTTCTCCATTCCTACGTCGCCATCCTGGTTTGATTTAATAAAAATACTGTAGCCAATCAATGGGCTCGCGAGGTTAGGCCGAGAACCATTGGCCCTGCGAGAACCTTGTAGGTTAGGGAGGCACGGCCTGGTTTTCCTAAAAAAATAGTGAAAGTCACTAGCAGAACAAGACCTGTCCTTCCTAATCTACAAGTTTGTCGGCCTAACCTCGACAGCTCATTGTTGGTTAGCTGGGTAAAACGGGCAATATTTGAAGAAGTGCTGTACTAGGGTGGTGGTCGGTGGTGGTGAAGGACTAAGGAAGAACGTGCAGTTTATCGAGAAACGTGTTCTTTGACTCTTAGAACTATTTTAAGAAATTTCAGTAAATTAAATCTTCGTTTCTTCCTGGTAGATTTTTTCAGAGTAGTAGGAATGCCCGAATATGTCCCCTAATATCCAGGTATGTAGCTAGAATTCCAGACTGAAATGACTCCGAAGGGCAGTGATGTCCCCGAATAGCCATAACATTGTAGCAGAGGGGCTCGATATCTCTGTTTCTGCGGACCACTCGTCAAATGGAGAAGCATCATTTGTATCTCACACTAAAGACTTTTCAAGCGCACTATCTATTAATGATTTTTTACGTAAAACTCCCGATTTCGTTAAGTTATAATGATTCTCTTATAATTGTTGACATCGGGTCATTATCATTCCCCACCGGTAGCTTTTTTCGAGAAAACTGTGTTTCATGTTCCTAAATATATTCCCCACGATATTGTGGATAATACCTACTCGTTCTTGTTTGAGGTCTCAAGTTTAATAAAAAAAAAGTTTAATCATAGACTTCAATGAGCAGTGAAGGTATAGTGTAGTCTATGACATTATGTACTGCAATATGAACGGAGTAGAGCCCCCTGTTCTGTAGTTTTTGTCAGATTTGCTCTCGATTTGTACACTAGAAGTCCATAATAAACTTTGAAATTACAAAAAAGAAATTACATGCATTTCATG
This sequence comes from Parhyale hawaiensis, assembly GCA_001587735.2. Taxonomy (NCBI): domain Eukaryota; kingdom Metazoa; phylum Arthropoda; class Malacostraca; order Amphipoda; family Hyalidae; genus Parhyale; species Parhyale hawaiensis. The sequence goes on from LQNS02278129.1 coordinate 23,454,057, forward strand.
TTGAGATTTTGCATAAGTGACGAAAATCTTAAAAAACTGCATAAAGTTCAAATTTCATATGAGCTCGGGAAGTAAGTGTTCCATTGTATTTTGTGTTTCAATCGCTTCCAAAGAGAAGGTTGTTTAATTTGTTTTACGTTCTTTCCTCCCTATTCCTGCTTCACGAGGCGACAATTCGTAGGATTTGAAATGTCTTCCGGAGGCAACAACATTCAAATACTTTTCGTGAAAAATGCTGTTTCACAAGGATAGCCACGGCTTGTCTACATCTGAACAAATCCAATTTATTTCAGTGCAGTATGCGTAGGAAGACTTCACCATCATTTATATACTGGGTAAATATCATGTTTCAAGCTAGTAACCACTCAATTACGGTAATACAAATTGCCTGTTAAGTTGACAGGCGGTTTATTCTCGTCGAACCATTTTGGAATAATATACAGTATGAGCGACTGTGACTTACCACAGACCAAACCTTGAATCTGCTTTAAGATTGTAAATAACGTCTTGTCGACTATGGCGAATCTATCGCACTCTAGCAATCCTAAAACGGCAGCGACATAAACTGAAAATGAAATATATAAATAGTGCTGTAAAGTCAAAGCCACAATCAGAAGGCAATTGACAATTGAGTGCGTATGATCTCACTCACCTCCATCAAATTTATTAGGAAGTTCAATATGTTCATACCCATTTTCGGTGCATTGAATTTAATAGCGCGTTTTTTAGTTTTAATACTTCAGTAAGTGTTTACTTCTAACTGCTGCCATTAAATTCTGGATTTAGTTACCCTCAGCAATAGAATACCAAGTGAACGATGATAAAACATTGTTGGCATTTCCTCATTTGCGTTTTATAATAATAATAATAATAATAATAAATCTCTACGCCAAATCAAAGGACCAAGTAGAGCAGCTCCTTAATATAGTTCATCAGTACTCCCAAGACATCAAAATGCAGTTCTGTGTTACCCAATGCGGAGTCCTTAACATCGAAAGGGGAGAGGTTACTGCGTCCGAGGGAATCATCATCGAAGAAGGTACCATTAAGGATATCGAGGAGGCAGGTTACAAGTACCTGGGTGTCATGGAGTATAACACCATTCTTCACAGAACGATGAAAGATTCCATTCGGAAGGAGTACCTAACCCGACTCCGGCTCATCCTGAAATCACATCTCAATGGGGGCAACACCTTCAAGGCCATCAACACCTGGGCGGTCCCCGTAATCCGATATTCTGCTGGAATTATTAACTGGACCAAGTAGGACTGCACCGACATGGACATCAAAACCAGGAAGCTCATGACCATCTATCGAGCACTGCACCCAAGATCGTGCGTAGAAACACTCTGCATTCACAGAAGAGAAGGGGGCCATGGCCTCATCAGCGTGGAGGACGGCATCATGGCGGAAAAACGCGCTCTCTCCCAACACTTCAGAGAGAGCGACGACCCGTGGGCACGCTGCTTAATCCAGGCGAAGTTGCTGAAAGACACCGAAACGGCTGAGCAATTCAAAGAGCGACGGCACCTCGATCGGACTAACATATAGAAGAGCATGATGTCCGGCCAGTACCTCGAAGCTGTTCAGGACAAAATCGTACCAGACTCTTGGAACTGACTTCTGAGAGGTGAGCTGAAACGGAAACAGAAGGCACCATCCTGGCAGCTCAAGAGCAAGCCCTCAGAACCAGGTACATCCAAAACAAGATCGACAAGAAAAACGTCCCTAGTACTTGTGGAATTTGCAGGAGCTCGGATGAAACCATCAACCACGTGATAAGCGAATGCGGAGTGCTGGCGCAAAATGAGTACAAGCGCAGGCACGATAAAGTGGCTCGACACCTCCACTGGACCCTTCTGCGGATCCATAACTTCCCGGNTCAACCACGTGATAAGCGAATGCGGAGTGCTGGCGCAAAATGAGTACAAGCGCAGGCACGATAAAGTGGCTCGACACCTCCACTGGACCCTTCTGCGGATCCATAACTTCCCGGTCAGCGAGAGGTGGTACGAGCACGAACCCGCGCCCGTGGTTGAAAACGAAGCCGTGCAAATCTACGGGGACAAGCGGATGGAAGCTGATTGAGTACTTCACGCCAACCGAAAGGGCATCGTACTCAAAGACAAACAGGCAAAGTGGTCTGAGCCTTAGGTCGCCGGATGTGACCCGGCGCCAGAGTGTAGTGCTGAACATCGCTCAACCGATCCAATTTGGGTCGTGAAATCCCCTCTATAATGATAATAATACCGACCGCCAGCAGGATAACTGGCAAACTCTGTCTCGACCACCGACCCGTGAACCTATTGGGGCGTATGAGTCTGACACAGGGGGGTGTTTAAGGTGATCCTGTTGCGAGGAAATGCGCAGCAAAAGCCGGATGAGCCTTCGAACAACAAAGGAAAACGACAACCTGCCGAAAGACTGGCGGTTAATCCAGTCAACCTCTTGTAGGTCACCGGTTGGTCATGCTGAATCTCAGCTTGACCAGGCGTACGAACTTGCAGTTGGAGGGTCGAGCACCCCTGATGACTGAAAAGGACCATCAAAGTCGAAGGTAGCCAATGAGAAGACCAACGGCTGATTCAGGCGGAAGAGTTAACTCATTGAATGCGTTCAACAGCTTGGATTAGATGGAACTCCTAAGCCTTGAAAGGCAGTCCATCTTCGCTGACGCTAAGTTACCCTCCGCCTGAGGGTTATCAGGTAACCATAAAAATGAGTCAAAATAGAGATATCCCTTTTAACGGCGTGAAGGGTACCTCAGTTAGACTGAGTACGTCGCTCGTCCGGTCTTCTGTGGGTGAAGCAGGGGCCGTTCGTGAACGCGGTACTCACCCGTCGGAATCGGTTAGCCAGGATTCCGACGCTAGTGTGAACGCTACTAGAGAGAGGAATGTGAGGGAGTATAGGTTCCCCTTTCTCCACCGGGGGCGGAGGAGGCTACTGGCCCGACGCAACGCCGCACGCGCCATAAGTGGTCCAAGGAAGACCGAATTGTGCTGTGGGAGTGCTTCGTCGCCAGCAAGCGTGAGGGGCCAGGCTATCTCAAGCAGCTGTGGGACGAGAGAGGAATTCCAGGCAATTTCCCACAGGCTTCTCTTAGTGGCCAAATACGGCAAATCTGCAGCAAAAACCTCCTCAGCGGAGAGGAACGGCTTCAAATCGCTGCGCGGATGGAAGCTCAAGTTGCCTTTCCATCCGCTGACGAACCTGGACGTCAGGTTCCAACCCGACCTGTAACCCCGCCTAGGTCCCCACTTGTGGAACCTGTTAGGCGGCCCTCCATTCCATCGGAGGAAACCCCCGACTTAGGCGCTGTCCCGTCTGAGATCGACTCTGCCGACCCCAAGCGGTCGCCCTCACGTGGGCCTAGGCCTTTACCGGCCCACAATATGAGCCAGAGCGAGTCAGAAGACGTGACAGATCCCGACGTGTCTGACCAGTTGCGAAGTAACTCGCTGGAGCCACGGGACTTACTCCGAAACTCCAGAATAGAATCAACGCCAGGTCGCCCTAACCAGGAACTTAGTGACACCCTACTGTCGAACTACGTCCCATCTGAGATCGACTCGGACGACTCCAACCTGTCGCCGCGACGTGGGTCTCAGCACGTACCGGCCCACGCTATGAGTCTGAGCGACTCAATGGACGAAGAAACAGAACCTGAACTATCCGACCAGCAGCGGAGTGACATGCTGGAGCTGCGGGACTTACTCCGGAACTCCAGCGTAGAAACGACGCCAAAAGGTCATCCTAGCCTACGACATCTACCGGAACTGAAGATCCCAAGCAGCTGCTTTCCGCGTCAACTCAGTTGTTGGTAAAATCCACACCAACAACATCACTGAGACAAACGCCCTCATCAAAGCTGGAGCAGACATTGCAGTGAGGATCCTTGAGGTACAACCCCGACCGCAACGGACCCAGAGGAAAAAGGATCCTCCTTGGAAGCACCGCTTCGAGAAGAACATTGCCGAAATCAGGAAACATCTCAGCTGGATCTCCGAATGGTGCAGAGGAAATCTCCACGAAGAGGAAGAGAAGACGCTGCTCGAATCGAGATACCGGTGCCTCGAAGTCGGCTTCATCAACTTAGACGATACCTTAAAGCAACTCCTTTGCTAAAATGAGCAAAGTTAGACGGTTCGAGGCAAGAGTAGCTGGATTCCATTAGAACAAGCTATTCAACACCAACCAGAAACGCCTATATCAAACCCTTAGAGGAGAAGAGACGAGCTCTGCCTCACCCAACGCAGAAGAGAGCATCCGATTCTGGAGTGACATCTGGAGCAAAGAGGTACGGCACATCAATACCGCAGAATGGCTCCACGACGTCAAGGAGAAGAACGTCGCAGCAGATCCAGGCCTCACAATCACCAGTCAACAGCTCAAAAAGCAACTGAGCAAGACCAAGAACTGGAAAGCACCCGGACCAGATATGGTGCAAAGCTACTGGATCAAAACTTTCACATCGCTGCACTCCAAAATTGCTGCACAGCTCAACCACTGCCTTCAACGCGGAGCCGTGCCCACCTGGATCACCACAGGGAAGACGGTCCTTATCCAGAAGGACAAGGCAAAGGGCACGGAGGCCCGCAATTGCCGCATAATCACGTGCCTCCCCCTTATGTGGAAGGTGCTGACGGCATAATCTACGAGAGATTCTACCAACATCTAGACTCAAAGAAGCTCCTACTCGACGAACAGAAAGGATGCCGCAGGAACACCAGGGGAACGAAGGACCATTTGCTCGTTGACAAGCTCCTCACCGAAGATGCCAGGAGCAAAAAGAAAAACCTAAGCATGGCTTGGGTTGATTACAAAAAAGCCTTCGACACGGTCCCTCACTCCTGGATCCAGGAGTGTCTAGACATCTACGGCATTGCCGGCAACATCAGCAATCTGATCGCGATGACCATGCCCAACTGGAAGAACCAGCTCACAAGCGCCAATAAACACCTCGGCGAGGTGAGCATCAAGCATGGCATCTTCCAGGGCGACTCCCTATCTCCACTACTCTTGGTCCTGACCATGAGCCCCTCTCCCAGACCCTGAAGAAGGCCGGCCAGGGCTACAATTACAGTGGTACCATGAAGCTGAACCCCCTGCTTTACATGGACGAGCAGGTACATCCAAAACAAGATCGACAAGAGAAACGTCCCTAGTACCTGTAGAATTTGCAGGAGCTCAGATGAAACCATCAACCACGTGATAAGCGAATGTGGAGTGCTGGCGCAAAAGGAGTACAAGCGCAGGCGCGATAAAGTGGCTCGACACCTCCACTGGACCCTTCAATTCAAAGATATTTATCACTAGTTTTTACTCAAATTTTTAAGGAAAACAATTGCAGGAGAAACGCAATATTTCGACAGCCATTTTAGGCATTTACTACCGGACCATCAATACGAAACTAGATATATTTGCTTCATCCTACCAGCTGCGAGACTCGATATAGAGAAACGATTTGCTATCTTCCAATGTATGAATATTTTTAGTAATCTACCGGAAGAATTAATACAGCCAATGTCGAATGATTGTTTTAAGCACGCTTTTAGAAAACATTGTGTAAGTAAATATAGTGATATTCACTAGACATGTGCCCAATAAGTGTGTTGCGCTTTTCAGGGTTTGTTTTTAGTTGAGAGAGAAAGTTTTTATTTAGGCAATCCATTATTTTAATGTACACGAATCAATTGGAAACAATAAAGGTGTTAAAGGATCCATATTTTCCCGGTCAGTGAGATGTGGTACGAGCAGGAACCCGCGCCCGTGGTTGAAAACGAAGCCGTGCAAATCTACTGGGACAAGCGGATGGAAACTGATAGAGTACTTCACGCCAACCGACCGGACATCGTCGTCAAAGACAAACAGGAGAAGTCGGCCAAATTGATCGACATTTCAATCCCCTTCGACTCCAGAGTCGTGGACAAGGAAGCGGAGAAGAAGGAAAAGTACCGTGAACTTGCCATCGAACTCCAGAGACTGTGGCAGATGAAGTGGACGTCGTTGCAGTGGTCATAGGAGCTCTGGGGGCAATGTCCAAGAATCTCAAGACTGCCCTGCGAGAGCGGCCATCTTCATCCAGAAACCCTCCAGAGAGAAGAGCACCCTGCTTGGAACAGCGCACATCATTCACAAAGTGCTCTGAGCCTTAGGTCGCGGGATGTGACCCGGCGCCAAAGTGTCGAGCTGAACATCGCTCAATCGATCCAATTTGGGTCGTGAAAGCCCCTCGATAATAATATGTTTTATTAGGTACACATATAGGGGCATGGTACACAGGCGACAGCTTAATACTACAGTTACATTAGATACTAAGATCAGGTAATACCGTCATTAGAGACTACACTGCACCGCGGCCCATTATTTGGCCCCTACTTGGAAATAGTATGCGCTGCCACCGACTATACATGTTAGATAGTTTATAGCCAGGACCGTTACGGATCACCTTCAGTAAGGCGTTATCAGACTTTTCCATCCTGCGCTGGAGACTCAGAGTGCATTTTCTTGCCCTGAATTTGAGACAATGAGTATACTTTTGAGCAAATATCATGCGTGCACTAGTTGACCTCGCCACATTCATCAGGCGCCGAAATATGTCATTATAGGTAACACGTAGGCGTCCAATCGATTTCTGCTTAATGTTAGACCAAAGCGAGTTACAGTACAGGGGATAGCAGTAGCTTCGAAAGAGCTGGCATTTAACCTCATCCGAGCAGTGACCAAACTTTCTGAGTAGCATGTTGCCCACTGCGTGGAACTTCCGCGTTTTTTTCTACATTTATCCTGGTTATCACGAAAATTTAGTGATTTTCTGACCCAGGTAAGAGAAGCTGTCTACATAAGTGAGATTGACCCCATTAAGTCGAGTGACTTTATCGGAGGGCAAGTTACTTCTCCTAGGTTTAACGTACATACAAACAGTTTTAACAGTATTATATTTAATACACAGTTTGCTGGCTTCGCTCTCGCAAATAGAGACCAATTTTTGCAGCCCACTAGAATGGGGAGAAGCAAGGACCATATCATCAGCGTAGCTGAGCTAATTTACTGCGTCACCATTAATGTGACACCCCACTCCAGCTGCGTTCAGATGGGTGTGGATGCTATCAATGAAGATGTTAAAGAGAATTGGAGAGAGTAAGCCCCCTTGTCGTATGTCATTAGTCATGCTGAATGCTGATGACGTTGCCGCTCCCCATTTCTCATAGCATTTCTGAGTTTGAAACCAGTATTTTAGCGTTTTATCAATATAAGGAGGTATTTGTCTCTCAAGCATACACTTGCATAGAGAATAATGGTGAACTCGGTCAAACGCAGCCTTAGCTTCGAGAAAGCACAAGTACATGGGAGATCCACTGTCATTGAAATCATTTATGACCTGTTTGAGTGTGTATATAACCATTTCTCTTCTACGTTTGGCTTTAAACCAAATTGATTATCTGCAGTCATCATATACGGTGACATTCGTCTCTCAAGCACTAGTTCTACCACTTTCGAGAGAGATGTTACCAGTGCGATAGGGCGATAATTGCTCTTGTCGGTCACACATTTTTCTTTGTTTTTTACAATTGGTGTTATTATGACGCTGGGAGGAATTCCAAAGTAAAACACCCGGTGAGCAGAATAGCAAGGAGTGTTACGAGTCTAGAGGGGCTATATTTAAAGGCCTCAGCTGGGATGCAGTCAGCACCAGATGCTTTATTATTCTTAAATTTTTTTCAGTGCCTGACAAACCTCATCTTCAGATACGGCGCATTGTTCGTTAGAGGGAGCCAGATTATCGAGAATGCCATAAACGTAACTTTTATGATTGTCATCGGCACAGCAGTTCATAATTCCAGCATAATGGACTTTCCAAATTGCAGAATATTACATTCCTCAGCGACTCCATTCACTGACTGCGAAACTATGTGGACTTTAGGCTTAAGACTTTTTATTTCTTTCCAAAAATCAATGGATCTATTTTTGCGTCAGCTTGCTAGACAGCTTTTGCGCTCTAATCTCATTTTCACGTCTACGCACTTGCTTGAACGCAATACGACACAGATTGTGCAGCTATTCTTTTCCTGCCATACATGACCTGAGCGCGGCCTACCTGTGTCCCTCCACGAGTAATACCCCAGTCTGCTGTCAGTGTGAAGTTCGCGGACACTGTCGTTTCATCCCGGGACATTTGCCTTTGTTTTTTTTGAGTCGTGTACCAAAGATACGTCGCCCAGATTCGAAAATGACATCTTGTATGTCCGACAAGAGTTGACATAGCCCCACTTCAGGAGTTGTATCAATTTCGTGGACAGTGTCCTCCAGGCAATTATTCAAGCAATCCTTATAAGCACAAACAAGATTGATATCATTAAGTTGTCATTTAACATGTTCACCATTGTCACGTCTTTGTTGAACCGTACTGGTATTTTGCTTATGCTAAAATTACAGTAAAGAGGCAAGTGGTCAGAGAGTGGCGAATACTCTCCTAATTTACAGTTAGTAACACTATGAAATAAATTCATAATCAAGATCAAAAACCACGAAATCTGCTACTGGCATTCGGCAACTAGCGGCCTTTGCAAACTAAAGAACTGTAGGAAGCACAAATGCCAACAGAATACTAACGGCTCTGACGTGATTCAACCTTAGGTTGCATGCACTTTTTAATGCAATATTCTGAATTTAGATATTCAACGAAACCTTTCCTCTTTGAAAGTTTTTCATATTTTTCTGTTTTCATGCCACTTTGAAAACTCTGGCACCACCCAATAGCGATCACTGTCCTATGCATTTCCTGTATTATTTATCCTACAGTGTGAAGTAAAACTTCGAGTGCTGCCCTGGGCTGTGCGCTCATGAAGTGGCAGTTTTGTGCACGTCACTGGCTTTATGGTAGTTTTGTCAATGCGCCACGTGCCCAAGCCTCACTTTTTCAACATTTGTACCAGCGTGTCATGGTCCTCCGTTTCGTCTTCTCGGTGCCACTGGTGCGATGCCAAAAAAAAAAAAAAAAAAATGGTGACGCTGCCCAGCTCTGTGCATTAGTGTACACAGTCATTGCCTTGCGTTTATGCAACAGCAAATACAGAACTAATGTTATAACTTTATGAATGAATAATCATGACAGTATTCAGCGGATACGGTACGTCATTTTCAACTGCCAAAGACAGCTAAACTGTATTTGTTAAAGTATACGGGTCATTTCCAAATATTCCCTCTAGTCCTGACACAATTTACTCAGATTTATTGCACAGCCCCGTGAAATAAAGGCTAGCAAAATTAAACAAAAGACACACAGAATTTATATCATTGGGTGTAAAATAATTAGGCGGCTAGTAGTCCTTGAGCTCACTGTAAATGCAGGCCGATGGACCTTCTCTACCTAATGGAGTACGATTATTGATTATCCCTCACTCACCATAATGGTTGGCACCTGACGATGTTCTGTGTATGCTGAGGCTGTTCTGAAACCTGAGCAGCTGATGCATCGAAGATAGTGACAAGCAAAAGTATTCAATGCGTTGAATTATTGTAAAAAAATTGTTAATTTCAAGCAATGATACTGCTTCAAATATATATGACTTATTTATTTCAACGGAAATGGTAAGTTCTCAAAATATGCTAAAAATTATTCTATTTAATTATTTATTGAGAAAAAAGTTAAAAGTACTAAGGCAAAAGTATTCAATAGGCCTTTATTTTGTATATTTATCTAAAGGGTGTTCCATAGGTAAGGTACCTTTTTAAAAAAATTATAGCATTGAAACTAAACATGGTGAAGCAATTTTTTTTTTTTTTTTTTGTAAATGAAAGAGGAGATTTTAAAGTTTTATCTACAATGTAATAAAGAACGATGTGTATTTATCTATTTGTTTATCTGTTTATTTATTTATCCATTTTCTGCCACGCTTTAACGAAACAGATAGGCGGAAATTAGACCAGGTTGGAGGCATTGGTCGTCCTCTCAACTTCGATTGAAAAGTGATATGTAGAAAATAGGTCGCGTTCCAGATGTGGCAAACTGGTGCCCGGTAGAGGGTTAAAATTTCACGGGTCCAGCTGAAAACGAATCGGTAGAACTTTGAGGTTGCAGTCGATAGCAAACGCATCTTAATCAGCGACAGTTGAAATTCAAACAATGAAGATATCGGAGGCTTAGTCTGATTTGAACGAGTATTACCTTCTCCATACATAGAATCTACGGCAAAGTATAGGATAACCTTACTGTATATCTGAATGCACTTCTTGCATTGCCGAAGTTGAAATCGAAGCACTGAAGATCCTGTATCTGAAGCTTCCACTACCATGTACATGCATCATGATTCTTAGTTTCTTCCTTCAGATTTTTGTAATGTAACACATTCAAGTATGGAAAACACAATTAATCCTCCATTGTAGCCCAAGCAAACGCGAGCTCTTGCAACGGTGCTGTTCATGCAACCTTAATTCAGTGGTCGATGAAACAGTTTCGCAAAGCAGCAAACTATTGGACCTATAGGCCATCCTACCGTATCCTTGATACATTATGGTCGAGCTTGGTGGCAAATCATTCGTTATCATCGGTATTTATGGGGTACTTTCCAACTTTTATGGTTGGCTAATTCCAAGGTTTCCGACCATAATCAAGGAGGGAAAGTAGTCCTTAATCAAGGATGTTTTTCAACCATGTTTCCATACCTACCCAACCTTCTGCCACCCGTATTCGCTAATAACATTTCCTTCCTGTTCGCATATATCGCCACCTGTAAATTATTCCCAATACAAAATCGCGTCAACACTGGGTGGCTGCTTTGAGTTGCTGATGATTATTTGCTCATAAAAAATGTAATTGATACGTGCGTGTTAGGCCTGCAGCTCAGAATGGTCAATAGCTCCAAACATCAGAATAATGCTAGAGTAGAAGCTTGAACCATTCTGCAGTTTACGCACACTTATATATAACTTTTTCAACTGTAAACCGGAAAAGATGACATATACTACACAGCTTAGAGGAAGTTACCCATCTATAAACGGATATAAGCCGTACCCGTTGTCAGGGTATGTAGGGCTAAATGTAACATAAAACTTGCTATCATTTTGCATAGAGCTGATGGGAATATTTTTCGATGATATTCCACAGACATCAACTTAATAAACACAAAAATAGATAGCAATATTTGATCAAAGATCGCAATGCTGTATGACGAGAGATACAACAAACAAATAATAATAATGGGTAACTACTTTAAAGTGGCGAAGCATTGATAGTAAGTCGTGGAGCAATAGGTAAAAATAACGTCAAAGCGGTTAGCATCCATATATACCTTGCAAATTTTGCAATTCATTGACAGGAAATAAAAAAAACTGAAAATGTACACAATTTTCGCACTATGATATGCATTTTTAGATGTTTCGCATTGAAACTTATCGTCACACAGTATTATTTTGGTCGATTGTGTGGGGAATTTTAGCAAGCCATTACTTGAAAATAAAGTTTAACCATGTAGCGTATGTTAATGAATATTTTGATGGGGCCTTAAGGAATGTATTTAACATATTTCTAAAAAAATATCAGGACAAACATAACTATATTTAATTCATTAGAGCAATCTAACAAACAATAGCAAAAATTGAACAGCGCGAAATAAGAGAACGATTGTCTCTAAAACATTCTCATATTAACCCCGGTCATCTGGCAACATTCAGTTTCGTGTACATGACTTCTAGAACTGCCACGCTTACGATTACACCATTCTAGAAACATGGCACCTCACGTGAAAGTTACTCCTGAGCTGCGGGAAGAAATTGTTAAGCTCAGGTCCTCAGGAATGACTCTTGCGGCCATATCAAGAGAGGTAAACTGATCCAAGAGCGTTGTTTCTCGTGCTTTGAAGCTTTATGATGAAAAGAAACAGCTGGAATCACCGGTATTTGCAGGCCGCCCTGGAAAAACAACCGTACGAGTTGATAGCGTTATGAAACGCTATGCCCAGAAGGATCCTTTAGAAACTGCAGCGGGAATTTCCAGAAAGCTGAAGGTCAATAACAACATAGAACTGTCTCGCTATACAGTTTCTCGTCGCCTCAATGCATGTGGGTTAAAGGCACGCAGTCCTGCCACTAAACCACCTATCAGTAAGAAGAATAAAAAAGTAAGACTTGAATATGCGGAAAGGCACATCGTTTGGAGAGATGAAGATTGGGAAAGAGTGCATTTTAGCGACGAAAGTAAATTTAATTTGGTCGGATCTGATGGCAGACGGTTTGTTAGACGTGCAACAGGTGACAGGCTTAACCCGAAATGTGTCAAAACATCTGTAAAGCATGGGGGAGGTAGCGTAATGGTGTGGGGCATGTTTTCATCTGAAGGAGTTGGACCGTTGGTGGCCATTAAAGAAACTGTCNGTTTATAAAATTGTATTTAGAGACGATCGTTCTCTTATTTTGCACTGTTCAATTTTTGTTATTGTTTGTTAGATTGCTCTAATGTATTAAATATAGTTATGTTTGTCCTGATATTTTGTAGAAATATGTAAAATACATTCCTTAGGGCCCCATCAAAAGATTCATTAACCTACTCTACATGGTTAACCTTTATTTTCAAAAAATTAAAATTGTTCTCTTATTTTACCCGCCAGTGTATATAATTCTTGCATCTTAGAAGTTCGCCTTTTAATGTTGCATTGTCAGCAAATTTTATACGCTCATTTTTGTACGTTGCAGCACATTCGCTTGCGTTATTAAGTCAGACGCCTTCGTCAGTCTGTTTTCTGTAGGCGATGGTGCGGTAGTCTCCTGAAGTAGCATCGATTTTTGAGTAAAAAAAGCAATGTGCTGTTGGTGCTTATTTCGTTGGTGAAGCGGAGCACAGATTGTCTTTGAAGCTCGTTTTGGAGATTTTCAAGATACGTTTCATTGTATGTGACGAGTAAGGAAGATGTCATTCACGTATCTTCAGTATGTGTGAGGCTTAAGTTCTTTGATTGCTAGGAATTTATTTTGTGGTTTACTCATGTTGGCCTAAAGGGCTGCTCATGGCAATTCCGTTAATTTGGTAGAAGAGGCAGTTCTTCGGAGTCTGACCGAAGAAATTGGTCGAGTCTGTTGCACTTTGTTGCATAGCTACCGCATCAAACAAATCAGAAAAAAAAGATGGGCTATCGATCGATATCCACGGGTCCCGTAGTAGCGCAAAAGAAACCAATACACCGACAAAAAACTGAAACGTTTAAAATTATGAAGGGCCAAATTATCTGTAAATTGGGGAAAGCAGAGCTTAGAAAAGGCGTGCAAACACATAGAAGAACACTGCCAGAATTACCGTCGTATCTCTCACACTTCATCACGACACACGCGCAAATTTGTTGCCGCCTGAACAAATACGTGATTCACTGGTGAAATCAGAACTCTAAGAGATAATAGATGAGGTGTAAGGTACCCGGACTGTACAACAGTAGGCAAGGATAATCGGCTGACATTTGCTTAGATGAGGTAGGTCAAGCTAGAAGCTCTGCATCAGGTCGAAGTAATGTAAGTGAAAACATTAATTAACCGTTGAATTTCCAAGGGTCTCGCTAATTATAGATTATCATTATAATCGAGAATACAATAAAGGCCGAAGTGTATTTATCCGTTTGTTCATTTTTTATCCAATAGGCGAAAATTAGGCCGTAGTTGTAGACGATGGCAAAAGTATACGGCAGGTAGGTTTATAACTGAAGGCACATCTTGCATTGCAAAATTCGAAATCGATGCACTGAAGAAATGCTAAGCTTCTTGATTCTTAGTTCTTTCCTCAAACAGTTTTGTTGCATCACTTATTTTTCCAACTTTATTTCAAGTATCGAAGAACCAGCTTTTCACCAACAAAAATTGAACCTAAATGAATGCAATATTTTTATTTCTTGTGCGAGAAAGAAAAAAGTTCTTTTGCTCAGCAGTTGTGAAGTCGTGAACGTTCATCTGAGTCTCAAAATTAGGGACCTGAAAAATTTACAGGTCCCCAGAAAATTAGTAGGGGCGTACCGAATCGGAAATTCTTAGGCATTTATCGGCTGCCTACGAGTAAATACCCAGGACGTGCAGAAAACCCTAGGAACTTTACGAGAGCCCTAAGAACTTTAGGAGAGCCTTAGGAACTTTAGGAGAGCCCTAGGAACTTTAGGAGAGCCTTAGGAACTTTAGGAGAGCTCTAGAAACTTTAGGAGAGCCTTGGAAACTGTAGGAAAGCCCGAGGAGCTTTAGGAGAGCCCTAGGAAATTTGGGAGAGTCCTTGGAACTTTAAGAAAGCCCTCTGGAATTTAAGAGAGTCCTAGGAACTTTAAGAGAGCCCCAGAAACTTTAGAAAAAACCTAAGAACTTTAGGAGAGTCCTATGAACCTAGAGAGCCCTTGAAACTCGAGGACAGCCCTAAGAAGTTTAGTATATTTTATAATTTAGTCATGTTGGTGATCACTGTCAAGTACCAGCCCTACTCAGGTGCAGCACACTAGATGCAGCCCCCCCTCCCCCATCAACTACCACGCTAGTCCTACTCTAGACGCTGTCCAGGTATCTCCCACTGATGTCAAGCTGTAATAAAAGATTGGCATACGCAGATAGTATGAGTAGTTTTGTAACTGAGCAACTGTGAGATATGTCACCGTGCCACCGCTTATTACGGTGTGTCACCTAGCTACACCGAATGTGCTGGCTACCTCGAAGTGAGTCACCGAGCAACCACTTCTGGTGGATCATCCAGCCACCCCATAGCGGGACCAGCCACCCCAAAATGTATTATGTAGTTACCTCGAAGTGTGTCACTGAGCAACAACTTCTGGTGGGTCGTCCAGCCACACCATAGCGCGAGCAGCCACCCCAAAATGCATTATGTAGTTGCCTCGAAGTGTGTCACCGAGCAACCTCTTGTGGTGGGTCATCCAGCCACCCCAAAATGTATTAGTTGGCTCGAAGTGTGTCACCGAGCAACCACTTGTGGTGGGTCCTCCAGCCACCCCATAGCGCGACCAGCCACCCCATAGTGTCACTGAGCAACCACTTGTGGTGGGTCGTCCAGCCACCTCATAGTGCGACCAGCTACCTCAAAATGTATTATGCAGTTGCCTCGAAGTGTGTCACTGAGCAACTACTTGTGGTGGGTTATTCAGTCACCCCATAGTGTAACTATTTGCATAACATCTCAGAACACCAAAGCAGCACGAGTTTAACTTTGAACCAGAACATGAATTGGCGGCAGACTAGCCGTAATAACAGGATAAACGATGACAGTGCTGTAATTAAGTCATTTCCAGAGACGATTTCAATGCAGAACACCCAACATGGGGTAATAATGCTAATAACGTGCGAGATTTGGCTGTCGAGCACTTGCTCAGAACTACCGATTTGCGCCTCCTCAATATAGGAGAACACATTCATTTTCATATACATACAGGAACTACCTCCGCGATAGACCTTACCCTCTGCACGCCTGACCTTCCTGACGCCCAGTGGACTGTGACTGAGGACACCCACGGGAGCGACCATTACTGTGTGTGCACCAGTTTCCCGGACCTCCAAAATCATGACGCAGCCCCACGATATATCCTCCGATGAGCCGATTGGGCTACCTTCGAGGCCTTGAGCCAGATGGAGGAATTAGATGAACACCTAGCCGTCGACCAGATGGTGGATCACTTCACGGGAGCCCTGATGAGGGCTGCATCAGGGGCCATCCCCATATCCAGAGGTGGAGCCGCTCCTCATAGAGCTCCATGGTGGAACGACGAGTGCACTCGAGTATGTGCGGAGAGAAAGAGACTACTCCGGAGTCACCAGCGAAATATATGCCTGGCCAATAAAATAGCATATTGCCGCGCACGTGCGCAGACACAGTTTACCCTCCACCAGGCCCTGATGGTATACACTACAAAATGCTGAAACGCATGCAACATTTCGAGCACTCCTGACAATATACAACAAAATTTGGACAGCGCACGACTATCCGGGACAGTGGCGCCTCGCCACTGTACTAGCATTCATAAAACCAGATAAACCTCCCACGGAACCAAGCAGCTACCGTCCCAGCTGCCCCGGAAAAATCATCTAGAAAATCCTGAACACCCGTCTGGTGGAATATCTAGAAGCTATCTACGACTGTCTGTCTTCTAACCCTTTTAAAAACTAAATATCTTCTTCCATTTTCCCTCTCGCCCCTGGACTCTCCTTCGGACATAGATCATTGCTAGGCGCAACAGCAAATGCGAGAACATAAGCTCTAAGCAATCATTAATTCACCTGCACAAGCGCAACCTCACTACTCCTGTGAGTGGCTGTCATTACCACATACACTTGTGCCAACAGGCTCTCATGCGCAGAAGCCCTGCACCAGTTAAGAAGGGCCTGGCATGGGTTGAGGAGTGGGTGTACACTGCAAGCAGCACTGATTTGACTGATATTGCCTGGTAATTATCATCTTTACTCGCAGTAGATGCAACACCGGTGCAAGTTCCACAGAACTAACAGTGTTCAAGCTATTTGTGTTTGTCTCTTGAATCTGGCTGAAGGTACGGACGTCTTTTTCAGCATATTCTTTGCACTTTCATTTTCCTTTTTATCGTAGCTAAAAGAATGAGGACGTCTTGTAAACAGAATTTTAACTATAACTCTCCCGCAATTTTATACAACATACCAGTGCCTCCCACACGTTATTGATCCAAGTTAAACTTTGAGGGTCACTTTTTCCCTTCAGCCTGATGAGGGTGACGTGCTCCGGCAATGAGGACTGTGTTTGGATAGAGGAGGTGGCCATGTCGAATCGGTTGCCGCTTAGAGGATGTTTGAGATTAGAAGCCCAGCCCTTGGCTATGTGATAAAACATGTGTTTTTTACCATGTTTGTATCATGTTTCCTAAATCACGATGTTGAAGGTGTGATTATCACCCGCGAGTGAAATGAGAGAGGTGATAATGTTTTCGTTGAAGATTTAAGTATATATGTATGTCTGTCCACCCAAAAATAGATATGGAGTTTGGTGGGTTGATCTAGATGTGGCCAATGCCAAAAAACTAGGCCTAGTTGGCATTCAAAAATGGCAGCGTTGAATNATCCCCTCAGTTTCGGAGGGGGGGGGGGAGAGTCTTAGTTTATAAACGGCCAGTTCAACAGCATGCCTGCGTTCTCTCTACGTTCGGAAATAATTTTTCTGGGCTCATACTATCTGCCATCGAATAGTAGTAGTAGTAGTAGTAGTACAGCTGAATGTGCTACCAAGTAAGTTTTACTACACATTTCCGTTCACCATTCAATATAGCGTACTCCTCCACTGATGAATAGGATTCATTTTCTCAGTTCTCGGGTCCCGCTTTCAAGAGTTTTTCTCCTTTCTGAGTCTCTATTTGAGGAGCTCTATTATCTTGATATTCTTTCTGCTTGAGATGTCTTATTCTGTAACTCGTGCTAACATCCTTCAACTAACATAATGGCAATAGCGCATAGAGGGCCAGGGCGTAAGTTCCTGTGTCCCTTTGGGAATTGACCTATTGGTTCGTCTACTGCCACCTGTCTAATCTAAACTGTCGAAGTAGCCGACAAGAGAAGACACAAGCTTGCTATTTTTCAATAGTTTCGCACGAAAATTGATAGCGTTGATTACCCAGTTCTGAGCGGATAGCTCACCAGCGTATATAACTACATTGATACACAGTGGCTAGAAGATCAGATTAGATTAGATAAGCGGCAGTAGACGAAACAACAGGCCCATTCTCAAAGAGACATCGAAACGTGCCGGCCCTCTATGAGCTATTGTCATTATGTTAGTAGCATATATAAAAGACTGAGGAAAAGAGAAGAAAAAAAAAAGGAAGGAGAAGAGTCTCAGTAAAATGGCAATAGCGCATAGAGGGAGGCTAAGTACTATCAGGCTTTTTTTAATTAAATCATCCTGTTAGTTACTGTACTTTCTAAGACGTTAAGAGTACTCCGTCCATTGCTTTCATTACATCAAAGGCATATTAGTTCTTATACCTAGTCTAGTTCTACTCAGTAAAATATTATTCTCGTCGGATGATGACGTCACAGCTTGGGAGCTCGAGGAGGGGCTGATGCGCACTTAATTGTTTAGCGCCCGTGTCTTGCTTAGGGCACGTCAGATTGGGTGTAGAAATTAAGCCTTCAAGACTTGACTTGTCCGAAGCTTTCGACAAAAGTTTAGACTTCGCTTGTTTTGAACCGAACTGCCAGAGCTAGAAGTAACCGTATAATGTTAGCCGCAGAGCACAAACAATGGGGAAGAATTACCCTATGCATACCGATCCGGTTACATGATTTGTATTTTTAGAGTAACAGCAAGCTGAAAACTTCATTGTATGGAGCAAGATCGAGTTTCTGATAGTCTCAGGGACATTCGACTACGAACCATCGGCGGAAATTCAATTCAGTGACTCGATCCCAGCACTCCTGCCTAAAGATTCGAACAAGTCAAGTCTCGATAGCCCAATTTCGCTGGCCAATCCCACGTACCCTGAGAGTCGTGTCGAGTATATCGTCCACGCACAACACATTTCAGAAATTCGAGCAGAAACAAACAACTGCAGGCGACAACCGTTGAAGTTTTCCACACCAAAATGGCCCCCAATTGAGCAAAATAACTATAAGTTAGTGCACTTACACACGCTTCTTGCCAATATATGCAATCCTTCCAAAGAGGAAATTCATGAGACATTGGAAGCAAAAATACATCGGAGAAACGCAGCCATGGAAGGCAAGCTATATGATTGAAAATTAATAAATGTAAACAGAAGATTAGATGCGCTAGGTTAGATGAGCATCGTATCGTCAGAAGAGGACCAGCGACACTTGCTAAGTCAGCTGACGGGTCGGCTCATGTTGCAATCAATCTTTTGATAAAAACAACACAGTTGTCTCTATATGGGCACAGTACATTGCTTGGATTCTGCACTGCAAAGGCTTATTCTTCACAAATTAGAGATAATAATTTTGAAAATACCAATGTCAGCCCTCAATATGATTTTTGATGACTTTCATATTTTAGATTTAATTACATTTACAGTATTGTCTTAATATTTCTTTGATGTAATTTTATGTTTATTTCAAATAATATCAAATCAAAAAGAGTATTTTTGCTATTAATCTTCAGTAAATGATGTATTGTTTAAATTTACGACAAGAACATCCTGTTTGCAAGCCGGCAGCCAATTCAATCTGCATCTTCCACTCGGGTTAACCCTTATTGGGTGCGTGAGGAATTTTGAAGTGGTCTTGCCTGGGCTCCTCTCTGTCCAAGGCGAGGTCGCATACAATTGTTCATGACAGTAAGCTATTAGGGAGTAGATTAGTAACCATTACTGCACATAACATACCAGTGACTCATTAGACACGACTCAGTGAGAGGTAACAGCAATGATTGCGACCCGAATTTCACTAACCCAAGGTAACCGTTTGGAATCATCAATTTTAAGGAAATGGTACTCAAGCACAAAAAAAAA
Source organism: Parhyale hawaiensis (assembly GCA_001587735.2). Lineage (NCBI taxonomy): Eukaryota > Metazoa > Arthropoda > Malacostraca > Amphipoda > Hyalidae > Parhyale > Parhyale hawaiensis. Next base: position 23,473,508 of record LQNS02278129.1, read on the forward strand.
AAAAAAAATAAGATGACGGAGCAACGAGTAAATTTGTAGTCTGGAGTATGTCTAAAGTGCTTTGGGCTCCGTAGATGAAATGAACATAGAATTTCATTATTGTTAAGCTCACACCACTTGTCGATCGATTGAGCTCCCATACCGGGACTTTGCGCTACGATTATAATTATTCTGGCTGCGACAGTCCAATTGGGTTGTGATTGCAACACTCCTCAACGGTCACGGGGGACCATCGCTTCATAGATTACGTATAGTGCTCCACTTTTTACGGCGCTGGCTGGCTCGCTGAGATGGCTTGTGTGCCGACCTGCAAGTAAGCATAGAATATGGAGATGTACAGTGGAACTCGATCGCGACACGTAGGCAAGCATATATATATATATATCCCCACTGTTTCGGGAGGAGTCTCAGCTTATATACGGCCACTTCACCGGCGCATGTTTCTGCTACATCAGTAAAACAATTTCCTTGGCTCACACCATGTGAAATGGAATAGTCCGTGGTACGGTTGAAAGTACTACCAATTAAGTTTTACTACGTATTTTTGTTCGTAATTTTATACTGCGTAAGCCATCACTAGAGTATAGGATTCAAGACAGTCTCCTTTTTAAGAGTTTTCTCAGTTCTGAGGTCCCTCCCTTCTGATTTTTTGCTATTTCAGAATCTATTTTTGAAGAGACCTACTGTATATTTATATTCTTTCTGCTTGAAGCTGTTTACTCATGCTATCGTTTAGCAATTGTCTTACCCGCAGACAAGGGGAAACGCAGGCAAGCTATTGTTGAGTATATAAGTAAGAAATTGGTAGCGTTGATGACGTCAGTGCTGTCGTTTGTTTTTCGTCGGTAGGATAAAAATGCATGGCTAGAATACTAAAAACCCTGGGGGTTTTCTATAATTAACTCATCCCGGAAGTGAAGGTACATTCCAAGACCTTAACAACGCTCCGTTCATTACTTTGCACTTAGATTTAATCAAATCAACATTGTTACTCATCAACACTTATGTCATATTTTTTCTTAAAGACTATAGTTTTAATGCTGTATTTAGTATCGCCTTTTCTTTTTCGATGTTCCACCTTATTTGCTTAAGAAACAGTTCTAGAAAAACAACGAATATTTTTGAAAATTTTCCTGAATAAATAAAATTTTTTTTCTTTACAAAACCAGTATAATGTTTGCAAGCCAGCAGGCAACACGAAGTAAGCGAGTACGGACTTGTTCTTAATTGGACAAACGAACACGTATAATAGAAGCATTTTTGGTAGGCTTTGGTCTTAAAGATTTATTGCGCTTAATTTCTTTTGAGCCACACCTGTATCAATCGATTCCTTAAATCAGTCATAAGACGTGGAGGATCTTCTAGGCGCCTCCTTATTTGTCGTTCACGATGGTCGACGGGGTTCCTGCCTGGAGACTTAGGCCATTCTAGGTGCATTACATAGCCAGAATGGTTATCATGCCAATGCATGACCGATCTAGCCAGATGTATAAACTACCTAGTTATCCTGAGTGATTGGCAAAGCAGAAGCTCGATTCTCATACTGATACTGTGCATATAGCACAACTTGGCCATTTAACAAAGCAATGTAGCCTTCTGATTCACTTTCATGGCTATCTCAACTAAAGGGCCCACTTCCGAGTAATTGAAGCAATACTAGAACATGGCAGACTCCCCTCCCCCCCCCTCCTGCTTGTACGCCTCCTGTACATGGGCTACGTTGAACGTTGAAGGCTTTATGTGGTCTTCGGCGAACATGACAGCAGGCATCGTTTACATAGAGAAAGAATCGCTATTCATCAATTCATCTAACCAGATGATACTTTGTCGTAATCATAAGAATTCCTGCCGCAAATTCCAATAATTACGACCCTCCTAATAATAATCATGTTCTTTTGTAGCAGTCGTCAGAAAAGCTGCAATCAGTATCGGTATATTGTTAGGAAAACATTGGAAGTTAATATCGTGATACATAGATACGTAGTGATAGGTCATTCAATAATTTGCACGGTATAAACAAAATAATTGTCATGTTTTTTTTTTTATTAAAACATGGCTGTCTGAAATAAGTGCGGCCAAGGGATACGACCAGGGGGAACAGTGACAATAATTAACGACTTGACCGAAGGGGAGAACCTCTGCGAGGGTGTCAGCTTCAAAAAAGGGTCGTGCAGGTCTATGTCTGTGACAACCTGTGGTCAGAAATTAATGGGCTTCTGAAGGAAAAACAAAATGTGAAGCAAGCTGGAGTTTCGCTGTTGGCGAGTCAAATGGTGCGTGAAAAGCCGCCGGTAACCGATATTCGTGAAGAGTTTACAGTTAATTCTTTTCTTGGTTAGGATCGATGGACAGCGACAATGTGGGAGGGGCCCCCTCTACAAGGGAAGCCACCAATGAGGGTTTTTCTACTCCCTCATTGGGAGTTCTATGAAGAAGTTCTCGATGACGTCATCAGAGCAGTGGCGAATAAGCATACGTAGGAGGGGATGTTCTTACGATATAAATGTTTGTATTGGACGATGCGGGTTGAACCCGAGCTGTCGAGGGTTTAACCCGTCCGAATTGAGGGCAGTCAGTTTTGGAGGTTGGAGGGCTGACAGGCAGTCGCCCTCTAGCTTGTTCCGCTAGCCTCTATTTTTATACACCTAGTAGAGTGCGTGAGCGACGTCATGGCCTCATTTGCCATGACGATTCATCACCCTGTAATTGAATTGTAACTGAGTCATCTTGTGTGTCTACAACTGTCACTGTGAATTCCATAAAGAGATGAACAACTAACAATGAGTCGCCAATCAAGCCTTTTTACGTAAATTTAAGAAGCCATATTTCGGAACAAAATAACTTCATTGGATCTTCCAAAAAGTTAGCAGCAACATCAACACAACAACTTCGCCAGTCCAATGTGCGGGTGCTTTGGCCCATTTCAGACGTGCGGCTTTGGTGGCTGCTGTTAAGATTGGTTGCTTACGAGCTACACGACTCCATATGCTCAATGCATTGAGTTCTCCGTTCAGAAAGAGCTGGAGAAGGGCCGTCATTGACTTTCTTTAGAAAGAACATGTATACTAATGACGCCTTGTTTTTTCTTTAAATGGTTGACATGTTATTTTCGGTTAAGATTCGTTTTAAGGAACCTGTGAATCGTTGCGTTTCACATATTCAGTACGGTGCTGCTTCTTGTTTTTATTGCGTACATCGTTGTGTGAGCATTATTTCCTGTAAGTAGATTAAATTAGATTAGATAGGCGGCAGTAGACGAACCAAAAGGCCCATTCCCAAAAAGACACCAGGACTTAGACCCCGGCCCTCTATGAGCTATTGCCATTATGTTAGTAGGATGTAGAGGAATGGAGAAATGAGAGGAGAAAAAATGGAAGACGAAAGAGAAAAAAGAAGGGGGAGAAGAATCTACGCCAAAGCGATGGTCATTAATGCCCGCAAGCATGATCGATGACCGCTGATATGCGGAGCTTAAATATATTGATGGAGCGGAAGTGAGAAGAAGTCAGCTTAAAATGGCCTGGGAAGCTTTGACCTTTAAGTGCTTGCGACTCGTGGAGAAGGAGCTCTTAGCTGTGGATACGCGAAGGGCTGGTGAACCCTTTAACCCCATTAAAAATGAGCGGGATGGAATTAGCTGCTGTCACCCAATAACAGACTGGGGAATCACTATTACAAACAAACTACAACACGGTCAGCAAGTTGACATGAGTGTGAAAATGGCAAACAGAATGCTGGGATTCATCACCAGAAATTTTGAATAGAAGTCGAAGGACATCATCATTAACTTGTACATGGCGTTAGTGCGGCCACACTTAAAATTTGCTGTTCAATTTTGGTCGCCACAGCTGCGTTAAGATATCGATAACATGGAAAGAGATCAACGCACAACAACGAAATTGATAACTCAGCTGAGAAACAAGCCCAATGAATGTCGCCTAAAAGAACTGGATCTGATCTCTCACGTGCAAAGACGACTCAGGGGGCAACTAAGAGAAACATTCAAGTATTTGAATGGCTTCAATGATGTACATACAACGGGACTCTTTGAAAGAAACATTACTGATCGCTTGCGAAACAACGGTCAAAAACTCAAGCACAAAGCTCGAAGAACAACCTTATTTCAGTAGTTCTTTCCGCATTTCATAGTCAGCATTTGGAATATACTCCCTTCCGACGCTGTTGGTGTTTAAACGTGTTTAAAAATTGTCTTGACATACATTGAGAGAGACATCCTCCACAGCTAAGAACACCTCCTCCAGGAGTCGCAAGCTCTTACCTGCCAAAACTTCCGAGGCCACCTTCCTTAATCCGTCTTCTCTCTTCCGCTCAAACTACACAGTTTAATATCTTTAAGCTCCGCATGTCAGCGGCTGTTGATGGTGCTTGCGTTCATTCAAGATCGTCTCTTTGGCTGAGATTCGCCCCCCCCCCCCCTTTGTTTCTTCTCTTTTTCCCAGTCCTCTATGCCTTACTAACATAATGGCAATAGCTCATAGATGGCCGGGGTATAAGTTCTGGTGCCTCTTTGGGGATAGGCCTATTGGTTTTTCCACTGCCGCCTATCTAACCTAATCAATTCTTCCCTGTCGTTTATGACAGCGCGAGCTCTCTAGTTATAACATAGTTACCCCCGCCTAGGAGGTTATGTTTTTGTTGAGTTCGTCTGTTAGTTTGTATGTATGTCTATCAGTAAAATAACTAAAAAGCTATGTGAGAAACTTTACTAAATTGACAGAGATTCATGAGAATGATAGAGGGAATAGATGATTAGCTGTTGGTGAAGAGCCGCTCAACCGCTTTTTCATGGTAGCGTAACTCGCAAAGTTATAGACCGATTTTAATGAAATTTTCAGGAAGTGTTCATATGTTAAGAAGCAAATGACAATTTATTGTGATAACCTGTCGGTCAATTTGTTTGTCTTCATTTTTGTTTGTGTGTTTGTCAGTAAAATAACTCAAAAAGTTATGAATGGACCTTCATGACGGTGATGGGAATTGTTAGAAACATTTAAAAATACCTATGACCAAATTTTGTTTGTGATTGGTTGGTCTGTTTATGTGTTTGACTAATGTTTGTTTTAGTGTTTTACAGAACATTACTGGGATGGTTACGGAAGAATCTTCAGGAACATTACCGAAACTTTTATTGTTGTCAAGAGGCACAAGTGACCAAAGTTTGGTGATGATAAAAACAAATCATAATTTCTGGATCAATTTAAATTTTTCGACAACATTGCCTTGCTCGACGGAGGTATACTCTCTCGGAGTGCTCTAGTTGGTGCTAGTTGAACATCGGTAATCAAGCAATTAAATTGTTTTAAGGGGTTATCATTGATTCCGCAGAAGGTCCGTCCAGCTAAGACCTCCGCAGGTGTGTGGGTGTTTGTGTCAATCACCGATTGGAGAAAATGTCGGGGCCTACTGGTGACGAGACGGTGGAGATGAAATTTCTGCCAGCGACGTCGGAAAAGGAAGCAGCGGAAGATCAGCGCGGAGCCAAAACCAAGAACCGTGGAAAGCAAAACAAACTGACATGGAAGCAAAAAATCTGCAAGGAACTAAAGCCCGACAGAAGACTCATCAGGCTCAAAATAATAACATTTCTACTCGGAGCAGGTAATTACTGAGCTTACGGCGTTCTTTCTGTAACAACTAAAAATTACAGTGTAGTATATCGGCTTCTAGGTACTGGGCTTACTAGATGATGAGACGCTTAAACTTTATTTGAGCAGGAAATAAGGGTCAAGCTTCCATTATATAGGAGGATATGGGTTCTCTGTTGTACAACGAAGTATCTCAATATTGCCTTTTACATTTATTTTGCCTCTCTCGAAGTTGCGATCACCGGTGCGGGCTTTCTCGCTACCATCCCCTGTACTCCTTCGTTTGCTGGACCGACTTACCGACTCAGTCGGCTGTGTTCCGTGGATAATTTGGTAACTCTCGCCCGCAGGTGGTGCTTTCCCTACCCCTGCATTTTTACAAGGCATTCAACAATGATGGATATTAGTTACAACCGTTTATTTCTTCTCTAAAACTCGTAGAGTAAAACAAACGATTTGCGCCTGAAGCCAATCACTTTATCCTGGAGTGTGTTTGGTGGCTGTCTCATTCCTCCGTCTGTATCAGTGTAAAATTCGTTTCAAGTGTATGTTTTTCCGTGCAAGTCTGCATACACTTGAAGCCTGATTCACGCGATACTGAAACAAAAGAGTTCTCTTAACTAAAATTTCGACTCATTCCTACAACGAGCGTGAACACACCTGGACGTCTTTACAAAATGCAAAATTTAAGCTCCATGGCAGCTGCTCAGCAAGTTGTACTGGTAAAGTTTTGGGTATGTCTATAAATTTGTTGTAAACTGGAACGAAGCGAACTTTGCGCTTTGTGATGCTAAACGAAAAACAGTTAAGCACTCAGACGTCTACCTGCGAATATTCGCTTATCTGACTGGTGTGAACACTCCATGTGTTTTCGCAGCGCTTCCGAAGTTTTGAACTTCCCTAGAGGCGTCTTTAAAGATACTTCAAGTGTCATGCCGTTGACAAACTTTTTAATCGGTCACCGTTTATAATAGTCCATAAGTCCTGGGTGCGCCGATAATTACAGGCGCTGCCGACGATAATTTCTGACTGGGCTTGTGCTGAATTTGGAGCTACTTCTCCCTTGAGGGCAGAGCTTGGAATTTTACAGTAATGATGTAATAAATATAATGATGTGCAGGTATGTGCTCCATACTTCCATTCTTCACCGTGCATATGCAGCAGCTTGGGATATCTGTAGAGGAGACTGGAATTATTTACTCAGTGCTACCGGTCCCTGCCCTAATGGGACCCGTCATTTGCGGTTAGTGTTGGTGCATTTGGGCTCTTTATTTATTCGTCACTCTGGCGTTTCAGTGCCGAACAATTTTTACATTAGAGCTGGTGGAAACTTTTAGGTGCCGTTAGTTAAATTATGCGTCACCCACACGCAAGTGATCAAGATTTTGCCTCCATGTGAGGAAAATTCATCACAATTTTGGTCCTTGTATTGCATTCTACAATATCCTTGCATCACCAAAATCTTATAATAAATACATTCTTATCAATTTTGATACGTAAATCTTGTTTCGGTCTCAAGTTTCAAGCATCTTTAACACTTGCCACAGAAATAACTAGAGCACTCTGAGAGCGCATACCTGCGCCAAGTGAGGCAACGGAAGCAAAATATTCAAATTGGCTCTGAAACCATAATTTTCTTTGCATAAACTCCAAAAGCTAATCATTTGTGCTTTTTATATTAATAACGGCTTGTTCAATTTTCTTGAAGATCCGTTTATAACTTTTTGAGTTATACTGTTAACAAACGTTATAACAAACATGAGTCAAACATAGAAACGAATAAACCGATCTGCACAAAAATTTGATCATTTATGTCTTTTAACATCACTAACAAGTCCTATAAATTTGATAAAGATCCATTCATTGTTTTTCAGTTATTGTGCTAACAAGCATAAAATTGAAAACTGTGACAAACGAACTAACGGATTATTACCAAAATTGGGTCATTTAGTTTTTGTTATATACTTGACAAATCATGTTAATTTCATCAAAATCCATCCATAACTTTTTGAGTTATGGCATCGAGAAAAATGAGGCAGATAAAGAATCAAACAAACGTATGGACATATCTTCACCAAAAGTTAATCATCTGTTCTTCCTAACATACCTAACAATCCCTGTAAATTTCATTCAAATCGGTTCATAACTTTTTGAGTTATCTTGGTGACAGACAGACAGACAAACACGANTGTGTCTGCCTCTCGTGAAGAGAAAGTTCGAAGCACCCATCCGCTCCACTTCTTGCCTACGGTAACAACTCGAGCCACATGATCTTCAAAAGTGGCATTATCTTGTATTCTCACCAAAAGATCCCTTAAAATTTGCTTCCTCTCGATTTCGCTCCCATCTCTCGTCGTGAAAGACGTGGATTCAGTAAGAGAGAAATTTTTTCCGTATCGTAAAAGTTCGAATTGGACTCCCCTGAGTACCGGCTGTCGTTTAGACACTTTATTATTTATAATTACACTTTGCACTGAAAATGGAGTGGAGTGCGGTTAAATTATAAAAAATTGCCCATTATCCAACACAATTGCGCTTACATGGACAGGAATAAAAATTTGGATTCATAAGTACAAAAAATATAATTTACTTAGAGAATAACTTCAAATATGACATAGTTATCCATAAATATAATAAAATTTGCTAATGAATCATGCTTGCTCAATATTTAATTCTAATGTTGTAATTAATATTGTTTATTTACGTGGTATTATCTTTGAAAAATGATTTAATTTTTTTAAAAATAAGTATTTTTGATAATCAATTTTGAACAGCAAATATGTTCTTTTTTTACGAAGCCAGAATGAAATCTGCAAGCCGGCACCCGAGGTCAAGTTAATTTCCACTTGGGACCCAATTTATTGGGTGCGTGATACATATTTTGAAGTGGTCTTGCTGGGGCATTTCTCCGCCCATGGCGAGATCGCAATAATTCCTAACATTCGTATAGTGAAGTTTCATGCCCCATGGTCTCGTGTGCCTTCTTCCACTCTCGTCACAGTATTTGAAGTATTGGGTTCAAATAGCTAGCTTTCAGGTGGCACAGAGAGATAGACACGCCACAACTGGCAGATGCTCTGCACTGTGTACGGAATATTTTGGCGTCATCTCTACGGAGCAGACATTAGCACGGAAAAACTGGTTAATTCCGGTTTTTCGTCCGCTACGCGAAGAGGCTGCTCTCCAAACAGTGAGCGCTACTTGGAAGCAAACAATGACTCATCAACACTGCTGTCGCTTCCGCGTCCTTCTCTCTTTGCAACGGATATTCTCTTTTTATAACGGATTCGTCCAGTATAAAAAGAGAACGTCCGGTAAGTTCCAGGGCCCCTCTCTCTATAGCGGACTTCTTCTTTTTATACCGGACGATTCCGGTATATAAAGAGTCGTCCGGTAGGGCCATGAAATCCTCCGTTATATAGAGAGTCAGTTATATAAGGAGTCCGTTATATAGAGAGTTTACTGTATGTGAAACGCAAAACGATGGATAAGTTCGAAATTGTACGCTAAATTTGAAGATATATCAGGAAGCGAAAAGACTTAATTGCGCAGTTATTCAGCAATTTGCAATTCTTCGAAAGCCAGTTCGAATGCAATGTCGCGTCATTCAAGCG
>LQNS02278129.1:23708877-23721250 GCA_001587735.2 Parhyale hawaiensis
ACAAACATTTGTGCTACAGGATATAGATTTTTACAAATCACAGTTGACGTCTTTCAAATAACTTCATATTCAAATTCTAAAACGAATTGCGCTTAGGCGAAGCCAAGGCGACACAGGGCATGATCACTGGGCGGGGCTTGTTCAAGGATTACTATTATTATTATCACATTAATTTTGGCATGCCATTTCCGAATCTAAGACGATCAATAGCGATCTAAGATGATTTACTCGGCTTACAGCCGAAACCACAACGTTGTGCTCAGGTGGCAAGAGATGAAAAACGAAAAGAAAAGAAGACAGACGAAAGAAGCGCCAATGCGGACGGCCTCTCCGTTGCCCTCCGTATGGGCGAAGGTAAGAGTCCAGCAGAAAAAGTCGGTCACCTCGATCGGCGGCCCACCTCGCGGGACAGAAATGAAAAATTAGAGAACTTTACAAACGTGATCAGCAGGAACTGCGGCAAGTTGCAACATCTCCTGCGGAAAAGGCACTAGGGTTCGTGATGCCCAAATATATTGAGGCAGGGAAGCTTGTACAAAAATCTGACTCGGATACCTATTCAGCCCATGATGATCATCTTTTGCTATAAATTTCCACGATAACAGGATTACCTTCTGTTTTTTATAGGGGTAAAAAGGCTTGTACACCCTGTTTATAGATGCTATGAAAACCCAAAGAGAGGTGAGTGGTACGTTGACAAGTCGCACCCAGTGCTCACGCCACGTATCCGTCGCTTCGCCTTACTTCTAGTAGGGTAACGCAACGCAGTAGCTGCCAAGTGTCGCTAGATTATCGTTATTTGGTACAACATAACCGTACAGTTGCCAAGTATCAGTAGCAGCTGACAGCAAACAATTTTGCGAATTATAATTTCTCGTATCACATTCGACAGTCATCAAGTATCATTAGCAGATATCAAGCATGCTCTCTACCTTGTAATCTTTAATGTCGTATATCACATTCGATAGTTGCCAAGTATGACTAATTTAAGTATTTATTTCGGGTCTTTTCTAGTTTTCTATGCCACAAATGATAGCTCAATCAGTTGATATGAACGAATTATTTTAGATAAAGTAATGTACCTCCAGTTGACCTAAAGAAACACTCTAAGATATAGCAATACCTCAATTTGATAGAATACCGCAACACATAGTTGCCAAAATTGTTAGCAGATAAGACGATTCCAACTGGCTGCTACAAGCGATAAGTTACCATACCCTATTACCTGACATAAAGAAAAGCTTTCACTGTAAGCAAGACTCCGTACAATATATATTTTTTGTATCAGATACAACGCAAGTAGATATATCATTACCAGCTGCACGGAGCCCCAGAGTAGCCCAATATCACTTGCTGTCGGTACTTCAATAATATTAAGTAGTTGCAGAGAAATTTCTCAAGTAGTCTCGACTGACTAGTTAACAGCTATCAGCTACACAACACAATCTCTTCACTGATGAAACGCTACGTGAGGCAGTAGTTCGCACAGATGGCCAGAGGTGGGCGGAGCGAAGGAAGTTTTTCATTGGTTGTCCCGGGAGGTGGGCGGAGCGATGTAAGTTTTTCATTCGTTGTCTCGAGAGGTAGGCGGAGCGATGCACTTGTTTCATTGGTTGTCAGGGGACATGGGTGGAGTCGCCTGACAGATATGGTAGTATGCCGCCTGAAATATACACAATATTGCACTGTTTATTTGCACATACATGTAATAAACATGCTGCTACTTCAATACGTGAAGTGCTTTAAAACTTTATAACTGCCGTTAATCCCAAAAACACAGCTCTATTTATGTTTTGAGACAAAAGCCGCCAAAACGACGGTATGGTCAATGGGCGGAGCTTATGTCCGTACGCTATAGAAGCGGCCTCCCTACACCCACGACTACGCCTATGTGTGGAGCGTTGCGTCTACTCGAGAGTATAATGGTAGTCGGGGCACAAGTACAAACCTTCTTCTCACAGGCCAAAGATTATAACGCGTTCTACTTAAAAAAAACTAGAGCTATTTTCTACAATACTTTACTATCGCATGTGTCTACACACGAACGCTTGGTCTATGAGCGAAAATCCTCGCCAAAAAATGCGAGCGAGTACAACTCTGACGATTGAGTATTGGACTTCGGCTTTCTTACTACCTACTTCTTCAAGCATACCTAGTCTCCCTCAGTCCAACTTTATATTATTATTATGGTACAGGGGAAATTACCTTGATCAGGCATCCCAAGTGGGAACCCTGACGTGCACTAGCGTGAGACGCACGTAAATGCAAACTTGGGCCAGCCGAAAAGTACGGCTGCAGTATACCACAGACTGTCCAAGCTATAACGTCGTACGGACGGAAAACCCGATGCGCAACCTTCCCTTTCCCTGTGACACGGAATGAGAATGGCTGATGCCCTGTACTCCCAAGCATCAATACTTTCCTTTCTTAGGGTGGGCCCGAACCTCCCCCGTCTTGATGATGAGCGAGTCAGCAACCTTAGCACTGAATGATTGGCTACAACTAAGTAATGTAGGTTAAGTGATCACATTCAAGCTTGGCATGCAGCAAATCTGCGCACAGTGCCTGACTGAGAGCTAAGCATAGAAAAAAAAAAAGAAACTCAGGAGAACAAGCTGTGGGTCTCAGCACCTAAGCTCACCGCGAAGATATATACTTATAGTCCGCACTGTACGCCGCACTTGTTATTTCAATCATTATTATTATCTAGGAAGCAAGCATTAATATTGCAATACTACGGTCCTGACTTGACCACCGCAACAGTTAGCACGAATCGATATGTGAGCGGTGATGAGCAAATAACAGAGACACTATAATGATATATAGACGCTGATTAAATTAATAATGATATATTATGGTGTAGAGGCCTAAACCATGTCAGCAATGAACCAATGAGTCATCGTAACTGGCATACCTACGCGTTATCGCCCCACAGTGTAGGTATGTTATGCATAAATAAGCAGGCACATCCTCACCGAGAGATTGGTGTACATGTAGTCGAGCTCCCCCCGCTTGAAGTGGTCCTCCAGTAGGTCGTCCATAAGCTGGAGCTCCGTGCCCAGTCGCTGCACTCGGGCCCTCAGCACCGTGTACACGAACACGGGGAACAGCGTGTCCTGGTCCCACTCCAGGCCGGCACCCAGCGCCTGTCGCCACAGATGGTGGTCATCAAAATGCTTCAAGAAGTGAATGTTACCAAATTGTGTCTGTGGTAGCTTGCTCTACTTATCTAATGGAGCAGTCAGGGCCGAGTTCCCTAACACAAATATCAATAGGTCTAACAGTTATTTCTTCAATGGCTCACTTTAATTTGCTAATGGGATGAATAAAAATTTATTACTTTCCTTAGTTATAAAGTGACTAGCCATTATCCACATGCCTTTAAATTTCTTAATAAGACTGTAGGTCATGTCATAGTATTAGCCCCTGCAGCACCATCCAGTATAGAAGAAGAGTTTTGCTCGGTACGGTGCCGTACGGAAGTAGGCGGATCAGGGAATAGGCCGCGGTATGGTAGCGGTCGAGAAAGATTAGTACGTAGTACGGTTTGCTAGCGTAGCGACTCCGATGGTCAATTATTTGATCGCAGTATTTTTGCCGGAAGGTCTTCAGTGACAGCAGACTCAAGTAAGGGAGTCCTGAGTCCTAAATTTTGTCAGGCGCACCCCTTCTGACAGGAAATAAGTATAGACCGACCGGGGGGACGATTTTGGACCAAAAGTCAAGTAGCCGGGGCCGGGACGACAATCAAATAGCTGGCCGGGGCTGGGGTAACCAAAAATAAAAGGTATTATTTTACTTTAACTAACATATATATTTTTTTTGCTTTTATTATGTTGACTGGGTTAATTTAAGACATGAATAATGTTTTCGTCGCAAATGCTCAGTTTTCAAGATACATGTAAAAGACTTTGAAGTTGCCATTAATTTTCTATGAGAGAAAATAACTTAGGTGAGGTTAGGTTCGTATTAGGTCGCTTCTAAGCTTATAACGACGCCGGTGATTTTCTCCCATTGAAAAACAATGGGAACTTCAAAGTCTTATATCTCAAATACTAAGCACTTGTGACGAAAGCGTTTTTCGTGTAAATTGACTTATATTGACCCAATTAACATACTCAAGGTAAGAAAAGACCACAAAAACCATATGTGAGCTAAAGTAAAAATTCACCAAATAACAAAATAACTACAAACGTCAACTAACAAATAAAATTTAACGTTTTGGGAATTTTTTCCCTTCATCAGAAATTGCAACTCAAAACTATAAAGGGTGCCTAAAAGAATTTTCCTTTTAAATGAGCTACGTTTTGACCTTTGTTGACAGGGTGGGGCCTCAAATGCAAATGACCATAGTGCGCTCTGGGGGTCCCTATATAAGCGTCGGACGGTAAGGGAAACGGAGGAAAACGGGCAAGTGCAGTCGGAGGAAAAAGTGTCGGTCATTCGTTGTGACGAGTGGTACTGTTGCAGTCATTACGTTGGGTTTCGGTTTTGTTTCATGGATATATAGTGATTCTAGAGCGGAGAGAAAGGAACATGTACAGTCCGAGGAAAATATTGTCGGTCATGGGCTATAATCTGAAAAGCGAATGAACAGAGCTGTGAGAAGGGGCCGGGATGGGTGTCAGCTCCTGTACAGTCGGCAGATGTGGAGCTACTTAGTCGTGGATAGTGTAAAGAGGTACAGCTGAGGTCATAATGTTGAGGCTACGTCTTGTTCTATGGATATAAAGGAATTCTAATGTGTGAGTTCGATTGGATTAGAAGAGTCAATGATTGAGAAGTCATTTTTGCTTATAAGAAGGCCGTTTTGCTCAGCATGCAGGCTGGCAACTGAATGTGAGGGTTTTGCTAGTGGTAGACCGGTTCGACTGGATACACCTAAATGTTGGTCAATGCGGGCTTTGAAATGTGGTCCAGTGCTACTGATGTACGTGGCATTGCATCCTCTGCATCTGAAACGGTAGATAACACTGGACAGAAGCGGTGTGGGTGGTTTGTCTTTAAACTTATAGTAAGACCCTATGGTACGGAAGTGAATGAAAGAAGTCGAATTTAGGGACAGAGGGTTTGCTAATGCCGGGATCGAAGAGTTTGTCTAGGAATAATTTGCAGTAGTGGTCCAGAAGATGGTGCGGGTAGGCTAACCGTTATTTTTGAAGAAAGTTCGGAGAAAGTCAACTTCGTTTGAGAAGGTAAGGTAAATGGTATGATCGAAATAGTAGAGTTTTTATAGCGTTGTTTTTAAATTGGTCGTAGCAGTGACTGAAAAAAACTTGTCCTGAGGCCCGAGAATGTGGGTTTTCTGTAATCCCCAGTGACAAGCGTAAATCCCAGTGAAAAGCACCTCCCATGACCGACAATTTTCCTCCAACTGTCAGGTTGATTGGCGTGAATTATTCTGCCAGTTTCATGCCTTTTGTCCCAGTAGATTTGCACGGCTTCATTTTCAACCACGGGCGCGGGTTCGTGCTCGTACCACCTCTCATTGACCGGGAAGTTCTGGATCCGCAGGAGGGTCCAGTGGAGGTGTCGAACCACTTTATTGTGCCTGCGCTTTACCTGATTCTGAGGGCTTGCTCTTGAGTTGCCAGGATGGTGCCTTCAGTTTCCCGTTTCAGCTCACCCCTCAGGAGCCAGTTCTATGAGTCAGGGACTATTTTATCCTCGACAGCTTCGAGGTACTGGCCGGACATCTTCATGCTCTTCCACTTGTTAGTCCGATCGAGGCGTCGCCGCTGCTTGAACTGGTCAGCCGTTTCGGTTTCCTTCAGCAACTTCGCCTCGATTAAGCATCGTGCCCACGGGTCGTCGCTCTCTCTGTTGAGGTAAAGTCTGTCTACACACGATCTTGGGTGCAGAGCTCGTTAGATGTTCATGAGGTTTCGGGTCTTGATGGCCATGTCGGTGCAGTCCTTCTTGGTCCAGTTAATAATGACAGCAGAGTAGCGGACTACGGGGACGGCCCAGGTGTTGATGGCCTTGATGGTGTATCCCCATTGAGGTGTAATTTCTGGATGAGCCGGCAAGTCGGGTGAGGTTCTCCTTCCGATTGGAATCTTCCATCTTTCTGTGGAGAATGGTGTTATACTCCAAGACACCCAGGTACTTATGGCCTGTCTCCTCAATGTCTTCGATGGTGCCTTCCTCGATGACGATTCTCTCGGACGCAGTAACCTTCCTTTTTTCGATGCTGAGGACTCCGCATTTGCTTACACCGAACTGCATCTTCATGTCTTGAGAGTACTGATGAACTAAAGTAAGGAGCTGCTCGACTTGATCCTTTGATTTCGCGTAGAGCTTGAGGTCGTCCAAGTAAAGCAGGTGGTTGAGCTTCATGGTGCGACTGTAGTTGTAGCCCTGGCCGGCCTTGTTCAGTGTCTCGGAGAGGGGGATCATGGTCAGGACAAATAGCAGTGGAGATAAGGAGTCGCCCTGGAAGATGCCCTGCTTGATGCTCACCTCGCCGAGGTGTTTGTTGGCGCCTGTGAGCTGGGTCTTCCAGTTGGGCATGGTCGTCGCGATCAGATTGCGGATGTTGCCGGGAATGCCGTGGATTTCCAGGCATTGCAGCATCCAGGAGTGAGGGACCATGTCGAAGGCTTTTTTGTAGTCGACTCACGATGCTTAGGTTCTTCTTTTTGCTCCTGGAGTTTTTCGTGAGGAGCTTGTCGACGAGCAAATGGTCCTTCGTGCCTCTGGTGTTCCTGCGGCATCCTTTCTGTAAGAGCTTCTTCGAGTCTAGGTGTTGGTCGACTCGCTCGTAAATTATGCCCGTTAGCACCTTCCACATAAGGGGGAGGCACGTGATTGGGCGGTAATTGCTGACCTCCGTGCCCTTTGCCTTGTCCTGGATTAGAACCGTCTTCCCTGTGGTCACCCAGGTGGGCACGGTACCGCGTTGCAGGCAGTGGTCGAGCTGAGCAGCAATTCTGGAGTGCAGCGATGAGAAAGTTTTGATCCAGTAGCTTTGCACCATATCTGGTCCGGGTGCTTTCCTGTTCTTGGTCTTGCTCAGTTGCTTTTTGAGTTGTTGACTGGTGATTGTAAGGTCTGGATGTGCTGCGACGTTCTTCTCCTTGACGTCGTGGAGCCATTCTGCGGCATTATTGTGCCGTACCTCTTTGCTCCAGATGTCACTCCAGAATCGGATGCTCTCTTCTGCGTTGGGTGAGTCAGAGCTCGTCTCAGTGATGTTGTTGACGCGGGAAACAGCTGCTCGGATCTTCAGTTCCGGTAGGTGACGTAGGCTGGGGTGAGCTTCCGGCGTTGCCAAGTCTCCATTTCCACAACAAAGGCGATATCACAGAGGGTGAAAGGACATATAATATAACGATAGACACGGGGAACCAATGCACGAGGGTGTTCCTACACATGATCAACGCGCATGAGAACGGCAAGTCGGGAAAGAAGAGGAAGAAAAGATGGGAGATAGATCAGTAGGAGGATGAGATGGGAAGGAAGCAAAGTGGGCACGAAAGACAGACGTCCCGAAGGCCTAACTAATGGCTAAGATAACCGACACCAGCCCCCTGGGGTCGCCGCGCCCCATAACATCGGATGGGCGAACCTAACTCACCTAACGCTATGGCCCATACTGTGCCCCTGAGGGGAGGGGAGATATGGAGACCAACCTAACTTTACGAAATAACCTTTTCAGCAAGGGAGGGGCTCGCCAGAATATAGCTACCCCTGGGCGCGTAAGGGTCGAGAACACTACTAAAAACACTACTCGCCTATCGGTTACGCTGCAGCAGCAGGGGCCGGAAACGTTTAATATACGGTAGCTTGTCACTCGCCTCATCGACCGACTAACTATTGTCACGCCTTGTGATGACAGCCTAAATAGCAGCCACTAAGCTACCTGCGTAGGCTAGCCTACCTCCTGTGGCAGCTCGAGGCTACTGAAGTGGGAGTATTGCCCAGTTCCATGCTGGGATACATATTTTCTCCTGCAAACTCCAAGATAGAAATTCACATTACTAATGTCGGCTGCCATCCTCTAGTCCTTGCCGATGTCAGCAACCATCATCTAATCTCGCCTACCACGAGTACACTAAAAGACCAATGAGGACGATTTTCTCACCCTCTTGATGGCCCTGAAGGTGAGCTGGACGATGGTGAGTTTCGCCCGGGGCAGGAACGCCGTTGGGATCAGCTGGAAGATGTCGACTGCTTCAGCGAAAGCCATACCGGAGCCGCCGGGCACCACACACCTGACGACACACAACACCCGAACTTGCTCGTGCTGCAGGTACTCGCATATTCCGGTCCGGCACAATTTACAGGGATACAAAGGAGTGCGTTGCCGTCCAGTGCGCAGCCTGGTGCCGTCTAGCGAACACTTGTACGGACGAGGGGGGGGGGGGGAGGATCCCTTCCGTGGCCCCCTACACGGGAGCAAATAGGAGTCACATGGGATAGGTCGCTTATCACCATTCGGCGGCCCACCTCGCGGAACAGCAGAGGAAATATAGAGAACCTGCCTAACTTTACAAAACTAACTTTCTCAGCAGCTGCTACATCCTCTGCGGAGAAGGCACTCGGGACCCTCGGGTGCGTGAGGCCCAAATACATTGTGGCAGAGAAAGGGCCCGCCAGAATATACCCCTAAGGGCTCTGATGCCAGGTTAAAGATGGGCGACGTAGTAAAAAAAACGTTTGCTGATGTAACGCAGAAGGTCGCACGACCAAATATCATCCATACAGATGACCAGCATTGATGCCTGCAAAGCTACAGCGGGGGCACTGTCCCAAGCCAAAAATTAGAAGGGTCGAAGAGGAGGGGGGCAAGTCATTGTACAAGGTCCTTCCGGTGATGGCCCCATACCTCTCGACGATCTGTGATCGATTACGTTGTCCTATGTCTGCAGAACGATGCAGTGCGCGTGGGTTTGCAAGCAGGGGGTGCAGTCCAAGTTGATTTTATGCTTACTGGAGTGCAGACTGTATGATGCAAAACCATCGTGATGAAATCAACACTAAAATATCCACAATGGTAGGATTTTATAGCGAGGGACTCAGAGAAGTTAGGACGAGAGTTCGAGCCTGTCTAGCAGGTAGGTGAGCTCTTGTATTGCGTGAGTAGCTGAGTCGGCATTCTGGCATTCAGACGCTGCTGCGTAAGTAGTGATCCTAACCAACAGTGCGATTGTTGGGAGCCGCAGTTACAGTATGAGCCTTCGGTCTCTGACACCATAGTTCTTACTCATTTTACTCGACTGCAGCCTTGTACTACTCTGGGACCAGTAGGTATATTATCTGCAGCACGAACCACTGTAAGTAGATTCACGTCAAACTGATTTTATTTTAACTAATATTAGCGGCGGTAAAAAATGACGATAAAATTTTTATAATTTCAATAATTTAAGGAATGTCAGCTATTTTAGTAAAGCAGGAACAGGAGATACATAAAGCATGATAAACATGTCAATAAAACAATAAAAACAGAAACGCACCATGCAGAATACGATACAGTGTTGGTAATTTTAGCATACATTGCTAAAAAGTTACGCTTGAATAGTTGAACACGACGAATAGCGTTGCATATCCAGTGATTGCAAAAGAAACTAGAGAGCACACTGAGAGCGCATACCTCCGCCAAGCAAGGCAACGATAACAGAAGATTCA
Organism: Parhyale hawaiensis; assembly: GCA_001587735.2. Classification (NCBI taxonomy): domain Eukaryota; kingdom Metazoa; phylum Arthropoda; class Malacostraca; order Amphipoda; family Hyalidae; genus Parhyale; species Parhyale hawaiensis. Next base: position 23,718,508 of record LQNS02278129.1, read on the forward strand.
GATTGGTTTTGAAACAATGATTTTCTTCGTATCAATATCAGAATCTAATCACTTGTGCTTTTTGATAGTACTAGCGGGAGGTACAGATATTTACTAGGAATTAGCAGGGAGCTTGACGTGACTAATATGTACCGTTCTCTTTAATTAGCTATACATATCCTTGCGCAAATAGTAACGCTATCCATTGGGCTTGGAAAATGAGGCTAATAAAGTATTGTATTAGTTACATCCTCATGGTTGGCTCTTTTTAGGAGAGAGCAAACTATAGTCTATTGTATTTCATATTGTTTTCTCTTTTCCAATAAAAATTATCATTATTAACAATTCTTGTAATTTTCATGGAGATCTGTTCATTAGTCTTTGAGTTATTCTGCTACAGACATTATGACAACCCTACGTCAAACACACCAACAGACCAACCGATCATCTTCAAAATTTTAATCGTTCATGCCGCTTAACATTAGTAACAAGTCCTGTGAATTTCAGCAGCATCCATCCATAACTGTGTGAGTTATTGTGCTAACAAGCAGAAATCAAACTTAGCGACAAACAAACGAATGAACAAGCAGATCAACCCCAAAATTTGATCATTTACTACTCTTCGTAATATATATACCTAACAATTCCTATAGATTTCATTAAAATCCAACAATTGCTTCTCAGTTATGGCCTCATGAAAAAATAGGCTGTCGGACAAACAGACAGATGAACGTATTTTCACCAAAAGTTAATCATCTGTTACTGACAACATGCCTAACAATCCCTGCGAATTTCGCAGATATCCGTCCATAACTTTTTGAGCAATCTTGGTGACAGACAGCATAACAGATATACAAACAAGACAAAAACATAACCTCCTTGGCGGAGCTAATAACATAGGGCGACTATTAAAAAAAGTACTCGAACGTTTTCTTGTATAAGTCAGAAAAGAACAATTATGTATATGCAGCGCGGTATAAATGACAGCACAGCTAAACATAAAAAGAGAGAAAAAAAATGCACACCCAGCAGTGGCACTTGTAGAGCTCGAGATGGGCGAACCCAACTAAAACTAGGCGTGAATACCAAGATTCGGGCCCCCACCTGTTGACCTCGAGGCGCTGCAGGATCTGCAGGTCGGAGAGGCGGTTCCAGGCACACAGGTTGGCCCAGTAGACGCTGTCGGTGGCGGGCCGCGCCTCCACGCACCCCCGGTGCACGGGGTGGGCCCGGCGGCAGTAGGACCCGTCACCGCTGCAGGCGAGGGCGTAGGGCGGTAGCGGGTAGCAGTACTGGGGGAAGTCGTGGGGGTCCTGCGTGCCGCACAGCACGTAGAGGGTGGACAGCGGGGAGTACAGGTGCGGCAGCAGGAACGTGTGGATGATGCAGGAGGAAGTCACCACGCTGTGGGGGGCATTAATGGTAGTCAATATAATCTAGGGGTGAGTAAACATTGCTACAGAAGGAATTCTTCATACGGTCCATCATAAGTTTTGCATTATTATTATTATATTCAAAAGTTTAAGTTGGTAGTATCACCCGCTAGCGAAGCGAGAGAGGTGATAACGTTTTCGTTGAAGATTTAAGTATATGTATATATTTGCATATTTGTCTGTCCACACAATAAGTGGTCGAAGGAGTTGAGCAATCTTCATAAGTTTTTGTAGGGAGTTTGGTGGCTTGACCTAGATGTGACCCATGCCAAAAAACTAGACCTAACTGGCCATGAACAATGACGGCGTTGAATTTTCTCCACCGCGGCAGATCGTCTTGAGTCACCAGGCGTTCAATTTTTATTCTATGTTATTATCGAAGAGCTAATTATTATTACAGTATATTCATTAGCATAATGCCTCCGTTTCCCACGGGTGATGGTCTAACGCCACGAGGCGTTCTAGTTATTATTACATTGATATTGTTTCTGCTATTTCCGAAGCTAACAACGTTTTAGAACTACAACGTTATGGGGCAGTGGGGTCTTATACTTGAAGTCAATATGATGGTAGAAGTTGTAGAGACATGAGTTATATCTTAATTCAGGGGTAACTTATGATTGTTTCAGATGAAAGGTAGAATTTGAAGGGAAAGAAGAAATCGGTGCAGCGGGCCATGGAATGCCGCGGCCCCTCTGATGAGAACATCTGAGGGGGAGTTTACAGGTCCAACGTTTTGCACTCACTCAACCGCGAACAGTGGGGAATCTGTGAGCATATGCCGGTCAGTTCCGTGCCACAGCTGCCGCACATAGGGTTCAGAAGTCCCAGTCTCCGTTTCCACAACAAAGGCGATTTCACAGAGGGAGACAGAAGAGACATATATTATGACGATAGACACGGGAACCCATGCACGAAGGTGTTCCCGCACAGGATCGACGTGCAGGGGAATAGAAAGTCAGGGAAGAAAAGGAAGAATAGAATATGCAGAGGGGATTGGAGAGGCGACATGTGGAGTACGTGCGAAGACGCTTGAACGGAAGTAGAACCTCACTTGATCTCTCCTACCATAGGTAATGTAGCTGCATAACCCAACCTATTGTAAGCTCACTTAACCTCTCCTAACATAGGTCATAGGGTAACTTGAAACAAACGCAAAACTGCTGGATATAATCCATGTATGCGCTCATTCCCATTCGAGCTTGTCCAATTAGTAGGAGCATGAGATTAGATTAGATAGGCGGCAGTAGACGAACCAATAGGCCCATTCCCAAAGAGACACCGGAACATACGCCCCGGCACTCTATGAGCTATTGCCATTATGTTAGTAG
>LQNS02278129.1:23723834-23739146 GCA_001587735.2 Parhyale hawaiensis
TACTCGCATGCTATTACTACCAAGGTCGCTGTACTCGCATGCTATTACTACCAAGGTCGCTGTACTCGCATGCTATTACTACCAAGGTCGCTGTACTCGCATGCTATTACTACCAAGGTCGCTGCACTTACATGTTATCAGTACCAAGGTTGCTGTACTTACATGTTATCAGTACCAAGGTTGCTGTACTTACATGTTATCAGTACCAAGGTTGCTGTACTTACATGTTATCAGTACCAAGGTTGGGCGGATCGAGGTACAGCGTGGTACCCTCTGGCGGCAGCATGGGGAATAGGGCGCGTACCATGTGGTACAGGCGGCTGGTGTACCATTGGATCTGCGGTACAAAGTTACAAGGGTGATGCTTGCCTAACTTGAAGGAGTAATTGCTTGAATCAAGCGTAACTGGTTGTGATCAAATAAAAAAAAAAATTAAGATGAAGACGAACTTGTAACTCGAACATATTTCCGTTACTTAAACACATACCCGCTAATCAAACACAGTTCCGTTATGCAGAAACAGAGGTACCCGGTATCCGCAAACAGCGACGTCAATGAAACCCATTTTTGTTGCTCGTAGTCATTGCCGTTACAGACACTGACTCGTGTAACTCAAGCCCATTTCTGTTACTCAAACGCTGAAAATTCAGCTTGTATTTCATTCAGACAAGTAACACTGCTGCTTTTTCGAAAAAAATTTGTTCTACTTTACACCTGATTATCATAACCAAGGGTAACAGTTTGCTGAACAACATTTATCTTGCATGCTCTGTCGCCGTTCCAATTACAAAGAATCATAATTCGAGGGCTTAGAGCCAGGAGTGGCTATGTCCATTTTTGTCGAAAGTGGGTTCTACTCAGCAAGTGGGTGCTTGTGAGGTATATTTTTAGCGTGACTAGTGTCCATGCCATATCTCTGCATTAAGAAGAGATATGGCATAGCACTTGTAACACTAAAAATATAGGTAGCTACCTCATAAGCACCCACTTGAGTAGAACCCAATGTCGACATAAATGGACATACCCACTTCTGGCTCTAAGCCCTGGAAATTATGTAGGTACGCATTGTCACGTTCAGTAGCCTTTTGCAATAACGGCAGCGTTAGATTAATTGGAAACGGTGGAGGCAGAGAGAGGACCCACCTCAGCGAGGGCATGCGGCAGCAGGAGGGCAGGGGCACCACTGCAGGTCCCGTAGGAGGCCCTGAAGGCGGACACCAGCACACTGAGCAGCTCCGCCAGCGGGTGTGGAGACACGGAGAAAGCCTGTGGGAACAGAGATGTCCGATAGTCACTGCTATTGTCGCATTTCAAAAGTAATTACTGTTCTTTTGCGTCTAAGGGAGAGTAGGATATGATAAATTTTAGAAATCACGAACGACGATCAACTTGGTAAAGGTAAAGTGTATGCTGGAGGAAAAATACCTCCTTACGTTGTAAAAACACTAAAAGTTTTCGTTTTAAACCCAGAAATGCTATGTAAAATGGAAGAGAATATGTTATCAGCGTTTGCTTGACTAATGGTATGCGGTAAGGAGGCCTACTCTCTCACATTTTGTTCAATATCTTCATTGACAGAAGCCATACAAAGTGGAATGCAGCTTCAGTAGGCTGTCATATCAACTACAAAGCAGTTAATGCCTTTAGTTATGCTGACGACATGGTGCTTTCTTCGCCCCATGCTACAGGATTACAAAAGTTGCTCGCAATATGCGAGAGCCAAGTGAATAAACTTTGCATTGGGTACCGTATAATACGTTAAAAACAGTGTGCTTGCATACTAGGCCAAGGATTAGAAGCCTGCCTGGTCATAAACATTACGTTTTCAATGGTGTGGAGCTTGCGTACGTTAGCAGCTTCTCTGACCTGGGTCACAAAATCACTGATGATTTTCGGGATGACCAGGATATTGAGAAAGAAATACGAAAGCTCCATGGAGTTGGTAACACAATAATTCGGAAATTGGGCCACTCCTCTAAAGAGGTCAAATGCCCGTTGTTCCGAACGTATCGTTACCCTCTGTACTGTAACTCACTTCGGTGTAGCTAACTCAAAAAAAAAAAAAATCCATTCATTGAGTGCTTGCACGTTGCCTATAACGACATATTCTGCAGACTAACGAACGTACCAAGGTCTTACAGTGCAAGTCTGCTCAAAAGTAGACTGTTTTTGCCACAGTCAGGACCAGGATGCGCGCCTTGAGCCTAAAAAAACAAGACTGAAAACTCAAAAAACTCATTAATAAAAGTCAACCGTAATGGCCCTGGCGACAAACGGTCTAATATGTATCTACGATGGCATCGCATAGTACTGTTGCCTGAAGGAGGCCAAGCAACGGGGCGTAAAGATGCCTAGAATGCACGACATTTCCTTTATTTGTAACCTAGAAATAAGATATTTTCATTTGTGTACCATGCAGCATTTCAGTATTGTAATGGCTTCATGAGTATCAAACAAAGTTCATTAGTATTTGATGGGAACTAACTTCACACGAGGAACTAGCGCCTGGCACAACACGCCCTGCGGTGGACGTACCTTCTTGAGGTACTGCTGGATGGTGATGAGTCCAGCGGTGTCCAGGACAGGCGGCACCACGGGTATGGTGGCGATGGCGTCGTCTGGACTGCCGCTGCTGCTGTTGTCCACGTAGCGCACCAGCTGCTGCCAGATCTGCCAGAGGGGGAGATGGTTCAGTTACGCAGTAGAGCTCCTCAATATTCTAGGTTAGTGAGACGGTTTGCTAGCGCAACGATTCTAAGCCGCATACTTACTTACTTGATGATACTTCGGACGAGGTCCAGGTGGCGTTATGCACGCATAGTGCCGAAGGTCAAATATTTTGTCTCAGCATTTCTGCCGGAAGGTCGTGAGTGACGGCAGTTCTGTGTTTAAAATTTACAAAGCACGTGCATCTCCAGCCCTACGCAGCTCGGCTGAACGAATTCGCTCAGCCGGACGGTAGCTACTGGATAAGAAACGAAAAAAGAAAAAGAAGAAAGAAACACTCGTTCGGCTGGCCGTATTCGTGGCCCTCCGCACGGGCGAAGGTAGGAGTCCCGTATGAAAAAGGTCGGCCACCTCGCAGAACAGAAGGGGAAATATAGAGAACCTACCTAACCAGACAAACTAACCTTCTCAGCAGGAACTGCGGCACGCTGCAACATCCCCTGCGGAGAAGGCACTCGGGACCCTTGGGTGCGTGATGCCCAAACATATTGTGGTAGGGAAAGGGCCCGTCACAATATGCCCCTGAGAGCTAAAACTCCTTAAAGAGACTCCAAACCTACCCGTTTAATCGGAATAGGTACCGATTACTATGGCGTGACCATGTTGGTGTCAGTGCATCAGCGGGCATATAGATAACTCCGCGGCAGTAGGTAGCTTGGGAAGAGGCTGCTACGGCATTCGTGTGTCAGATCTGTAAGCTGATAGACGCCAGTCAGTTAGCGGTCTTGTCTGCGTTATGTTCGCGGCACTACACTTACCCTATGTCGAGAGGCGTATCTCTCAGGGTACAGTCGACTGCCAGGTGTAGCTTTCCGGTGAGCGGCAAGTGTTTGTATTAGTTTTGGCCGCCATAGAGCTTCAGCCACGATGCGCACAATAGATTAAAATGCCCTTTGTTCAGAATATCGCAGGATACTCCGTGTCCAGTGTAATCGATTCTTTTGGTGTCGTATTGATGCTCTCGCAGGCCAGCTAACATTATTATTAGCTACCAACCATAGTCTTTGCTCTTTCTGCCACCCTGGAACTTCGCTTACACCTTATTAATAAACATAGTTTGTATACCTGGCTATCCGTCTTGACATGCTATATTGGCTATTTCTGACCCGGGACTCGTACATGGTTGTGGTCACCCAGAGAGAGTTTATATTTCGCTGTTAGAAAGTCAGAGATCGGTCGGTAACTTCTTACTCGGTCACACCCGCTTGAGGTGCTGGTTATCCATGACGTACAGGTCGTATACCAACCCAGGCAAGTGAGCTCTTAGTGCGCTAGATACGCTTACGCACCGATTGATGCCTGTGAAGCTTATGCACGAGTACTGACCTTAGCCAAAAATGAGCAGAATCGGGAGGTTGGAACGCAGGTTGTCACATAGGAGCCTTTCGTCGATGGCACCATAGCTCTTAACGAGCTGTGGTTGACTGCAGTAATACTTTCCTCTGGGGTAGTTTGCTTATGTTTGTAGCACGAACAAACGCGCGTGGGTGTCCAAGTAGGGACTTTACACGCAATTTTTGTGTCATCACTGTTTCCATAAATTTACGGGTTACTATTACAATGCACGGGTCTGCTTGCGGCACTTGACGAGAAGTGGATTAAGAATTAGCTAAACAAGTGACTGACCTTGTCAGTGTCGAGAGGAGGCGGCTCGTGGCCCCCAGCAGTAGGGCAGGAGGGGATGCCCAACACGGTGAGGTAGTGGGTGAAGAGGGCGTCCCACTTCCTGGAGACCCCGCCACTGTGGCTCCCCAGCAGGCTGTAACCGAAGCACAGACACAACTTATCATTATTACACTCCATGCTAGGCACAAAGACAACTGACTATTTCAGCCGAGAAGATAGAGACAAATTACTACCTCTGTTCCGAAATAGCTGTTCAACAGCTATAAATCTCGCTACGCATTAGCAAACTATTTGCTGTTTACATTAACAAGTTAGTAAGGCCATCGTGGCTGAACTACGTAATGACACGTACTAACCTCTTAGCTAGTGCAAACAGCAGATAATATGGCTGTGGTCGAGCTACTAATGCCGTATGAAATATTGACTGAGGAACGACTACTTCGAAACGGAGGAAGCATTATACTTCGTAGACAATTTAGAATCACAACAAGACATGAGTGGGATTTGACATTGTAGCGAGCAGAGGTATAAGCATTGTGAGGCAGTATTGGGAACACAACGTGTCTGTGTTTCTACATTTGCAGGAAATGATAAAAGCTCTGAAGTAAGGAGGTTATGTTCCGTCCGAGTGACGATGCATAGGCTCGGATGTTCTCCAGCGTATGAACCATCACGTGTTGTATCCTGTAAAGGTAAAGTCGCCTTTTAGCCGCACACCTCAAATAAAAAACCCATGTGCAATAGTTCACGCCGCAGAATGGTAAATACCTTCTTGGGCCCTGAGGAACGTACGGCTGCAGTCAACCACGATTTTTCCGGGCTATAGCGTTGTCTTAACGGACTACCGGATAACCAACGGCGCTTCCCCACACCAATACCGCTGCCGCTCCCCCAGTGCCTATGAGCGGCAGAATTGCTGACGCTGTACATTTTCGAGCGTCAACACTTTCTTCGCTGTTGTGGGCCCGAACCTCGGCTGTCTCGATTATGAGCGAGTCAGCAACCTGGGCACTAAGCCACTAGAGGTTGGTGAGATAAGGCTAATCAAAGTGAAGGTTTGGAACTAATAAAAATCTACTAACGTAGAAGTGATTCAAAGATTTCATGAGTTGATAAACTCATTAGTTGTAACTTGTAGTTAGCTTATGGCAAGTTAGAGGTAAACCCGTCTAAGCTTCACGCCCTAGTTAATCAGTTACAGCTTCCGTTCGACTACAGAGGTGAGCTATAAATGGAAGAAACAAGAAACACGTGGTTTGTCAATAGAAAATTGAACTTCATGTAAGAGGGCATTTCCGCACAGGATTAACGCGTATAGAAACAGCAAGTCGGGGAAGAAGAGGAAAAACAGACAGCAGCGACATCAGAAGGAGTATGAAAGCGGAAGAAAGCAAAGTGGGCACGAATGGAAGGCGTTCCACAACCTTACCTATGTCTAAAATAACCTATAGGGTCCAGGTGAGGGCGCCGCTTGCCATAACATTAGTGAACCTAAATATTCGGGCAATGCCATAGGAAGCAACTAGTTTTCAAAACAGACACGCGGGTATAGGGAAATAATTCGGGCACCTACGCAACCTTAGTTGCTGTAAGTACACAAAAAGTTACACAGGAGAAAGAAAATGAGTAGGTAATTTGGCATTGCAGACTGTTCAATTTTGTTAATGAAATGGAGTCTTATGAAAATTCGGATCTCATGTACAATTATCACCCCAAAACCCCACCTATTTAGTATTCACTCCAAAATATCTCACCCGTACTATTGCCACCCTCAATCTTTCTCACCCGTACAACTGTCGCCCCAACGCTTCTGGAGTGAGAATTGTACACAATATATAAAAATTCTCTGCCAGACCTTGGCGATTGAGTAATTCAGTAGAAAGGACGGAAAAGTAACAAGATAGGGCTTGTTAGTCTTATTCTGGTTAGAAGTCAGAGGCAGCAAAAGAAAAAATCCATTTTAGCCAGGTTAACCGTCTAGCATTCAGAAGTAAAGAAGTGACCTAAACAAACGAAGTAGGTATGTATCGCTTCAAAAACTAACCTGTGCTTGACGTCCCCACAAGCCTCAAGCTCCGCCCCACGGTGGAGCGTGGCGGACGAGATCTTGAGAGCCCCCAGCCCTGGGAAGAGGGGCCCATGGAAGATCCCCTCAATGCAGTCCCGCTGGGGGTAATACAGCACCCCCTTGCCGCTGCAGTGGGGCATCAGCGGGGCAGATGCTGCGGAGGACTTGAGCGGGGCTCCAAGCTCCCCATCATAGATGGTGCCGTCCTCTAGTATGGCCAGCCCGGTGCCCAGGGGCTTGCCGTGGCAGAAGTTGGTCTCGTAGTAGCTGCCACCGATGGTGGTGACCAGCCCCGGCCCGTGCTTCTCTCCGTGAAGGTATTCGCCTTGGTACTTGATGCCCGACGCGATGAAGTCCTCAACGCCATAGCCGTGTTTCAGGCCTCCCAGCCACTCGCCAGTATAGACGGAGGTCTCCCCTACAGGAGGGCACGGCGGTGTCGGGTCTCCTTCGCTAGCTTTCCTTGTTCCAGGATCGGGTGAGGAGAGTTTGCTAGAGTTACCGGTCGACCGTGGAGTATCCTTCGTTTTCTTTGGCTCAGAGCTGCCAGTTCTCTTTGATCCGGGTGTTCTGTTTCTATCGGTGACCCTATTGTTCGGACGTCTGGGAGACACGGCAGAGTTACTCCTGTGAGGACTTCTGGACGAGCCCTTACTGGCAGTCTCCCCGTGTCTGCCCAGCAGTGGTGACAGTCTGGCGAGCTTGCCTCGCTGCAAGACCCCATGCTTCTCGTACAGATTGTTCTGGAGGTACCCGGAGTACACGGTGCCATCATGGTATCTGATGTCACCCCAGCCACACATGGTACCTCCCTCCCATCCACCTCCGCAGTACGCTGCTCCTGCTAGTGCGCCGTCCATGGGCGGCGCCCCAGGGTCGCACCACAGCTCGCCACAGCCCCAAAAGACCCCCTGGCGCAGCCCCCCGGTGTAGGTCCTGCCGTCCCTCCACCGCACCGTCCCAAGACCGTGAGGCTTGCCATTCTGCCAGTCACCTGAATAGGTTGCACCCTTGTAGAGCGGGTGTCTGTCGAATGTGTAGGTCGCCCGCCGGGCGGCTGGCGGCGCTATGGAGCGGTCCGGGGTCCTGCTGTGGCTGCCTTTGGTGCGGCAGAGGGTGAGCCATAGGGCCAGCACGCCCTCGGCGCGACCACAACAGGCGGAGGAATCACAGCACCGAGTGGCGGTACAGGCTTTAGCAATGGCGGCGGAGATCTGTTTGCTCCACACGCTTCTCTCGGAGGCGCTGCTGAAGGAGAGGGTGAGGCGGTCCTCCGGGTGCAGCAGGTGTAGGGTCGTAGGGCTGCTGCTACTGCCTCCAGAGCCGGGGGAGTCGATCCAGAGTAGCTGGAGTGGGTAGACGAGGGTGGTGCCGTGGGTGCAGTGCAGCAGGGAGTCGGAGAGCAGAACGACGTAGCCCGCTGAGGACAGCGACAGGGACGACAGGAAGCCGCTTGTGGACGCCGACCAGAGCTTGACGGGGGCGAGCTGACGCGAGTCGAGCAGCAGCCGCTGAGCGGGGCAGGAGAGACTGTCTACAGGGGGCACCGACTGCCAGAACTCAGAGGTACTGGAGGCCTCCATGAGCCCCTTGGTGCTGAGCAGCTGCAGCTGGCGCCACCTATTCTGCGAGTCCTTGAGCACGCTCTGGGTCGACTTGGGCAGCTGGTCGATGTTACGAAGGCAGTCCGATAGCAGCAGCTCGAACTGCCCAATACGGTCGATTGGCCGATGCAGAAGCCAGTCGAAGACGGCATTGGCTTCTGAATCNGCAGCTGGCGCCACCTGTTCTGCGAGTCCTTGAGCACGCTCTGGGTCGACTTGGGCAGCTGGTCGATGTTACGAAGGCAGTCCGATAGCAGCAGCTCGAACTGCCCAATACGGTCGATTGGCCGATGCAGAAGCCAGTCAAAGACGGCATTGGCTTCTGAATCAGCGACGGAATCTTCGATCGAGCTCTTCGAAGTGTCCAATTTGGACTTGGAGGACCCGAGGAACGAGGAAGACTTTCTCATCGGGAGAGACGATCTCCTTTCGAAGGCATCGGTGCTAGAGGATTTTCTCAGGCGTCCGGTTTCTTTGGAGGAGGCGTTTTCTGCTTTGGAAGGGGCACTGCAATGGTGGGAGTGAGAGCGTTTGGGCCGAACTGATGCGGGCAGGAAGGGCACAAGAGCGGTCATGGAGGACTTGAGGATGCCAAGGAGATCTGGACAGTCCAGCAGCAGGTGCCCAGCAGCGGTGGCGTCGCACAGCTGGTCACAGTACTGGGCCAGCAGGCGACAGTACAGCTCACTCTGCAAACACCGCACGTCATCATCAATGTATAAATGACTAGTCTTACACTAAATAATTGAAGCCTCCATTTCCACACGAGCGGCGATCTAACAGAGGGCGGAACCAGGCACAAACACACAAATACAACACACATGGGAGCAGCAAGTCGGGAAACACGAGCAAGATCACAGAAACAAATATCAGTAGGAGTATGGAAGCGGAAGGAAGCAAAATGGGCACGAAAGACAGACGGCCCGAATCCCTAGCTAATGGCTAAGGTAACCTACATAACCCCCTGAGATTACTGCTCCTCATAACATAGAACTGGGGACCCAATCTAACCTAACCCTAGGCCTCGTGAGGGGAACTAAAGTAATGCATTTGGTGCTGCTAAAAATATCTACAACGCGTGAAGAATCAATGGGAGCAACAGATGACTAGCGGAAAGGAAGCCTATCGTCTCTTAAGCTCAAGAAAAACACGTCAAGATTTACCTAGCAACCGTTTTGATTTCAAGTAAAGCATAGGTCAATAAAACTGTAACTCAATCACCCTCCCAGAATCTATATTTTACCACATATGTCAACTTAACTCTCGAATTTTACCGCATTTCATACACTAGGAATTCAGCAGCTGGAGCTTCTCATATCTTTACATTATTATTAGCTATTTAATTACCGATCTCAAAACATTTCCATTATTATACAGTATTCCTAGTATAAGCCTTCCTACCCACAGAGTACACTGTGATCCGATCCAATGAGAGGAAAGAAGAAGGGACAATAAGAACGTCAAGAGGAAAGAAGAAGGGACAATAAGAACGTCAAGAGAAAAGTGGAACCCGTGTGCGAGTCAAAGCGCATGGGAACAGCAAGTCGGGAAAGAAGAGGAAGAACAGAACGAAGTATCATCAGTATGAGTATCAAGATTGAAAGGAGCAAAGTGGGAATGAAAGATAGACGTCCCGAAGGCCTAGCTAATGACTAAGGTGAAAGGTATCTTTTCCCTGACAAGAGGGCGGAAACATCAACAAACCGTGCATTATCATACAGTGGATAATACTGTCGGCTGGAGGGACGGCTTACCTGGGACACGATAGGCAGGCGCAGGAGGTCCTCCGCGGCACCGTTGGTGGCGTCCCGGGCATCCGTCACACCCATGGCCATCACCTGCACACCAACAAACGTTCACATGGTAGTCAACTTGTTACTGTTCCACAACTGCAATTGCTTCTTTTTAACAACACCGCTGTTATCGGTTTTTTGCACTTGAAGCTCTTAGCTCTCATTGCTCGGAATACCCAAGTAGGTATAATAGAAGTGAGAAAAGTGGGCTGTGACTGGTGGGATTGAAAGAAAAAAACTTTCCTGACCAGTAAGGCCAAAGGTGTGTTGCCTCCTTCAATTAAACCTAATGAGCTATGTCAATGGTGAGGGCAGCAGAGCACCTCTGTCAGCAGCACTAGCAATACAGAGTGTCAGATGCTAGGTATCTACCGACGCACTCTGCTACGCTGCACAGACACTGAGGGATGCATGAATGACATGCCTTATACGCTGTGCTTAAGGTAAAAAAGAAGAAAGCATCGTCAGTGGGAGGATGAAAATAAAAAGAATCCTAGTGGGCATGGAAACAGACGTCCTGATAGCCTAACTATGGGTAATGTAACCAATGCTGAGTATCTGGAGCTGCTACCCTTCATGACATGGACTCATGTTAATAACATAACTTGATGGCTAATTCTGTGCCCCCTAGCTGAAGAGAGACGATCCATGACCACGCTGTCACATACAGGAGCCAGTACCTGAATGACGTCAGTCAAGATCTTCAGGAGCCGCCACAGGGTGTGGCTGGAAGGTTTGGTGTGCCTATCCTCCACAGCAGCGCTGCAGTACTTGCTCCTGTAGCCCTCCAACTGGCTTCCAGTCACTGAAATAGCCGAGCGGTTGGAAGAAAACACGACTCCAGTTCCATTAACAGGGCTCTCTTTTAGAGAAGAGTTCAGCTTTGTAGATACGTTCATACTTGGAGATCTTGGTCTCAATGAGGACGCCTGTCGACGATGGGAGCGAAAGCCGTTTGAGCACACCGCACAGTAGGGGGTAGACTTCAAATCAACACATCCTGCCTGATTAGCCGACTGCTTGTCTGCTCTCCAAGCATCCAGTGCGTCTGTGAATGTCTTCGCCATGTCGCTATGATCGACCGAGTCTTTGGATTGCCTAAACATTAAGATGCCGCACTTTTGGCACCGCTCAATGACAGCGCCTGTCGGATATTTCGAGGAGTTTTTCTGTTCAATGGAGTCACAGGGAGATTTTTGATCGTACGTTGGAAGTTTTTTACACGGTAAAATGTTTGACGAGGAGTCCGAGCGGGTGAGGGAAAGTTCACGGCTGGATCCCAGAGGGTTTGTTTCCGCATCGGATAGGCTCCTCGAGTCCACCGACGAGAACCGGAGGTCGTCCCACTGGTAACCGAGATACTACTCAAAGAACCGGTCGTCGTCGTCCGCCTCTGAGAGGTAGAGTGACAAGTACATGAAGACCATCTGCACGACGGAGATATGACAGGTACGGTAGTTCATTATTATAGTGAGGGTTTTCCCGCCGTAGCCGCAACAAGCACGATACAAGAGTGAAATAGATTACCAACTAGGATGATTTACTGGGTTAATAGGAGGATATTCCCATATTATATTTTTATCTGGCCTTGTATTTAGGCATGCGGAGAGGTAGCTCAAGTGTGTTAAGAAAACAAGTTATTTTTGGCTATAAATATATGTTCCACCACTACACATGCTGAAGTCGGTATGGTAAAAATTTCATTAAAGTTTTATCCTCACTCATGCTCAACAGGCATTGCAATAGTGAAGGCCTACATATACCAAGAGAGTGAGGCTTCTACAAAAAGAAAATGGAAAGTGAGGATACTGCAGAACCAGGGCACATTACGCACCAGCATTATCAGAATTAGGAACTTTTAGCTTGACCTACAGCCCACTATGGGCTATACCGTCTCGTGAAAATGGACATGTTGCATGCATAGAGAAATGAAGACATCCTGCACAAGGGTGTTCTCAAATCAACGCAAGAACATCACTAAGAGCATGAAACAAAAAGAAAACAAAGCCGGCATGAAACAGACGCCCCGAAGGCCCAGCTAAGGCTGAGGTTACCTTCTCTACTGGGCATTACTACCCATACATAACACTTCGTCTCATCCTATGAGGGTTCAAAGAATGGTAACTGCAACCGTGCGAAGAGCAAACTGAGGCGCTAGGGGGTCGCTGACTGACAAATGCAATGGGGCCGACACGCTAGTCCTGAGTTGGCCAAGGACTAGTATTAGACTAGTCTAAGCCATAAACTAGTATTAGACTAGTCCTAGGTTGGCACACATATAGACTACTTTAAGCAATAAAACAGACACATACACTGATCAATTATCTCCAAACAGTCGACTGCTGCTGTCCACAAACAAAAGAATTCACTCGGGCGCCGTCAAAGGTACTAATTAATGCGATGGGCCGCAGAACGGATCAGCTCAACTATACGTCGGAGAAGCGGCGACATTGGCAGGTTGACCGGTTTTACTGAAAACAATTAACCGAGTCACTAATTTGATTTATCCAAAGGTCACGCAAATACAGAAACACTCCTCAAACAAACTCTTCCAAGACATGAAAAACCTCCGGAAACCCCCAGGCGCTGATAAAACCCAGGAACGTACAACTGTATACTGCGCCGTCAGTCGCGAATTGTGGCAATGGCCTACACAGTTAGGGAATAATAACAGTAACGGGTAAGGCACAAAGGAATTGTTGTCATTTTGGAAAAAATTAGCATCCGGCATCATGCTGAAGGGAACCAAGAACCCGTTCAGTTTATTGACAGTTGAGCAGCGGTTGGAGACAACATCTTCAGCTTACTATGCTGTCAATGGCTGTTTACCGTTGTACCGTAGTAAGCAGGACATAAGAAAGTTACAACAGACAAGCATTTAACAAAATTTTAAAGACAGGGTTGCCAGTATTTGAAGAAAATAAAATTTTATGATATTTACCAGATGAAGATGCTAAATTCAAGGATGAAAAACAGATTACATATTTAAAACCCACGCAAGAGACAAGAGTTAATTACCTACCCTACAGAACTTAATCACCTGCAAAGTGCCCTGTTAACCCTTATATATGCAGGTACCGCAAAAGAATGAGATGGCCTGGAGGCTGGAGCATTGAGTGTTCTTTCCCTTTGTTACCCTTATTCAATCTGCAATTTTCGCTATCGTACTTGATCCCAGAAAACCTGATTATATACAGTACCTATAGCCCGAAGGGAAAACATACAGTGAGGTAGCTATGTCTCACTACAAAAGTATCACTCTTAAGGCAAGGTGAGCATTAGTACTTTTGTCTTTATACAATACTGTTAACTTAGGTCACATTTTGACATATAGGTACACAGGGAGAAAAACTTCTGGAGGCAAGGGATCCCGTTTGGCTATTCAGTGTACCACAATCATGCAAGGGCACTAAAAAGACATCAAAGCCAAAGACCATCTCTGGGTCACAACATGAAATAAAAGTTTGCATCTTTGGATACCTATCAAATTCCAGGATTTTTCCAGGATGTGACAAAATTTGACTCGCGTTCCCCGCCTTTTCCAGATTTTCCAAGTTTGGCTGGGAACCCTGCAAGTGACTGCAGCACTCACACAGAATGAGATCTACATTTTACACAGCTATATATCTTTAAGGGAGTAGGAGTAGGTAAGTCACAAGTGGTACGGTAAGCAGTTGAGGCAAAGTCGCTTAAAATGGAGGATACGGGCAATGCTTCTGAGTGCAGACAAGAGAGGTACGGCGTCTACACAGTTAATGCTGCGTGTTTACACAACGCATTGCAAATGATAACTTCCGTCTTATTGTGAAAACATTCCATGTATGTTTAGGCTACGAGATACACAGGCTTAAGAAAGGCAGTTAGACAAACAATCCTAAAGCTAAGGTGTTCCGCCAAAACTATCAAGAAAGAATTCATTTGTTCAGCGTTAAGAGGTTCGGTCGGTATGAGATTATGTTCCGGTCGTGCCAGTCCGACCTTTGCCTTTGCATCATTCCTTGATCTTTGAGATGGTTCTTACAAGTTACAAACGTCCTGGCTTACATGGACGAGACAGTAGCTCGTGATGCGTTCACATGTTTAATGTGTTGAGCTAGAATATACAACATCGTAACTTAACACATATATACTATAACATAAATAACACATATCCATCTATGAATGCATAGAACACGAGACGTTATGGTATCAGTACTATATAATAATTCACGTCGTGTTTTTATTGATTTATTTATTTATAACTATATTTATATCTTTCCTGTCACGCTTTATAGGAATAAGATAGGAGAAAATTCAGGTGCCGAACACGGTATCTTGGATACGAGGGTCGCACTTGGGCGCTACAGCTGAGGGACCTGAGCTCGGCTGCATGTTCGTGTCTGAACGTGTTCAGTTGCCGAAGACGGTATCGTGGATACGGGGGTCGCACAATAAATATATCCATTTTTTTAGGCAGAACGCTGAATTTTCATTCAAGAAGCCTCTGAACAGTAATAAGCATAGGAGACAGCGGGGGTTATCCTGAGGTGTTAATTTTCTACCGTCATTTATAATGGCGGCCCGGGCCACTAGTGCAGAATATAAATCGCCAGATTGCAAATACTGAACAAAATCATGTACCGTTAGTACTTGAGACACTGTCCATTATCCGGACCACGGTGAAAAAAGTTCGATGATCCATGAATATTTTAGTTAATGCCCCAAAAATAAAATGAATGCAATTACGTAATTCTAATTCTACGGTCTATAGATGCATTTACGGTCCCTGTTGGTAATAATATGGACAACGATTTTCACTCTCTTCTCCCAGCAAAGCTTCATGAATCTAGCACTTACGATGCATACCCCACGAACGACACAATTTGTCGACTCACCTCACGCGGGGTGTGCTCCCCCGTAGTGATGACGCTGTCGCCCCCACACAGCACGCGGGTGCAGCGCTCCCCCACCCCAACACACACCCGCTCCAGCTCCCCCACACGCGGGTAGCCGGGGGACGGGGCGGCCTTGGGCACCTCCAGCTGCTCCAGAGTGGACAGGCCCGACAGGCTGCTGGGCCTGCGGCAGAAAATTGGTGCCGTACACTGCCAGGCTATGGTAAAATATGCAGGATTATTACCTCCACCAAGGTCCAAGGAGGTTATGCTTTCATCGGAGTTGGTCTGTTTGTGATCAAGGTAGCTCAAAAAGGTACCGACAGCACATCATGAACTTTGCAGGAGGAACAGATGAGAAACTTTTACTGAAGATAAGCTAAACCGTTTATTTTTCACTTACCTATTTTTCTAAAATTTCTTGTAAGCATAGCGCACTAAGTAATGAAAGAATCAGGAAATTTGCAGGAGTGTTTGGGACATTACAAGAAACAAACGACCATACTGTAGTGGACGACCTAGCAGTCCCTTATTCTGTTCGTTTATTTGCCTTTACGTGAGTCAGTAATATAACTCAGCAAGTTATGAACGGATCTTTATAAAATTTGCAGGAACTGTTA
>LQNS02278129.1:23768788-23792249 GCA_001587735.2 Parhyale hawaiensis
ACAAGAGTGAAATAGATTACCAATATTGAGGGTTTTCCCGCCGTAGCCGCAAGAAGCACGATACAAGAGTGAAATAGATTACCAATATTGAGGGTCTTCCCGCCGTAGCCGCAAGAAGCACGATCCAACAGTGAAATAGATTACCAACTAGGATGATTTACTGGGTTAATAGGAGGATATTCTCATATTATATTTTTATCTGGCCTTGTATTTAGGCATGCGGAAAGGTAGTTCAAGTCCGTTGAGTAAACAAGTTAATTATTAGCTATAAATGCATGTTTCACCACTACTCATGCTGAAGTCGGTATAGTAAAAATTTTATAAAAGTTTTAGGCTCACTCTTGCTCAACAGGCATTGCAATAGTGAAGGCCTATATACACTAAGAGAGTGAGGCCTCTACAAAAAGAAAGTGGAAAGTGAGGATACTTATTATTATTACATTGGTATTGTCCCGCTATTTATGAAACTTAGACAATCAATAGCGATCTAAGATGATTTACTCGGCTTACAGCCGGAATCACAACGTTGTGCTCAGTTGGAAAGAGATGAAGGACGAAAAGAGAAGAAGACAGAAGAAAGAAGCGCCCGCGCAGACGGTCCCTTCTGTGGCTCTCGCTGAAAAAGTCGGTCACCTCGATCGGCGACCCACCTCGCTGGACACCTAACTGTACAAAACTAACCTTCTCAGCAGGTACTGCGGCCAAAGTGAGGATACTGCAGAACCAGGATATACATGTATACGCATGATCATTATCAGAATTAGGAACTTTTAGCATGACGTACAGGCCACTATAGGCTATACCGCCTCGTGAAAATGAATGGACATGTTGCATGCATAGAGAAATGAAGACACCCTGCACAAGGGTGTTCTCACATGGAATCAACGCAAGAACATAACTAAGAGCATGAAACAAAACGACGCCGGCATGAAACAGACGCCCCGAAGGCCCAGCTGAGGCTGAGGTTACCTACTCTACTGGGCATTACTACCCATACATAACACTTCGTCTCATCCTATCAGGGTTCAAAGAATGGTAACTGTGACGAAGAGCAAACTGAAGCGCGAGGGGTCGCTGGCTCACAAATGCAATGGGGCCGACATGCTAGTCCTGAGTTGGCCAAGGACTAGTATTAGACCAGTCTATGCCATGAACTAGTATTAGACTAGTCTAAGCCATAAACTAGTATTAGACTAGTCTAAGCCATAAACTAGTATTAGACTAGTCTAAGCCATAAACTAGTATTAGACTAGTACTAGGTTGGCACACATATAGACTACTGTAAGCAATAAAACAGACACCTAGACTGATCAATTATCACCAAACAGTCGACTGCTGCTGTCCACAAACAAAAGAATTCACTCGGGCGCTGTCAAAAGTACAAGTTAAGGCGATGGGCCGCAGAACGGAATAAGCTCAACTATACGTCGGGGCAGCGGCGGCATTTGTAGGGTCACTGGATTTACCGTAAATAATTTACCGTGTCACTAATTTAATTTAGCCAAAGGTCACGAAAATACAGAAACACTCCCCAAACGAGCTCTTCCAAAACAGGAAAAACCTCCGGAGACCTCCAGGCGCTGATAAAACCCAGGAACGTACAACTGTATACTGCGCCGTCAGTCGCGAATTGTGGCAATGGCCTACACAATCAGGGAATAATAACAGTAACGGGTAAGGCACAAAGGAATGGTAATTTTAGAAAAAAGTTAGCATCCGTCATCATGCTGTGACGTAAAGGGAACCAAGAACCCGTTCAGTTTATTGACAGTTGAGCAGCGGTTGGAGAGAACATCTTCAGTTTACTAAGCTGTCAATGGCTGTTTACGGTTGTACCGTAGTAAGCAGGACATAAGAAAGTTACAACAGACATGCATTTAGCAAAATTTTCAAGACAGGGTTGCCAGTATTTGTAGAAAATACAATTTTATGATATTTACCAGATGAAAATGCTAAATTCCAGGATGAGAAAAGGATGACATATTTCCAACCCAAGCAAGAGTTAATTACCTACCCTAAAGAACTTAGTCCCCTGCAAGGTGCCCTGTTAACCCTAATATATGCAGGTACCGCAAAAGAATGAGATGGCCTGGAGGCTGGAGCATTGAGTGTTCTTTCCCTTTGTTAACCTTATTCAAGCTGCAATTTTCGCTATCGTAATTGATCCCAGTAAACCTGATTATAGACAGTACCTATAGCCCGTAGGAGAAACATACAGTGAGGTAGCTATGTCTCACTACAAAATTATCACTCTTAAGGCAAGGTGAGCATTAGTACTTTTGTTTTTATACAATACTGTTAACTCAGGTCACATTTTGACATATATACAGGGAGAAAACTTCTGGAGGCAAGGGATCCCGTCTGGCTATTCAGTGTACCACAATCATGCAAGGGCACTAAAAAGACATCAAAGCCAAAGACCATCTCTGGGTCACAACATGAAATACAAGTTTGCATCTTTGGACACCTATCAAATTCCAGGATTTTTCCAGGATGTAACAAAATTTGACTCGCATTAGCTGACTTTTCCAGATTTTTCATGTATGGCTGGGAACCCTGCAAGTGGCTGCAGCACTCACACAGAATGAGATCTACATTTTACATAGCTATATATCCTTAAGGGAGTAGGCCTAGGTAAGTCACAAGTGGTACAGTAAGCAGTTGAGGCACAGCCGCTTAAAATGGAGGATACGCGCAATGCTTTTGAGTGCAGACAAGAGAGGTAACTACGACGTCTACACAGTTAATGCCGCGTGTTTACACCACGCATTGCAAACGACAGCTTCCGTCGGATCTTATTGTGAAAACATTCCATGTATGTTTAGGCTACGAGATACGCAGGCTTAGGAAGGTAGTTAGACCAACAATGCTAAAGATAAGGTCTTGCGCCAAAACTAACACCTAAGAACTCATTTGTTTAGCGTTAAGAGGTTCGGTCGGTATGAGATTATGTTCAGGTCGTGCCAGTCCGACCTCGGCCTTTGCAATATGACTTGATCTCTGAGATGGTCCTCACAAGTTACAAACGTCCTGTCTTACATGGACGAGACAGTAGCTCTAGATGCATTCACACGTATAATGTGGTGAGCTAGAATATACAACATTGTGACATAAAACACATATTCATATAACATATATAACACATATCCATCTATGAGCGCATAGAACACGAGACGGTATGATATGTCGAACATAAATAGCCAGATTGCAAATACTGAACAAAATCATGTACCACTAGTACTTGCGACACTGTCTGTTATCCGGACCACGGTGAAAAAAGTTCGATGATCCATGAATATTTTAGTTAATCCCCCAAAACAAAATGAATGCAATTACGTAATTCTAATTCTACGGTCAATAGATGCATTTACGGTACCTCTTAGTACTAACATGAACAATGATTTTCACTCTCTTCCCCCAACAAAGCTTCATGAAGCTAACTAGCTCTTACGCTTCATACCCCACCCACGACACCATTTGTCGGACTCACCTCACGCGGGGTGTGCTCCCCCGTAGTGATGACGCTGTCGCCTCCGCACAGCACGCGGGTGCAGCGCTCCCCCACCCCCACACAGACCCGCTCCAGCTCCCCCACACGCGGGTAGCCGGGGGACGGCGCTGCCTTGGGCACCTCCAGCTGCTCCAGAGTGGACAGGCCCGACAGGCTGCTTGGCCTGCGGCAGAAAATTGGTGCTGTACACTGCCAGGCTATGGTAAAACATGCAGGATTATTACCTCCACCAAGGTCCAAGGAGGTTATAATTTTTTCGGAGTTGGTCTGTTTATGCTCAAGGTAGCTCAAAAAATTACCGACAGCACATGATGAACTTTGCAGGACTGTAAGGTATACTAGGAGGAACAGATGAGAAAGTTTTACTGAAGATAAGCTAAACCGTTTATTTTTCACTTACCTATTTTTCTAAAATTTCTTGTAAGCATAGCGCACTAAGTAATGAAAGAATCAGGAAATTTGCAGGAATCAAACCCTGTAATGTTCTTTGTTTGCTGGTATGACATCACCTGCTGGATCGTCAGGGAATAAGACAAGCAAATAAACGGAAATGCACTCAGTCATTATATTGAGTCGTTCAATACTTGCCTAGAAATATTTTAAACGTCCTTCTGTTACAAAGAACAAATGACACAATTTTGGTGCTGATAAAAAATCCTGGACACAGGAACAATTTGAAATTTTTGTTAACCGAGTGTTGGTCAGGAGCACGTAAGCGCTCTAGCTGTTGCATAGAATAGTTCAAGCCGCTCCACAACAACGGTGATCTAGCAGAGGACGTGATGAGGGAGGCACAGGTACAATTCATTTACACAAGATAGTTGTGTCAGGTTTGAGTGTTTGCAAGAAGCCCTTGAATTTTCAGAATTGTGACGTCACAATTGCGTCACGCCACTGTTGCAGCGAGGAATCTTTGGTATTTCTACAGTGGCGAGACGTAATTGTGAGTTTGTGACGTCACAATTCTGGAGATCTCATAGGGGTAGCGAATACACTCAGATCTGACATAGCTACTATAGTAAGTGAACTGTGGCACAGTACGGTACGTCGACTGAAACGTGAACACACGAGGGCGTTCCTATACAACATCTACAGCAGATGGGGGAAGTATAGCAGAGGAAAGCCGTATTAGAAGAAGGAAAAAAAAAACGGAAAAACGGAAGGAAGCAAAGTGGGCTCGCAAGAAAGGAGTTCAAAAGACCTAGCAAAGGCTGAAGTAACTTATGAGCTACCTCGGGAGCACCACTTCATATAACATACAATAGCCTACCCTAATCATCCTAACCCATACAGGTACCTTGAGGTAATTTCCATTCGACAGGATCATCCTTCGCATACCAAAGACTTCTCTTTTCCTTGCCAACAGCTCGCCTCCTACTACAATTTATTCAGACTTCGGCTCCAGGCGTTAACTAGGCCTGGCTCCAGGCATTTTAAAGCCTCTGATTCCGATTCCACAACCCCTTAAAACCGACAGGTACGACAGAAGCAGCTTACATATCAACTGGCGGAGGCTCAGCGGCAATTCGGGCGATGAAGACCTCCCCCTCGACAGTGGTGGTGACGATGGTGGCGTCCCCGCCCACCCCAACATCACGGGCCCTTCGGACGCCTTCCTTGGGGCCAGTTCCTCCTTCCCGGACCCGCTTCGTAATGAAGGACCCAGGAACGGGTCGGCTGTGGCTGGTTTTGGGGGTAGAGGTCATGCCTCCGTGGACACCCTCCTTTTTCGCCGGCACTGGACTGGATTCAGCAGGACTCGAAGACGCCAATTCTTCCAAAGCAATACCACTCGCTGAGTTAGTTCGGGTTCCTTTTGGGTTGGGAGTCAGTTGGGAAGCTTCCGGCTTTTCAGTGCTCGGACTCTCAGCCCGGTTGCTCTTCTCCAATGATTCGCACCTCGCTTCAGAAGCAGAACCGGTCGTAGATTTAGCGGAAACATCGTTCGACTCGACAACCGACGCATCAGGACTAACGTCGCTGCTGGCGTCGAACTCGAAAAAGTCGTCGTCTTCTGAAATGGGCGGAAACTGCAGGAGGTGCGCGGCAGGGCGGGGGACGACGCCCAGGGCCAGGCAGGGGTCGATAGAGAGGGAGCTGCCCTTTGCCTGGTCCTGAGGTGAGGACTCAAGAGGTGTGGGGGTGATGGGTGTGAACACCGTGTCTCCCCACAGCAGGATCTGTAATCATTACGGCAATTATTTTCTTAGCTGATAAACATTGTTAAATAGTTAATACTCCTTTCATATCATTGTTTTATTTTTGGTTTGAAACATTACTTAATATCCTATACAATGCATATTCCCAGCCTAACATCTTCATCATACATTTATTTCATTTTAGTAACAAACTCATTTAATCAAGTGATTCAGGGATGACCACCACTAACTATGTTATACTGTATTGTAAAGTTTAAGCCTCTGTTTCCATAACAAAAGCAATATCACAGAAAAAGAAAAAAATAGACGTACAGTATATTGATAGAAACGAGAAATCAATACACGAGGGTGTCGCAACACAAGATCAAAGTGTTTAGGAACAGCAAGTCAAGAAAAAGAAGAGGAAGAACAGACGAAAATATCAGAAGTATAAACATGGGAGGAAGAAAAGTGGGCACTTAGAAAAGAAGTCCCGGAGGATTAGCTGATGGCAAAGGTAACCTTCACAAATCCCCCGATGTCGCTGCTCCCCATAACATTGATGGGCAAGTGTAATTAAGCTAACCTTATGAGCTAAGAGGGGTTTATGCTTTGAAGGTTTTTTTCTCGAGTACCTAATGCTCATTTGAGTTCATCGGTTTGTCATAGGAGCTTAGAAAAAAGAAGAGTACCTATTTTCATCATTGTCTATGATCATAAGTCTGTCACACCAGGCAGGGAACAGCAAAACAGGCACTCACCTGACCATCGACGGTGAGGGCGACGAAGAAGGTGTACCCGCAGGACACTTTGGTGACGGCGTGGTCCGAGAGGGAGGCCACTAAGGCGGGCCTCTCCAGGCGCAGCTGTGGACTCACGCTGCCCCACACCACCACCTGGCGAAACAAGAGCCGAGGCTTCAGAGACGCAATGGAGGCCCTAAATAAATAATAAATCTAAAGCAGAGGCGTGTTGTAATGAAAATTTCAGTTGGCAGAGGAGTCCGGGTTGCTCTGCCCCTCGCAAATTGGGTCGCGATCGCAACCCAAAAGCGGTAACGATGATTGCGACACGGGTTATGGTAATGCAGGTAACCGCTCAGTACGGTAACATCCATTCCAAATCATGGGAACCAAGGAATAAGCAACTGAACAACAAATTAACTCCAGCAGGAATTAGGAAGCTAAATACACGAGTTCACTTTCATCTCAATAAATGAAACAATTATTAATGCAGCTTCTCTTGATTGTATTTCAGGTTTTGGCAAGGGTGGTCTAAGTTGTTGATATCGACCTTTGGTTTGGGAAATGTAAATTACATTGGGTTATCATGTAAGTCTTTGTTGGCGCACAGCAGAAAGGCCAAAGTTTAATTCATGTTTTAAATAAAATAATTAGGAGTCAAATAAAAAGCGAATATTCCATGATGGGTTTGTAGGTTAAAATGCAGGATTGTACCAAAGCTTCGGCATTGGCTGCGGCCAGGACGGATTCATTTCTAGCCCGTGCTTTGGCAAATCATTTTGGTCCCATTTGCTGAAGTTCTACCTAAACTAACCTATTGTTTAAGTTTTCCAAATCTTGGCCCATCCCTAGTTAGGCTATACATTTAGAAGGAAATAACAGCTTTACCACAGAATTGACAACATCTCCACTATTTGGCAATAAATTTCAGTGTAAATGTCACAAAAAGTTAAGCTTATGATGTTTATAGTGTCTGTAAATTTTCAAATGACTATTTGTAGTGATTCTAGAAAAATTATGTTTTTTTGGTGAATTTTACTAATTTCCCTGAGTGGCAGAAACAGCTTTTTGACTAAAAAAAAGTATTCACAGTTTTATGCCCCCAAAGGAGCAAAAATGAATAACACAAATGAGGAAAACGTGTTTTAAAGAAGAAATCATTAATAAAAAGTTTATATACAATGAATGAAAAAAGTCTTATTTGCCAACATGACCCCCATGACGTTTAATAATTTCAATAATCCTTGAATCCATGCAGCCAGTTAGTTTGTTCACTGCAGAATGCGCAACTGCCGTTGCTGCTGCTGCAGCAGCAACAGGCATCCCACAAGACATATTTTGAGCTGTACCACCATCCATCTGCGTAAATTTTCCTTTTCAGAAGGACTCAGAAGTTTACAATCGGGCTTAGATCAAGTGAGCACTGTGGCTAAACCATCAGTTTCGCTCCATGGAACCCCAAAGATCCAGAAATGCTGTGGCAGTATGGGCAGAGTGAGAAGGCGCATTATCATGCATGGAAATCAAGTTTCGAAGCAATGAAAGGGGTGTGTCATCAAGCCATGGGACCATGGCTTCCTTTAACATGTCACAATATGATGAAGATGTAATTTTCACGCCATCAGGTACTCTAACCGAACCTACAAGTCGATCCCCTAGAATACCAAACCCTATCATAACACCGCCTCCCTGTTGTTGACATTTTACGCGTTGGTGACACTCACCTCCAGGCAGTACCCAACCCTTACTCCACCTATCAGGTCCATCAAGGGTTGCTAGAGTTTCGTCAGTGAAAAGAACATGATTCATGTTGATCTTCATGTAAGTCTCTGCTCATTCGATCCTCAAAATTTTTTTTATGTCTTGGGGCTAGAGGAGGCAATTCCAGAGGGGATTTCAAAGAAGCAATGGAGCAAATGATGTAATTTTTTGTGGTTTTAGGAATCCCAGCAGTCCCGGGTCTTTTACGTAGATGACAAACCACATTTCTCATGTCTCTATCAGTAACATTCCTTGAATGCCTAGCATCTGATCATCTCTTCACGTGGTGAAGTGACCTTCAAGAATCTTGTCACTGTGTCAATATAGCGTTATATTTTTTGGCAATAATATCAGGAGAGGTGCCTTTAGCAGTTGCTTTGATGACTATTTCTTTCTCCTCATTAGTTAGAACTTTTCCAAGTCTCATTTTAGTAGAATATACAAAGCTATTACTGTCGTTCACCTCAAAAAGAGAAAAAATGCAAAGTGTTGTAAATCAGGAGACACAGCAGAAAGTAAAGAAACTCAACTGTTGCCATAAGGTGTCACGATTTCACTGCAAGTTTCCTGAAAATTTGATCACGCAAAAATGAGATATGATAAATTTTGTGCTACGGCTATCATTTCCATTCTAAGTGTAGAATAACAAAAACTAAAACAATAGTCAGCTTAGTCACCTATAGGAAATTCTGGCAGACCTTCAACAAATTGAACCAAAAACATTAAACAATTTGCCGAAGTTCAAGCTCTTGCAAGAAATGAATCCATGCCCCCTCCAACCACAGCATTATTATAATATTCAGAACTTTAGGTCTCCGTTTCAACAAGGAAGGCGATATCACAGAGGAAGGAAGAAGGACATACCGTATAGCATGACGATAGACACGTGGCACCCAAGCACGAGGGTGTTCCCACACAGGATCAACGCTCATGGGAACAGCAAGTCGGGAAAGAAGTGGAAGAAAAATCAGTAGGAGTATGAAAAAGGAAAGAAACAAAGTAGGCCTAACTAATAGCTAAGGTAACTTATAGGGTCCTCCGGGAGGCATTGCTCCCCATAACATAAGATGGGCAAACCTAAACTAACCTAACCATATGGCCCATCCTACGCCCTCCCTGAGAGGGCCCCCACAGCAGGATGTAATCATAATGGCTAATATTTTCTTAGTTGAACATCATTATTAAAAGTAAATATCCCCTTACTATCATCGTTATTATATCTGCAGTTTTAAACATTAATTATAAGATACATATCCCTAGCCTAACACTTTCAATATAGATTCATTTCAGTAACACCCTTAATAAGGCATTCAGGGATGATCACCACTAAGCTTAAGCTTTGGTACATCCATCCCATTAAGCTTAAGCAGTCGAAGGACAGCTGGGTTACGGCTGCCAATATCCAGGATGCTGCAGCACAACAGAGCAGCGATTGCAACACGACTCAAGGTTCACATGAACAATTTCCTCCGACAGTAGCGTGTGAAGTCTTAAGATAATCGAACCGCTGTGGAACCGGTGCATCTTACTGCAAAGCTCTCACCTGTCGTGAAACAGGTTACAACAACAAATCAATTCTCTTCTTTACCGTGAAAATATACCGTGCAGATAGATACAAACTTACGATACAGCTGAAAGCGTTATATACGGTTTTGGAAAATTCAGTGCCAATATTTTAACAAGCAAAGTCATCATAGCCGTACCCTGTGGTGTAGTTTTTTTTTTTTGTAAAATTCAGCTTTTTGAAAAAATTACTGCGTTTTTAATTTTCAATCTGATAAACAATTTTTGCTCTAAAAAATTCAATTCTGAAATTAGTTGGACGAAAATTGGTAGTGAAGTAAACCATCCAATGCTCTATACGCACACTTTGTCAAAATTTGAAAAATTGTAAAATAACTGGGAAAATGCCATTCAAATTCAAAATAGGCTACACAAATTAATAGTCACACTCATGAAAAAAGAGATTCCTATGATGGAAGCCTATTTCAAGACCTTTCGGATGCTGTAATACATGCCAAAAAATAATCAGACTAGGGCACTCTGAGAGCGCATACCTGCGCCAAGCAAAGCAACGGTAACGAAAAATTCAAATTGGCTTTGAAACCATAATTGATTTTGTATCAACTCCAAAATCTAATTATTTGTTCCTTTGAATAGTATTAACATCTTCTGCAATTTCTTTGAAGATCCATAAATACTGTAACCGTTTGAGTTATGCTTCTAACAAACATGACACACACAACTCAAACATAGAAAAAAATCAGCCGATCTGCACCAAAATTTAATCAAGTATGTCTTTTAACATTAGTAACAATTCCTGTAAGTTTTATAAAGATTCACTCAAAACTTTTTGAGTTATTGCGATAACAAATATAAAATCAAACACAACAACAAACGTGGTCCCTAAAGTAAAGGATTGCCCAAGCATAATGTATGTAAATTTTACTATGCTTCATAACTCCAAATACTAAAACTTGTGCTTTATCCCAAAATCTTCCTCAAACGTAGTAAAACCAACCACTTACCACAGCACTGACGTTCGTCTAGCCATGCCTATCTGGTGCAGTGACAAGGCAACATGCGGGTGCGCGTCAATACTGGTGAACTTATAGTAGTTTTCCTCCTGGCAAATGCATTTAATCTGCTTATCTTTTGGCATGCATTACATCATCTGAAAGGTCTTGAATAGGCTTTCATCGTAGGAATCCCGATTTTCACGAGTGTGACTATTAATTTGTGTAGCCTCTTTTGAATTTGAACGTCATTTTCCCATTTATTTTACACTTTTTTAAAATTTTGACATGTACACATAGAGCATTGGAAGATTTGCTTTGCTACCAATTTTCATCAAAAATTGGTTGGAAATTAAATTTTTAACAGGATAAATTGTTTTTCGGAATAAAAATTAAAAATGCTGTTCACACAAAAATTACACTACAGGGTAAGGCTATGATGACTTTAGTTGTGGTTAAAATATTTGCACCGAATTTTCCAACACCCTGTATAATAACTTCAGAAAATATCTATCATTGTTGCCAAAATTGAACAAAGGAAGGTGAATTGGTAAGGCCAACTGGTGGACGGCTAACATTTCATAACACAACTGTGTGTCTACTAGAACGTTATTAAAATGTTCGCCGTCTGGTCAGTTGGATGAAGTTGGTACGGTGATGCTTCGTAACGTTTCGATTACACCAAAACAATCCGCACGCTGCTCTCAGAAATGTGAGACAACAGTGCGCGGGAACAGAGAAACTTGAATTGTATAATTTGTCTTTCTCGTAAAAATATTGCGACATGAAGAGTTATGTACATATAAAACGGCATGAAAAAAAGGGGTAATTGTATCCCGGTACCAAATGCGAGCTGCAGATCCTGTGGGCTGTGTGAGTCTGGAAAGGCACCAGTTCAGCACACGACTAAAATACAAGTAGCTTCAACTCCTAACACATGAGAGTGCTGACTAGAGTTAGAAAGTTAGTCCAGTGCCCCACCAGTTGCTGACAGATTGTTATATTACGCCTGACACAAAAATTTCAATGCAGACGACTCCCAGCTTTTATAATCCTCATGTTGAACTTCATCAGGGGTTTCAAAAATGCCCACATTTTAGAATTCCCCACTTACCTCAGATGCTAGAATGTTAGAACTGTGATCCACCAGACATTTCCAGAATGATTACCATGCATGCTATTTAGAATTTTCCACTTAGACGGTGAGATTTTGGCGTAGTACACTAGACATTTTAGGATTAACTAATATGTATTGCAAACTATTCAGAATTTCTCACTCACCTCGGATGTTAGGATGTTGGCACTGTGCTCCACAAGGTGGTTGAGCCGGACGTCATCATCCAGCGCTCGCCTTCCTCTCCGACTCTCTGGGCGGCGCCCTTTCTGATCGGGCTTCGGGGACGAAAAGCTCTTCAGAAGTCGGTTCTTCTTGGACGCTGCGGATGGACTAACTTTCAGAAGCCTCTCGTTCTGTTGGCTTTCTCTTAGTTTGGAATTATCAGCCGGCTTCTTGTAGGTGTGTCTGTGGCCCCCGAAGGAGTCGTGTCGGCTGCTGTGGAGGTTACCGAGCCGTATGTTGTTGAGGGAGGTCTTGCCGATGGTCTCGAAGAAGCTGCTTGCGTTTCCAATGTTGGAGAAGATGTCGCTGCGTGAGAGCGACTCGAGGGCCGCATCCAAACTGCTCCTCTTGTTCCTATCTAGACCTTCTGCAGACACGCCGCGTTTCTCCGGGCTCAGGGGACACCCTGAGGACTCGGCCGCAGTTGCGCTGATGCTGAGGACCGCCGATGAGGACCTCACGTGAGTTTTGGCCTTCGCTTCATTCTCTGTGTTCGAGCTGCTGCCGGACGTGGGTGTAGAGGCGTCGTCACAGGCAGTGGCAACACTGGAGCTCACCTCCGAAGAATTCCCGGCTGGCGAGTCGATCCCACTTCGGCGGGTTTTCATCTCCAGATAATTGGGATCAGTAGCTTTCTCACCACGTAGGACGGGCGAGTCGAAGCCTTCGTTAGTTCGACTCATGAGCTCCATGGAGTCAAATTCCGTCACAGAATCGGACGATTCTCCAGAAAGGGGAGTGGAGCAAGTGGCACCAGAATCTTGCCTCAAGTTCTTCACCGTCTCACCAGATGCAAACTTCGTTTCGTCCAAGTGGACGGCCTCTCCCTCGGTGACTTCGGTTCTCGAGAACTGCTTGGTGAGCTGCCCCATCTTATCACTGACGCTTTTCACACCTGTGGCTACCAAAGAGGCTGCAGAATTGGCCGCAAAAGCTGCACTGGTTGCCGCATGGGCGACATTCTTGCTAATTATATCAGTAGCTGCGTCTATGGAATACATCACATTACTTTTCATGCCAAGGGTGTGTTGATCGCTGCTGTATTTACTATCGCTCTGGGACCCGCCGGAGTTCAGTGGTCGGGAGACCTCCGACACGGGCGGAAGTGCGGCATTCTGCTCTCCAGCTCTGGTAGGAATAACATTGGCGGCTTCATTGAGAGTGGGTGCAGTCATCCAACTCAGTTGGCGGGAAATGAACTGCTTCGCCATGTCAACGTTAGTGATGGAGTCAAAGCTAACGTCACCGTTCTCTCCGCCGGAGGGTTTGTCTTCCGCATTAAGATCCACCACCTCAAAGTCAGGACCCAAAGGATTACTGCTCACTACCTGCTTCGCAGGAGCGACAGCCAGTCCGGTATTATCAGCGGCGTTACCTAAGGAAGCCACACTCCTGCAGGGACTTCCAATAGGTATGCCGGAGTGATCAACAGAGAGCAAGTTGCTGTGTATCTTTTCCTCGCACAAACTGCACTCGTCGCATAACATCGAGTCTAGGCCATCTGTTTTGGGCCTGAGAACGTCGGGCGGGATAATGTACTGGGCGTCTTGGTCATCCAAGTCATCGTCTTCGTCGAAACATTCGTCTAAGTCCCCGCTTCCGTCCTGCTGCTTCAGAACGGCGACAGAGAAATAGGGTCCGGCGTCAATCTGCAGAATTTTCCTACCTTTCGGGATCTCTACTGTGGCAGGATATATCCTAACGTAAGGATATGTGGCTGACGATGAGCTAAAACCCCCGGAGGAGTACTTGCAGGGGCTGCTAGACACGGAGGGACCTTCCGACGCCACAAGTCCAGTGTTCTGTTGACGTAGGTTAGCGTCGTTGGAGGATTTTGTTCCTAAATTTGATGCTTGTATTTGTGCTCTTTGCGGGTCATTGGGAGAGGCGTGAAAGAAACTCCCATCTCTACCTTCTCTATCACAGTCAAGCGTGCTCTTACCTAGACAACGAGAAACCTCTTCAAGTTTTTCTTTGCAGTTATTTTCACAAGACAATCGGTCGTCGGGCTTATGACCGCAACTTTGTAACTCAACGCTAGCCTGGAGGCCCTGAATTTTCTCTTCCATAAGGTGTGTTTGGCTTTTACAAAGGCTGGAGTCTGCTCCTTCTAAGGTACCAAGCCCAGAATCTGTTCCTTCCACATTATCAGCTCCAGATTCAGTGTAATTTTCCCCAGAAATTGCCGTTGAATATAAATAGTTTTTTCTCTGCCTAAACGTTTGCGATTGGCAGCTCAACCGGCGACTCACGTCTTTCGTTATCGCCGCCTGGATCTCATCCCATGAAGACTGCCAAAGTTCGTCTCTCGTGGACATGAAGAGCACATGGTCCACTCCAGCACTGATAGATTCGACAAATATTTTTCGCTGCCTCACTTCAAACCCGTGCACACATTTGTTTCGGGGCGCGTAGAGCCTTATTTGTCGAATTAAGGGGTCAGCTACACTGGAGGTGTCGCCCAGGGTGGCTGCAGACATGGAGGAACCTCGACCACTAGGAGTTGCTGACCCACTGGGCTCTACTACCACAGTAGGCGCTGTACTAGCAGCAGAACAAGAATTAATTCCTGAGCATGAGTAGGTGGGCGGCTTCAACAGAGCTGTATGTGATATCTGCGCTGTGTCTACATTGCTCGCAACTTGATCAATCTTACTGCTCTCTTCTCTAGTAATAAGAACGTTTTGGCTTCGATCAAAATTGCTACACTTCCAGGCACAATGTTGACTATCGCTAGTATCATTTCCTTGTAGTTTCTCAGGGCATGTACCACAGTCAGTTGCTCTTTCTTCATGAAGCCTCCTCTGGATGTCTGCATCATTACCTTTTTCAAGCCCCGCAGCATTCATTTCAGTTCCTCTCTCTTCCTCAGCACAATCTTGAGCCAGTCCTAAATTTTCCCTATTATTTACACACGACCTCGCACTGCCTTTATGAGGTGCTGTCCTAGTAGCATCTGAACATGTAAATGACGCAGCAGCATCAGGTGCACGGCAGGGAGCAGCAGCAGAAGCAACATCATCCATGGGACGTACAAACACGAGGCCTCCTGCACTAACAAACACCATGTGTTGCTGCACCACCGCCACGTCCTTCACAAACCCGCTGAAGTGGATCTGAAAATTGCAACGCAATTGTAAAATTATTAGAATCAAATTTAAATGGAGAAATGGAAGATTTTCACCCCTACAGCACACTGCCTAAGGCGCCTACGGAAATACAGTAGCTACGGTGCGTGCTCAATGAGCACTCCAAGGCCAAGGCTACACCAGCGCAACAAATGCGATTATTGCCTGTTGCCAATAGCAGATTGTGGTGTACGGCACAATTTTGGTTGCGTCGGTGGGGACAGTAGATTGTTGCAACTGATGTTACGTTTTATTCGGGCATAAATTTGTCGTGTCGCTCGTTACGCTGGTGTGGCCCTGGCCCAAGCCTTGCAATAGCTAGCTACCATTGGAGCACAGGAAGGTCTGCTATCCCAAGCCCCTCAGGGGAAATAGGATTGCCCATAGTGTTAGGTTAGTTAGGCTCGCCCCTCTTATGTAAAGGGGAGCAGTGACCCCATAGGAACACAATCCCTCTGGGGTCGTTGCTCCCAATAAGATAGGAAGGGCGAGCTTAAATAACATAATCCGTGACCTTCGGTCCATCCGATGGCTCAAGAGAGGCTTGACCACTATAACATCTAGGATGTGGATTGGAATAAAACACTGTAATCTCGAGCTTTTCAGCTACGTGCTTGTCTTTGTCCAGTCAACTAAAACGTGGATGGCCCGTCATCATCACTTAAATAGAGATCAATCAACATATTTTTTCCAAAATAGCAATATTTATTAATTTAAAAAGCATAGAAGCTATGTCACTGACCTATTTTCTCAAACACCCTGATATGAACAATCTTACGGTAGCTACTTGTATAAACAATAACCAACAGTAAAAACCTTCACAGACTGGCAATACCTTCGGTATCTAATGACTTGAAAAAAGGTTCAGCATTGATGTGTTACTGTATATCAACAGCCCCCATACAGCCTACCTAACCTACAGAGATTAACCAATGGTGTGAGCCTTCACGAAGTGACAACATTTATGATGGTTAGCTAATAGAAACAGAAAACCACTGACCTGTCGGAGGTTACCACGCTGAACTCCGTCATATTCCCCAACATAGAGCTTGCCTGAGGCTGTCACCAGCACAGTCTGCTGAGCACCAACTTCTGCCACTTTCTCCACACAGGTGTGCGGCCCAGACTGCAAACTGTGGCGCCCAGGACTGGCACGTGTGTTTGGAAATTCATCACACCCCGACGAACAATCCTTCGATTGAACCAACGTGCAGGGGTCACTTGGGAGATAAAATCTGGAAGAACTTCCACAGTCATAGCATTCAGAAGCAATGCATTTATCAGCACAAAGTACTGGGTTTCGAGGCTGAGACGAAACGGTAGTACAGTTTTTATCTGGTGAAGTGTTTTCTCTGCAAGACTGAGAGCCGTGACCGGCTTTCCTGTGACTGTGTGTGTCTTGCAGCTGCCCATGCTCCTCCAGATTGGACTGATCAGCAGTCTGAGAAAATTTCCAGCCTAACTCCAACTGAGGGAGGATTTGAGATGCGACCCGAACAATGGGATCAGTGGGCAAAATCAGCATCTTGCCCAGCTTTGTGACTTCACACTCTGCAATAAAGGCAGCAAATCAATGCAGTGCAACACATGACATGAAATGTCATCTTTCTCTGTATCCAACACTCAACACTCAGTTTAAAAGCCTCCTTACATAAAACAGTGGAATCTTGAACAAGGAAGGAAGAAGTAATGTACAGTACCTATGTTACAAAGACACGTGGATCCCATGCAACAAAGGTGTTCCAGCACAGGATCTCCTTGCTTGGAAGCATCAATGAAATTGGGGAAGAAGAACAAAGGGAAGAATCATTACGGTAGCTACAAAGTATATGAAAATGGAAGGAGGCAAAGTCATCCAAAACGACTGGCTAAGGCTAACATAACCTATGGAGTCTCCTCTCAAGGTTAGGTATCCAACTTAATGGTGATACAAAGGAGGAATAAACATGCAGGTATCAAACAAAGGAAGCAGGGAAAGGAAAATCAAACATAAGAAACTCGGCATAATAAGGCTCTGTATACCAAGTTTTAAAAACCATTTATATATGAAGTGAAATGCCCAAAATAAACCTACATTACTCATTTGCACAAATAGAAATAGGTATTGACTTGGGCTGTAGACTCAGATGCTCTGGAAGCATGTAGCTAGTTGGAGTTTGCCATAGGCTTCTCCCAAGAGCTGGAGGCCAAGATTACGGGTAGATCATCCAACTCCACAACCCTGGCCAAGACGTCACTTCGATATTTCAATTATAACTGATTTGCTGTCATGTTCATAGTCAAATGTGGGCTGAATGGGTTTCTTCTGTGACATCTAGTGTTGTTCCGGGAAACTGAAACCAAGCCGGAATACCTGAGAACTTTAGTATTTCCCGGATAACTTTGGTATTTCCTGGATAACTTTGGCATTTCCCGGATAACTTTGGCATTTCCCGGATAATGGTATTTCCCGGATAACTTTGGTATTTCCCGGATAACTTTGGTATTTCCCGGATAACTTTGGTATTTCCCGGATAACTTTGGTATTTCCTGGAAAACATTGGTATTTCCCAGAAAAAGTCCGGCAAAAGTTCTGGACTTTCAAAAGATTTCCCAGAATTACGGTAATGCTGTGCAAATACCTACTGAAATTTGCCTATTGCGCAGCATCTGTTCTGGGAAACGGAAGGCAACCTCCACCATTTCCATTCAGTTGTCATTTGCACATCATAGTAGCTATTCATTTAAGAAGTGCTATTTTTGAGATTTAAATTCAAATATATGGGTTTAATTTCTGATTTTTAATGTGAATGTGATGAATAATACTGTGTGCTGAACCTAATTAACAAAAAAAGGCTAGAAAAGTCATTTCCTTTTTTATTTATAATGAAAACATCACTTGATGAACTCCAAATCAGCTCTAGCCCCTAGGCCAGCTCTGCAGTCAATAAAGTGTGAATGCATCAAGCAGGGTCGGCCAGGTCTGATATCGTAAAATCCTGCAAGTTGCAATAACGCTATCGTAGCAGCAGAAACAAGCTTTCTCGTGCGACGCGGCACAAATATGAGGTAGGCTAACTGCCCAACTCCACAGCACTGACTCTGGCAAGGGAACAAAGTTTTGACTGGCAGTTGCTATGAGCCTAAAAGAGTACCTACCTAGTAGCTACTACTTTTGGTGATTAAGACGTACTGGTATTGGAGCATTAGTTGTAGCAGCTTATAAGTGTAGCATTGTTATTGGTGAAAGTTAGGCATTGTAAGTGGCAGCTACCTATCAGTATACTTCTATGAGTAGGTAGGTACTATCATATTATAGCTTATTATTCTTGCTTAAGAGCTAAGCATGGACATCACCAGCAAATGGGGCAGCAGAAGCTCATAACATCTTTAAATGCAAGGTCATCAATTGCAAAACAAAACAAAAACTGCAGCCAAATTAAACAAGCAAGGGACTAACCTTTACTGTACAAATTAAGCAGGAAGTGAGGCACAACATAAGGATGGCTTGGAGACAACACTACAGAAGGCTGTGAGGTGGTGGCACTGCCTCTACCTTGCATTGTCACTTAGCACAAAGCAACTATAGCACTTACGTAGCACATAACTGAGGTCTCCATTGCTAAAGGTATCTTTAAAAAAGCAAAAAATAAGTGAATACAGTATTTCAAGCAGGATATTTAGAATATTGCATCAAAAATAAAACATAAGAAGAAACCCAAGGGTTGTACCGTTAGACCAACTGAGTCTGATTCAAGGTAGAGGTTGGTGTCCAGGAAGAGCACTGACACTGACTCCTGGCTGAAGCTGGTGTACACTTCTCAGCCCTGAGACCTCAAGATTCCCAACAGGATTGTCCAGTTGGCTGAATTTCAACAAAATCAACTCATTTTCAAAGCTATGACTAGTGGATCCAGCTAGTTTTTTTACTATGACTCCTACTGGACACTGCTAACTACCATCAACTACCATCTACTGCCATCAACTACAGCATTAAGAAGAGCTTCAATAGATTCTGAGCCATTTTAAAAGTACAATCTTGGAAACAACATAACATGAGACAACTGTATATATAACCTAAAAATACACTTCAGCTGCACTGTAAAACTCTTTTTCAATGTATCAATACGAAGTGTTTTTAGTTTTTATGATCAAGATTTTCTAGAATGATTAATATAATATTATATATAGCTTATGAAAGAATATTTATAATATCCAATCATAGCAGTAGCTACCCCAGCATCCTTCATATTCACTTTCCACTATTGTGCTATCCTATTGAAGAATTGGAAGTTTATCCTTCACCATACTACTCCTTGTCAACATACGGTAACCTTTGATTTTCTTAACAGACGATACTACAAACACTTTGTATTTAAAGAAAAAGAGAGTTCAAAAATTTTACAGCGCAGTAGAAGTTCATTTCTTCGTCTTGTAGCTATTGTAAGTTTAACACAGTTGTGTCATTTAATATTTTTTCTAAGCTTGTAAATGGCTCTCAGAAACTATTGAAGCTCTATTTTTAGTAAATATTCGTCTTATCCCCCACCCGAGTTAAAGGATTAGAGAGTGATTTCTAGCATAATTGAGGCGTGCTGAAAATGAAAAAGACATCCATTTTCTTTTTTGTAGAAATTAGGAAAACCAGGCTTATGCCTTACCTAACTTGCCCGATATTATAAAGGGGTTTATGCCTAACTTCCCAACAGTACGGCCTAAGGATGGCTGAATCTGAGGGATTTTTGCCTGACTACCTGATAGTAGCTATGGACAACAGTGGGGTGCAGTTGGCTCATACGCATGTAACCTAACAAAGAGCAGCAGTGCACCCCGACGGGTCAATTAAGAAGCTGAAGACAAAAAATTTGATAAAACAAAACAGAATTTTAACAAATAGAGACCTATACAGTAAAACCCCTCTAATTCGCACAGCACGGGGGAAGGGAGTGACGGATTAGCAGGGATTTCGGATTACCGGGGTACTTACAAATAAAAAAAAACCTCTTTATTCCGCACTAATACGGATTAAAGAGAGATTGTTCGTACCTTCTACGCAGCACCCTGCGCAGATTTTTCGCTCATCACCTCTTTTATCCGAAAAATGAGAAGCGCCTTGCACGGATTACAGAGGTATTTGTAGGAACAGGCATGAAATGGGGTAATTAGGCTTTTTACGAGTGAACATCACATAGCATTTCGAACAGTAATGAGATGTTCGGATTAGGGAGGGTTTCGGATTACTGAGGTGCGGATTAGAGGGGTTTTACTGTATATTCCAAATCAGTAATTATCAATAAATCCAAATTTATTATTATAATTCTGAAGTTCAACAGGGGGAAAAGACAAATATCAGCAATATTTTTAA
Source organism: Parhyale hawaiensis (assembly GCA_001587735.2). NCBI lineage: Eukaryota > Metazoa > Arthropoda > Malacostraca > Amphipoda > Hyalidae > Parhyale > Parhyale hawaiensis. The sequence goes on from LQNS02278129.1 coordinate 23,789,269, forward strand.
TACTGTAGTTGAAAGAAAGTCAGATTTCACAGTATGGCAGTTCTTGCCAAGATCTTCTTGGCAAGAAGTTTGCCACCCTCGGGGAATTGGGTGGCCGCATGTGAGCGCTGCAATCCAAGGAACCAGGTTTTAGAGTACGGCAGTTCTTGCAAAGAAATTTGAAAGCCTCGGGGATACAGACGGTAAGTAGTTGACCATATCTGACGGCAGTCTACAGTAATTACATGCGTTCCTACCAATTTGACTCTGAAACTCTAATTCTAATCGCATCATGGTCATTTCCAGCACAGGCAATTTCTTTCAAAACACCAAAGCAAAGAAATGAGAAAAACTTCACAAGTTTATTACAGGGAAGCTTAAATAAGAGTGACCAGTATGAGCAGTAAATAGTAAACAAGCCAAAATATTTACATTCCATTCAACATGACTTTGAATGAGACATGTTTTCTAGAAAAAAATAATTTCTATGGAATGTGTTAAATTAGGAAATCAGAATGATAGCATGGTTAATTAGTAATAACAAAAGTTATTCTTTCTTTAGATTTGATCTCTGCTGAACATGATTAAGCTGAGAAACAGCTATATTAAATAGGGTCAACTAGGTACAAATGTAGTTCTAGCATGAATACCGGTGCATAGAATAACCGAAATGGCGCCTAGTCACCAGAATGGCAGTGTAATATATCAGTGTGTGACACCCGTATGAACAAAATTTTGTGTTATACAATAGAATAACTTAATCAAGACTAGCGTAGCCTTCATTTTTTTCTATATTTATCTCTACAAAGGGGATGGCAACTCTGTAAACCACATTTCCGAGGGCGGCAAACTACTCGCCAAGATCTGGGCGAGAAAAGCCACACTATGAAATGAAGTCTGTAAACAACTTGGGTAAGCAAGGTAGACACTGTAAGGGAGGTGGACTCTCATGTGTCAGGGTAGCATGCCTCATTTCATAGTGTGGCACTTCTCGCCAAGATCTTGGCGAGTAGTTTGCCGTCCTCGGAAATGCGGGTGGGCGCCTATGAGCGCCGCGACCTGTGGAACCTCATTTCATAGTGTGGCACTTCTCGCCAAGATCTTGGCGAGTAGTTTGCCGCCCTCGGAAATGCGGGTAGCATGGAACAGCGGGAGGTACCCGCGGCGATACAATGTCAACGAGATGGAAATCAATATTTTACGGTATGAATTAGAAGCAAAGAGGATGAAAGAGGGAACTATTTCTTTAGGAATAGATATTAAACAAGTTAAAAGAGAAAATTGTAGATATTGCTTGAAACATCTTTAATAGATGATGAATGGGCCTAATATAAGTTAAAATGGACTCTAAATGTGTAACAACCCGAAGTAATATGAACAAAATTGCATTAACTCAAGGGTGTCATTCCGGTGGTTTTAGACGCCATTCCGATGACTAGGCACCATTCCGGTTATTCTATGTACCCCATGAATACTATTCCTGGAACAAGTGGCCATTGACCTCTACCTAGCTAAAGCAGCCTAAAGGCAAGTCACAAGTAACCTGGTAACCATAATATTATAATTTTGTAAAAATTTACTGGCTGAGAAATCCATAACCTAATTAGGCCTACACAAAACCCTCAGAACTGCTGCTCCCTGTAAGGCTGTAATATAGCAATGGTGGATTTCCAGACTGCATCGAAATGATCAAATGCATTGCCAAGAGCATGACTTTTTCACTAATGGGTTGCCATCTTTAGCTCAATTTTTACAATCCATTGCCAAAAATATTAAGAAATAATGAAATAATAGATACAAAAAATTCAAGTCTGTTGCCAAGATCTTTGGAGATCATAGAAATAGGGAAAAATGTTGCTGTATGGGCCTATATTTAAATCTTTCCATACTCTGCATGGACTTAACCCCAAGGCCAATTCTATGATGTCCTGGCTGGGGCCCCTGAGGAGCTGAAGATCTTTGTCTGTGCACAAACTTCCCTGTCTGGTGATGCATGGCTTTGCAGAGTTTTCTACTTTGATTAACAACTCTGGTGGTGGTTTGCTCAAGCCTCAAGACAAAGCAAATTATTAGAATAAATGTATTATAGCACTATATCAGTAGATAAGTCAGCATCTTAGGCACTTAGGTAGCCTACTCGTGCACGGTAATATTTTACTTTCACTTACACATGTTTTTTGGGGTTTTTGTTGCTTTCACTATGTAAATTGGATCAATTTAAGACAATTTACATGAATGACATTTTCGTCGCAAATGCTTTGTTTTTGACTTTGAAGTTCCCATTGTTTTCCTATGGGAGAAAATAGCCGATGTCCTCACAGGCTTACTAACGACCTAAAAGGAACCTAACCTTACTTCCTCATTTCATAGTGTGGCACTTCTCGCCAAGATCTAAGAGAGTAGTTTGGCGCCCTCGGAAATGCGGGTGGGCGCCCATAAGCGATGCGACCTGTGGAACCTCATTTCATAGTGTGGCACTTCTCGCCAAGATCTTGGCGAGTAGTTTGCCGCCCTCGGAAATGCAGGTGGGCGCCCATGAGCGCCGCCGCGACCTGTGGAACCTCATTTCAGTGTGGCACTTCTCGCCAAGATCTTGGCAAGTAGTTTGCCGCCCTCGGAAATGCGGCCTCACTTTCCCTTACCTAACCTTATCTAACCCAACCTTACCTGACCCAACCCTAATTTCACTTGTATGGGATCGCTCAGTATTTTCTCTCATAGAAAAACAATGGGAACTTCAAAGTCATATATCTCGCAAACTAAGCATTTGCGACGAAAACGTTATTCATGTAAATTGTCTTAAATTGACCCAATTTTGCAATTTACATACTGAACACAATAAAAATTATGAAAATCATGTGTAAGTGAAAGTAAAATAATACCGGTAAAATTTTACTTTCACTTACACATGTTTTTTGGGGTTTTTGTTGCTTTCAGTATGTTAATTGGGTCAATTTAAGACAATTTACAAGAATAACGTTTCCGTCGCAAATGCTTAGTTT
>LQNS02278129.1:23802700-23813546 GCA_001587735.2 Parhyale hawaiensis
TAAAGTACGTTGCAATCGTAGGATAGAAGTTAAAGTACGTTGCAATCGTAGGAATGAAGTTGGACTACGTTGCAATTGTAGGATAGAAGTCAAAGTACGTTGCAATCGTAGGAATGAAGTTGGACTACGTTGCAATTGTAAGATAAAAATTGAGGTGCGTTGCAATCGTAATGTAGAAATTATATAATTTGTAATCGTCATTAAGTTATATTTGGCATCATTTGAGGGCGAGCTTGGCTGGAGCGTGTTCGATTGGGCGCCGAAATTAAGCGTTCGAGGCTCGACTTGTACGAAATTTCAAACGGAAGCTTGGGCTCCGCCACTCTGAAATCAGTTGCTCGAGTTAGAAGCAACGCGGTTGCGTTGAGCCTGCTCCAAGCTCCATTTTACGAAGGCAGATTGAGTTACAGGAAGTCTCAAGAGTAATCGGTTAAAGATCAGCGCTCGAAACTCAATTCAACGATTCGAATCCAGCGCACATACCTGCAGTTTGGATCAAGTCAAGCTTCAAAGGTTTGATTTTGCCGTTCAATTGGGCACGCCCCTAGTGTCATTGGCGGTAATTGATTGCAAAATCTGGTGGTGGGTATTGGTTTCGTCACTTTGGATTAAGTTTCAGGCGTTAGGCGGGTAAACCCAAATCGATCACTCTTGATGCTGCCAAATCCTCAATTTTGATCCACAAAAACAAACAAGCTAACAAAATAAACAAACATTCGCCGTGGCCTTGGCCAGAGTACTAGATTTTAGCTCAACGTCCAGGAGTTCGATTCAAAGTCACGGAATTGACTAGTAAAACCTAAAGGGTTTTCTGAACTCGACTATGCCGTCCCTAAAGAACTATGATAGAGAGTGGGAGTACCCTACGTGGGCTCAAAGACTTTTATCGGCTGACTCACTGACTGGCTGCGCGATTGACTGGGAGCCCGTGATTTGTCGGAAGGGAGGGGCCTTCGAAATTCTTGTAATATTTGATTACGTCATGCACACGTCCTTGAGCCTCTGGCCAATGAGAGAGCTCGTTGCATGCTACCTGGGCTCTCACATTCCAAAGAGCTCTTGAGCTTCGTAAGTGATCTTACAAGTGATAACTGTTAGAGACAATCCAATGCTATGAAAGCATGCTGCTGTTTGGATAAATGCAGGCCTATATTTCGATAGTCATTTCATTGACTCCAGTTTTTTTTTGTTATGACCTCGACACATCGGCAATAACTGGGAGCAGGCCAGAGCCTGGGCCTTTACTCTTTCCTGGGAACGGGCTTTATTGCACTTGCGTATCCTTTATCGAGGCTGCACTACTCACGGGATCTGGTTAAGACTTGAACAGGTGGCCTACAGTTTACCTCGATGGTAGGCTACTACAGTGCCGAGCAGAGCTCTCACCCGCTTGCCTGACTGTGTTAAATTAACTGCGTATAGTGAGTAGTAAAGTAATTCATATTATTGATGTACATGATTTATTGCGTAATGCCCTTTCTCTCCCGACTTGCTGTTCACATGAACACTGAACATGTGTGGGAACAACCTCGTGGATGGGTTCCACGCTTCTGTCAACATACTCTAAGTCCCTTCTTTCTTCCTCTGTGAGAATGCCTTTGTGATCAAAACGGAGTACTAAACTACGAAATATAATTATGATAACACCGGAGGAGTAACTGTTAGGTCTCAACCTACTCACCTATTCGTACCATTCGCCTGAAACTACTGCATACGACAGGCCAGATAGTTTGTCTATAACAAACTATCTAATCTGTTTTTTTTTCTCTTTCCTACAGAAGCACGACGCCTCTACGGGAGCACATCTTATTCAGCGAGAACCATCCTGGTCCAGATCGACAGTCCTGTATTGGTCACATCGGGAGGAGGAAGAAGTGAGGCAGACCGCTACCATCGGGACGGAGAGGCGAGCCGGCTCCTGGCCCATCCATTGAACAGGGGAGTGAAGGACATTGCTCCGAAACAAGTCTATTGCACTGCACCCGAAGGGGCAAGACAAATTCGCGCAGAAAACTGATCATTCTTAATTAAGTACCAACGAACAGTTAATTGATAAACTCATTTATATCGAACTGGGCATACCTTATAGGCCGTCCCTCAAAAAGTCACAGTCACATGCTTCCGACGTACCCTACTTCAGACAATTTCCTCTAGAATCCACTTAGGCACTCCAGCGGTCTTGACTGTAAATTGTTGGCCCACACAAATTCTAACTCATTCGGCTAAGGATTCCTTCGTTCATTCACCATCAATTATAGTCACCGAAGTTTGGTGCGTGTTTTTCTCTCTTTTGGTGCGGGTCCCCAGCAGTTCGGTATCAATTCGAGTACGCAGCTGCATGGGCTGAGCTTCAACTTACTGAAATTAGGCTACTGACCTGCCATGCAGGGGTAGAAAGTGGCCAGATCCCCACCGCACCGATAGTCTCCGAAATAGTCACCGTTGAATCTCCCAGCAAGAGCAAAATAGGATATACGAACTCCAAATGATACAGAAACCTCAATAGTAGACAAAAGCCCGAATGCTCCAACCTAGAGGGCTACAGAATACACTGCAACAAACTTACAAAAGTATCTACCTTCAGCTTCAAAGTTTTAAAAGTTCCAACGGAAGGTGTGCGAAGCTTTGCAGCTAGCACGTCCTCTCTTCTGTTTATTTTCATACTTCTACAGGTGAGAGTTTGTACGTAAGCAAATTAGGTAGGTTTATTGATATGTTACGATTGCTTAGAGCTTATGATTACATCCCCGGTAGTGCTGTATTGTAACGCCATATGTAACTTAGTTCGTAAGTCTTACTCTAGGTTATCTGTTTCTTATGAAATAAGCTGTATTAGAGCTATAGAAACTGAAAACCTGCGCTTTGTAGTAGCTATATGGGATAATCATAGTATTGGTACCCAGGAACCACATAACATTTTGTAAACATGACGGACACCCAAGTGGCACTTCCTGTTGCTCTCAACTCCACTTCGGAACATAATAATCCACTTCTCGAGATTGCCACGAATGTAACCTTTGGCCAGGTGCTGATCTTCGTATTCCTTCTATATTTCTCCATACCCAACATGCTGCACTTCATGCAAGTGGTTTACCTTTCACTTGAGAACTTGGTGCCTTTCCTGATAGCGCTGTACATGGCTCTCGACGTGTCGCAGTTCCTGCATGTTGCGTACGTGACGCTTCACTATATAGTACACTTCCTGCTGGTGTACACGGTAATTGATTACATGCAGCATTTCCCGCTCACAAACAAGTCACTGCGTACCACACTGCAGTTCTTGCAGGCATAGAGGCAGTAGAACTCCACAAGCAGAGATTCCCAACGCAGAGAAGACTATTGCAACAGGCGTCCGAAATTGGAAAATTGCTGGGGAACTTAGACTATTTTTGTCGTGAAGTGCAACCAGAGCCGACTGCTTAGTGAGTGACCAGCAAACAAAAGTATGGCAACACTCAATTGTAGAATATATAACAATACAGCCTCCAAAATTCCTGAGATAAAGATTAAGTCAACTTAACCGCACCCAAACTGGAAAACCCATGCGCACTGATTTGTGCTGCAGATATAGGCTAATTCTCCCTGGAGGTGTAAGAACGGCTGAAGCCGACATGGGGTTGTTCAGAACTATGACATCATCGACGGAAGGTTCAACGACCCGCGCCCCCCCCCCCACTCCATCCTCCCCATTTCAGAGGAAGGTAAGTTCCCCACAGCAGCTGAGCATACCCATCGTGCTAAGTTATTGCAGCCAGCGTCACAAAGAGTTCGCCTGTCTAACTTTGCAACGAACCTAGCTCTTCTAGTGCGTGACTTCAGCACGCAAGGCTGCTGCTACTGCCGTGGTGGCGTTAGCCAAAGAAAAGGTTTTGCAAGTGCACGGGGAACAAGAGTGCCGTGCAATTTACCGTCTTGCGACTGAGACGCCTCCTGAGTCCCGAAACTGAGACAATTAATGCCGGTTTGTCTGTTTACGTTTCAGGAATCCACTCTGTATATCAACCCTTTCTTTTGCTACTGACTGTATCACCACCATACCTCACACAAAGTTTCTAACGGGTTAGTACTGGTCGCCCACTAGTGTAAATCTACGAGCCAATGGTAAATCTCGTCCCATGAGTTAACTTTGAGAATGTTGCTTATATTTGAATGCCTCGGAGTGCTACACCCCTAATCGGCTCGGTACAGTATTCATACGAGAAAACAGATTACTTTCTCTCTTTCTTTCTTCTTCTTTCACTTCCTGATATGGGCCTATTGATGTATGTGAATCACAATTTACAATTTTATGTATGTGACTCAATATTGAATTACCACTTTATGCATACCCATGACCCATTAATCATCACTTCGTGCAAATGACCCTTCAATTACCACTACACCATATGTATATTTTACATCCAATGGCTAAGATAATCCAGGGTTAAGTTAAGTACATAAAGAATTAACCTAAACGTGCGTATAATTCAAACCTCATATTTGATATCTGCTGGGAACATCATAAACTCTCCTTCTCACAATAGCTTGAGCAACGCGATGGATAGTTAGAAGATCGTGAATTGAGGAAATGTTCAGCCGAGATCTAAAGCCAAGTTCACACTTCAGTCAATTTGACGCGTTCGGTCATGCACTCGTCCGAATCTGTTGATGAATCCTAGAAACAGTAGAAAAGTTTTCTGTTTTCTGAGTGTTAGTACACTCGAAATTGAAAAAGGTATCCAAAAAATGACACTTCCAGAGGAAACTGAATTCACGGTCAACATTTTAACCACTTTTTATGGTGTATATAAAGTTATTTTGACAACGACGCTCAATACAAAACGTTCGAACAGGTGACTGAGAGAAAGTGTTGATGCGAATGACTTGTGAACTCGGCCTAGTTTTTCATGCGTTGCAAATGTACTGCTATGCGAAATGCAAAGCTTTTCCCTACTTATTGATAATATCAAGTTCACTACAATTTAGACTTATTTTGATGGGTGAATGAGCTATCTTTGTTATTATTTTTGGTTTGTACGTGGCCTCAAAGCTTTCAATGCTAGGGACGTTCATGTCAAGCCAGCTGTAGACGATAGTCTTTTGTCCTATGTTTTCACTTCAACGCGTTCGAATATTTCGTACTGTCGTGGCAAACAAGACTGTGTGTCTACCGAAAGCTGCGATAAAATGTTTACCGTCATATCCGGTGGCTTAGTGTCACTAGTGTCTTTTCAAACTTTTAGCGAATGTCGTCTCAGAAAGCAGTGCTCATATTTGTTGTGTATACAGATACAGCAATGCCTTCGAACCATGTGAAGTGAAAACAAAGGACAACGGACTATCGTCTGCAGTGTGTTTCAAATTCTCACAAACTTTGCCGTCTGTATGGGGCATGGTTTTTGCGGTGCGATGAAGCGGAAACGAAATTTGGACCATCTCTGGGAATCCTTGAACTCGTGGCTAGTTATAAATCATGATTATCATCTCACTGTTATTACCAGCTGCTATTACTACTTACTATCAATAGGGCCTATAAATTTATCAAGGAAGATAGAAGTTTGTGAAGCCCTGCCTAAGTTCTCTTCGATTCATGAACCCCACGCTTGTAATTGTAACTGGATGACGTTATGCACACGTGCCTGAGCGTCCGGCCAATGAGAGAGCTCGTTGCATGCTACTTGGGCTCTCACGCACCAATGGGCGCTGGAGCTTCGTAAATGAACTTGCAAGTGGTAACTGTGATATGCTACAGTGGCCGGGCTTACAAACTTTCCATAGATCTGGGCCTTGGTGATCAACTCAAAGTCAAAAATACAGTTAGCAATATTCAATGGCTCCGATCCGCACTTGACCATTTCCCAGCGCAATATTCTGTGTTTGTTCACCCTAAGCAATGCACGTTTATACATGAAGATATTGGCTTTACGTAGTGTTTCGCTATGATGGTGTATCGATTCAAAGATATGATGTTGTGGGGTTCTCGTGCCCTCTAGCGCATCGACCGGCAACTAGCTGAGATGCGTATGATACCTAGCTACAGATTAAATGCCTTCAGTCAAATGCATAATTATACGGAAGATTCCTACAGCGATATCACCGGGAGTGTCAACGGTTATTATCCCATCAGTCAGTACATACGTGCTTAACTTATCGACTGAGCACATCATTTTCCTGTGAGTAGCTGTATAGCTGCGGCGGCAGTACATTGATTGCTAATTTGATATAGGCTACGGGCAGCGGTACAACTATAGGACAGTACTAATGATAAAATAAAAACAGCTAGAACTGCACTCGCAGAGCGCAAACCTCCGCCAAGGAACACAGTGCAGACAGACAAACGGACAGACGTACATCACCACCAGTATTTAATCCTTTCCCTGTGGCACTCCTAGAAGCTTCTGTAAATTTCGTGAAGATCCTTCAATAACTTTTTGAGTTATAAATTGCTTAGAGACAAACACAGTAACAGATAGACAAACCCCCCTCCCCGCCAGCAGAAATATTACCTACCTCCTTGGTATAGGATAATAATAATCATTTCTTTGGTAGAGTACATCGGCGTGTTCCGGATTTTGAATGGCCTAAAATTCACGGCAAATTTTATCGTGCGTTGTACGCAGAAAAACTGTCCAGCAGCAATCCCCAGAAGGCTTCACGCCACAGTTAAACGAACGAACTTCTGCAGTCAATCATCCAATTGCTTTGTTAAACCTTCCTAAACACAACTGCGTGGCAGTCCAAAACGCCGTTTATATGTTAGTTTCGATATCAGTTGGTTCAGCAAGTGTTGTAGCAGAGTTTGAAGTTTTACTACAAATTTGGATATAATTAGAACTTAGATTTGTGCAGTACATTTTTACTGTTTAATTAAGGTGAAGTAGTAACATATGCCGCCGGAAATATGCTCATTTGACAACCGTGTGAACCCTCCCGGAGAATATCCTAAAAAAAGACAATATTCTGTACCACACCAACGAACACGGGTGCAATCAATCAACAACTAGTGATGCAATTTCTTCTCTATCATTTCCGACGGGGGTTCACTAGTTCCTCCCTAAAACTATCATTATTGCCGCCGGCACTTCACGTCCGCACGTTTCACCGACACTCTCTCCACATCACTGACGCGTCATTCCCAGTCCTACCAAAGCTCTCAATCTCGACTGTATCAGGAAGTACATCTCGAGTCCATATCGAAATCAACAGACGGAAAAAGCAGAAAAATCGCCTCTACGGGAAGTTTACGTTTACTTTTCAAAAGACCTGTCAGATGAGACCCTTCCCTTTGAGATTAACCTCTGTTGAGATAAATATAAACTTACTACAATAGAAATATCTCCCAGTGGGGACTGTATGACGAGAGCGATATCGCCGGTACTGTACGGCTGGTTTGCCTTTGTGTTATTGTCGAATAATCGGGCATTGTGTCGGCAGTTGCTTTGTGCTGCTGGTGCTCTGACTGCGTCATTATGTACCATGATGTTCTCTTTGAGGTTATTGCCCGGGAACGAAGTGACAGAGATAATACTGTTTTCGTTCTATATTTTTACAAATTAAGGTATATGCATGGATGTCTTCCTAACTGGTGACTTTGCCGGACATGAACTCACATGATACAAAGAATGTGTCTATACATTTGAATGTCAAGGCTAACACACTGGACTGTTGTATGTGCGGAACGAATATGTAACAGGATATGTCTAATTTTTTTTGCTTAGCGGAAAACTATTTCGTCGACGATTGAAATAATGTTGGAAAGAATGACTGGTGCAACGAAATAGAACGAAATTATCCGATGTAGGAATCAGGAAGCTTTAGATAGCTTCAGTGCCTTGATCTTAACTTTGGCAATGCTTGAAGTGCATTCAAATATAAGGTTGCCATTGCCATCACCTGCAACCTAGCCTAATTTTCCCCTATCTGTTTCTTAAAGCGTGACAGAAAATGCACAGGTAATCAAATAAATAAACAAATAGATATATACACACAGGTAGGTCTTTACTATATTGTAGATAATTTTCATGTCTGTTAAATGGCAGAAATGCTTTTCAGATATGCACTTCTCTAGTGGATTCGATATCATAGTAAAGTAACCATAACAGTCGATATTACAGTTACCACGCGTATTACATTTCCCCCTCTCAACATTACCTCCACCTCTACAAGTCTAAGCTATTCGTGGTGATACAATGAAGGAATATCTCGCGCACAAGAAATAGAAATTGGTTGCTGTAGGTCGATGGTGGACAACGATCTTTGAATTTCATCACGGCACTGAAATGATCCACAATTTATCAAAATCACAATTAAAGAGTTTGCACTGCTCATGGTTACTTCGTATGTTCAACAGCGAAAATTTTACTGAAGTTTCCGGAAGGGTTTCTTTCTCCCGTTCTTAATTGGTCATTTGTTACCCCCTGCACTGTTATTCGCTTTGGTGCGACTTTACACAAAACTCTATCAAGCGCTTATGCGTTGTTGATAATGCCATGTTCCACCGACGTTTGTATTTATTGCACTTCGATATTTGCTCAATCATATACTGATTGTGTTCAAGGAGATTGAATCCTTTTAAACCTCCTTGACTGTGTCAAAGTCAGGACCAGGAAATGCTCCATCAGCCAGCAAAGTAGGGTAAAAAAATCCAACAAATCATCACTTAAATTCTTCCGCAGCGGTAACTATTCCTAAACTTCGGAGCGAAGCGTTGGTTTCGCAGCTTTGAATGCTCCGTTTTACTGAGTCTGCGGAGCAATCGATTCAGGGTCAAAGCCAATCGTATTCGATATACATTAGCTGACGGATTCACCAATATACCTTTATATAGTCTATAATGTAGACAATCTGGATATAATTTACTGATTCACCCAAGCACAGAATCAAGCTCGCCAACACTCATTTCATTATAACTCCTTTTTAGTAAATATACTGTAGATGGAGGCGACATTGCTGTTAGAATATAGTGCATTGAAATATTCGAGGTGGCATTCTCACGCGATCTGTTTCTCTACTCGATGTAGCTACACAGCGACGTTGTAAGTAATAACGTGTCTACTCTGCAGCTAGCCATATGTTCAGGGACGAACCAGTCAGCTGAACGGACCCTCGCTTCCCTTAATCAATGTCTTGATGTGATTTCGCAAGACCACGCCTCAGTAATTTATGAAACCATTATGGGAAAAACCAGGGAGTGAAAATAAAGGAAGAACCAGACAAAAACTGATCGAAAATTCGTGACGTTACAGCCCACCCGGAGCGCCGAACTATTCTGGTTTAACACAGGTTCGTGTGCCACTGGGGCACGTTTTATATTGTCAATAATTTCTCTTTGTCCTGGCTTTTCTGCCTGGAGGTCTGAGAGTGGTCAGTGCGCTACTGGCAGGAAAAAAAAAGGCACAATTTGTGCATCTCCAACCCCCGGGCACGGCTGAACGCTTTCGCTCAGCTATGCCGCAGAGGGGAAGGAAACGAAATACAAGAAAGTAGGAGTCTAGCGGGAATTCGTCGGCCACCTCGTTCGGCAGCCCACCTCCCGCAGCTGAATTGGGAAGTATTGAGAGCCTACCTAACATTACAAACTAACATCGTCATCAGGAACTGCGGCAAGCTGCAACATCCTTCGCTTAAAAGTGTGTGAGATAAAACTAAAGACATCAAACGGTACACAGATAAGATAAAGATTTGTCTAAGTTAAGACAATATGTACTGAATATAATGAAATGCTTCGTGTATTTATTTATTTCGTGCCCGCTCTTGAGGAAATAAACGAAATATAGGCCAGGTTGCAGATTTGTAATTAAGTTCTATTTTCATAGAGATAGATGACCTGGTTGCAGAAGATGGCGAAAGTTGAATCTTTTACCCTTTATCAGAATGCACCTTTTGCTTGGACACTTCTTGAGTTTAACTGTTTCTCTCAGGTTACAACGTATTAATTCGGCAGATGATCAACGGAGTATTCACGACGGGTAGTAAAGAATTATTTAACGGGCAGTGGACAATTATTTCTTCTACTTTACTGTCGTTCTCTGGGAGAGCAGATTTCGCTTCGTAGGCCAAAATTTCAGCTCTTCAATGAAGAAAATATTTAAGTAAGGAAGACATTATCATGGATACGGTGCACTCACATTGCACAAGAGCTGACTGGAGCTGCATTCAAGTTGACTGCAGCATTTTACTTGCAGCATTTTACTGCAGCACGTTTAATTAAGGAAAAAGGATCAGAACCGTAAAACAAGAACGAGACTACTACAGTCTCAAGAACGAAGACGTGCTACCAATGGAGAGAGATGATCGAAGCGCCTATGTGACACAGTGACTAGAATGACTTGATGCAGAAAGATTACGGAAGGGAACTAGAAAGCGCTCTAAGAACGCATACCTCCGCCGAGTAAGGTAAAGGGCAATAAAAAATTCAAGTTGGTTTGAAATCATGATTTTTTTTGTATCAGCACTAAAATTTAATCATTTGTGCCTTTTGATAGTATCAACAATTCCTGTAATTTTCATGAAGATCCATTTATAACTTTTTGAGTTATGCTGCTGACAAATATTATGACAATCAAACACACAAACAGATCAACCGATCATCATCAAAAATTGATCATTTGTCTTATACCATTAGTAGCAACTCCTGTAAATTTTATAAAGATCCATCCATAACTTTTTGAGTTATTGCTCAAACAAGCATAAAATTAAACAGCGACAAACGAACGCACAAATCGTTCCAAAAATTTGATCATTCACTATTCATAATATACCCAACAACTCATGTAAATTTCATGAAAATCCGTTGATAAATTTTCGAGTTATGGCCTGAAGAAAAAACACACATACAAACAAACAGACAGATGAACGGGTATTCACC
>LQNS02278129.1:23849477-23863879 GCA_001587735.2 Parhyale hawaiensis
TTGGCAAAATCTAAATATATTACGTCCACACTTTTGCCTTGGCATAGTAGGTCGAGAACAGAGTCATACTGCTCGAGCAGCTGCGAAGTGGTTGAACGTTTATGGCGAAAGCCATGTTGATTTGATGTAAGCAGCTTATTGCTTTCTAAATGATGTACAATATGTTTCCTAAAGACCCTTTCAAACGTCTTCACTACGTGGCTAGTTAGGGAGACAGGTCTATAGTTCGCTGGATCCATGCTATTTCCAGTTTTAGGAATACGTGAAATAATCGTGTGCTTGTAGGTGAGTGGAATTTCTTCATCATCCCTTAATTTTCGCCACATAAGGCATAGGAGGTAAGAGATGCTTAGCTTGCACATCTTAAGGATTTTTGCAGCGGACTTCACAAGCATGCTTCTACTGTTTGTCCTCTGCCGAATTTATCTGAGGCTTGCAACTTGTGCTGTCTTGCATAGCTTTGAACAAATACCAATTTGGGTGTCAGCGTCAAGTAGTGCATTGCTCCGAAAACGCTATTTACATGAACGTGCACCGATCTTAACCCAAATTCCTGGTGACCCTGAGTGCTCAGGGCAAAGCGTATTTAATCCAAAGATTTATTTCTTCCCTAGTCACTAAAAACCTGGATACTCGCGGCGCTGATACTCTGCCATCAGCCTCCTGAACAATTTAAAACTCACTCCAAATATCTGAAAGAAACGGAAACTTGGTCCTTTTAGGGTTAATACTGAACAATAAGTGCGGCGGAACAAGCACGGAGAAGGGCTTAGGACATGCCCCGGGGCTAGGGCAGTCCAAGCAACTCTGATATAAACTTGCATTTTACACAGATCTGCGAAGCGGCTGGAAAACAAACAAACAAACAAACAAACAAACAAACAAACAAACAAACAAACAAACAAACAAACCGGTACAGAACAATGACTCACAGACAGCTGTTTGGCCCCGTATTGTACGAAAGTTGGAGAATTGCAAGCCAGAAATTGGGACGTGGTCCAGTTCAGTGCATGGGCGTTATTGCATGTTTGGCAGCTGGCGGTTTTTCATGGCCAAATTTACCAAAATATGGCAGTGAATAACCGGTTCAGCATTTCATTGTGTTTTTGGTTGGGTTGTTACAAGCTAACATTTTTGCAAAAACTGTTAGCAACCGTGCTCGTAGCCTATTGGTACACCTTCACCGAGGCTTGAACTTGCCCGTAAGACACCTTATACGAATCTATGCTCAAAGTCACTACTACCGTCATGTTGGTGAGCTTTGCTTCCTCGAAGTTCACTGCAACTTGGGGCTTATCCCGCAGCTGGCGCTCCAGAATTTGTTGTTTGTTCTTGTTTGCTTGTTTTTGCAGCGAAAAAATACATTGAAAATATATCGTATGAGACAATTTACACTTCTATGCTTCAGCGAAAATGTCCGTTAACGCAATGTCCAAGGGACGAGCCTATTCTAGACACCCAGTCCAAGCAAGCGAAAGAAGCGCTTACGGATGAAGTTACTAACTGTGAGGAAGCTTGTAAGATTAGCTGATCATCATGGAACTGTCACTGCTGCTGACGTTATCACTACACCTGAATAAATGCACACTAATGATAAAATATTGCAATTAAATTAACGTTGTGAAACCCTGGTGCTTATGTGTCACTTGGGGCTCATTTCATTCGCTTGTCGTGAATTGTGTTGGGAAAGCCTGCGTAAAAGTTTTGCACTGTCGCATTTTCACTCTAGCGTATCCTAAACTAAACTTTAAACTAGCCTGATATATTGTTAGTGTTCCCAAGGAATGTGGCACAAACTCACGCGACAACAGTGTGGCAGGCAGAGAGCCCGTACAACAGGTATTGGAAGAGCACAGACGCACAATAATATAGGACGAGCACTGTACTGTTGGCTACACATCCTCGCTTTCGGGTCCTTATAGCTAACATTAATAATTCATCTATAGGTACGTTAAAAAGTGGCGTAAAATGCCCCGCAGATACCGAAATTACACTCACTGCAACAGAGATCTCTAGCAGCCGACCGTTATTTCCCGTAGCATTGGTAAATAAGATAGCGATAGGAAATTTTAACCCTGGAACGTAAATCACAGAGTTCTTACGATGGTCACAACAAGGCAGCAGGCATTTATAGATGCATTAAGACCGAGAAAATTATCTACCTGAGCCCTTAATTGCTTGGTGATATTGTTTGTGTAGCGCGCATCAGGTGTCAAGCCAGAACGACGGTCAGGGCTGCTGGCGGGCTGCGGCTGTGCACTTTATTTGACCAGGTGAGCAGTTCTATCATGNGAGTCCCTGTTCGGGCGTAAAATTTTCCAATAATATTAATCTGTGGGTATATTTCAAGATTTTTTATCTCTCTCTACTTTTAGGAAAGATTGTTAATTTTTAGGTTGAATACAAGTTTACACAACGATTCAAAAGCAGCTCGCTTCTGAAGATTTTCTCCCCTTTTCTCCACTACTTCATGTTTTCTTTATAATTGTGATAGCTAGCGAAGATAAAACCTTACGTGCGTGTCTGTATATTTTACTGCTGCTGATACACAAATGCTAGTGCTGTTCCGGCGGACTTAAACTGACGGAAGAAGACCCTCTGTTTCTATATGAAGATTGGTTATTCTATCCCGACCTCCCATTGTACACAGCCATACAAGTCTTTCTCAGTACCAGGCATGAACAGCTAACAGCATTGCCGAATACTTGGAGGATTATACTGTAGGTCTCGCTAACAAAGCGCAAAGAACTTCAATTGCGTTCCTAAACAAATACATTCTCGATTTGTACCATGGTGTTGATGAACTACGTGGTGCTTGGCTCTCCCTATCCTGCAGGATTACAAGAGCTGCTCGTAATTTGCGAGAGCGAAGCGAATAAACTTTGTACTGAGTGAAATACAGTAAAATCAGTAGGCTTGTACATATATTGGGCATAGGAGATGTAGCCTAGCCATGCATGTCATAAACAATCTGTTCTTAGTGGTGTAGAACTTATGTACATAAACAGCTTCTCTTGCCTGGGTCACAAAATTACTGATGGTTTTCGTGCATGATAACCAGGACATAGAGAAAGAAACGCGAAAGCTTCATATGGAGTTCGGACGCTGCTCTGAAGAGGCCAACCGTCAGTTATTGTGTGACTCTTGCTACTGTAACTCACTTTGGTGTAACTTTAAAAAGAAATCCATTAAGCGCTTCTCGTTGCTTATGACGACTTATTCCGCAGATTAATGAATAGACCAAAAGTCTAATAGTGCAAGTCTAATATTTACTGAAAAGTATCCTGGTTATATCAAAACCAGGTCCCAAAAATGCGCGTTGAGCTTAAAAAGAGGAATAAGAACTCCAACAACTCTTGAAAATGTGCTTAGTCTACAAGACTTCAGAGTGTGACATGTAAAATTTACTGCCTTTCGAGGCTGTAGATTTTGACCATTCTTAAATTCTCATGTTTCTTATTTTCAGCTATTCAGCCCTTTAGCGACGTGACGTCTGCGGCTGAGTGACGGTCTGCCGCTCCGGCTTCAGCAGACGGCAAGAGCGAGCGAAGCAGTGCGCTCGTGCTCCAGCGGTGGCTATGTCATCTAACCTAAGAAATGACGTGTTGGGCCTAATTTTCATGTCAAGTCGGGTTAGAAAAGTCGGGTCGAAATTGCTTGGATCCAAAAAGTTGGGTATTTAGAAAAAGGTTCTAACTGTCGGGTAAGGTTAGGTAGGCAAGGTCTGTTTTTTTAGAAAACAAAAAATCCGAAACGTCCCTTTTAGCTTAGAGTGAGATATGGTTAGGTGATGTTATTTACCTACGCGGATGTTACGTTGCTCAAACCCACTCCACGAGCGATAACCTTCTCTTTTTCGGACCTATTAAGCACATGACCGCCAGTCCGCCCTACATATTGCATTACTTCTCTATCAAACTAATCTGGGGCAACCTCGCTCAACTTGGAGCTCTCCTTAGTACAATTAGATTACTGCCTTTAAACCGAAGGTGATTAAGCGGAGAATCCTTTCTTAAATTATTTTTAGATAGCTTCCCTCTATAGCTCTAATTCTTTCTTAACTTATTTTGTTCCCTGTGTGTTTTCACTTTTCTCAAAAGCTACTTGGGTATTTTCCCACTCAGACGAACCTTCAGGTTGGCCTAAGTGTTAGCTTAAATTTTGTTCCTAACGAAATTTCTAATCCAGTATATAATTTTCCATTCGGCTTTAAGCCTCTGAAGGTGACACTAAACTTAATACTAAAGCTTACCCTTTTACACCTTATTTTTCCTTACGCTTGACCAGCAGTAATTTGTGCAGCCCTGGCGGCTTTACGACTGACGATCTCCGAGGTGCCCAGACGAGCTCTGCTTCCTGGGGAGCTCGTTCGATTGACCTTCATTAGGTCGGTGTGTCGGCTTCGTATTATTTGCGCCGCCACGTTACTTAAGCGTCTAGCGAGGAAGTATTCCGACGCCGATGCTGATCCTTGGGTGCCACG
This sequence comes from Parhyale hawaiensis, assembly GCA_001587735.2. Classification (NCBI taxonomy): domain Eukaryota; kingdom Metazoa; phylum Arthropoda; class Malacostraca; order Amphipoda; family Hyalidae; genus Parhyale; species Parhyale hawaiensis. The sequence goes on from LQNS02278129.1 coordinate 23,853,961, forward strand.
GGCAACCTTCTGCAAACTTAATTAACTGCCTTTTGAACCTCGATTTAACTGCAGCCTTGAGACTGTAACCGCAACCTTGTAAGAACCTTCATCACTCGACTTAGTCTGATTTTATATGTTACTAACTTCAAAGTTTATAGCTTTCACCCATTTTGTTTGCCTGTTTCCAGTAATCTCTTCAATTTTACTTGCGTTAAATATCGACGCGTTGAGCTTTTCCTCACTCCAACGATCTAACTGAAATCAACTTTGCCCTTTTATTGAGCGTTTTGTGGAATTGCGTTACTGTCTCATATTTTCGTTAAAGCCGCCCCCTGAGGCGCGTTGTGCTGCTATTTGTTTGTTTACAAAATAAATAAATTTAAATTATTAGACGTGTTCCGTAAAAACTGACGTGAACTGTTCTTTAGTGTGGACGATGAAAGTTCACAGACATTTGCGTCGCCAAGATTATGACTTCTCTATTAAAGTGTCGCTATTGTCAGTGCCTTAAAGGACTTGATTTTGTGCAAACTGTCACCAGAAATGTAAAGAAAAGACAGAGAAATAAGCAAACCCGTCGCTAAGACTTCTAAGAAGTCACAGAAGCAGTCCAAAAACGTCCTCGTAGAGACTTAAATTTTTGCCATACTCTGCATCCGTGTGAGATGGCCTGTGCAGACCCAGCAGCTTGCTGACTCACCGCATCGGATACTACACAAAGAACGCTCATCAGGCACGGGGCTCGTTCTCGGGACCTTCAGCACAACTGTGCGGCACGCGAAGTTGGCTGCTACCGGTGGAAATGTCTTGAAGTAATTGAACCTTTTTGTTTGCACCCAATCAATAATTATTGGGAATTCTTAAGTAGGCTTCTCACGAGGATGGCAATCAATACGCATCCAAAGAAGACTTATCAAGCAATACTTATGGAAGGCTCATGGAAAGTTATTAATTCAATTTGTTTAACAAATCAGAGGTTCCTATGCATTGTGTCAGTTTTTCATTATTTAGTTTCGTATTATAAATACTTTCCCCATCAATGAAGTTGATTGTTCATGTTACCGCCTTTCCAACCATCTTAAAGATTCAATTTTTGTCTAGAGTCACTGTTTACGGAATAATGCTAACACGGTGGTGCACCTCAATATCTAACAAAATACGGTAACGTTTAAAAACTGGAAATGACTGCACAAGGCGATCAAAGAATTGAGGTTGAGCTGTAATTTAATAACTCAAATATGCTTGAGAAGTATCAGGCTTTTCCAATCAATAATGAAGGTTTTATGTTTAGAACTTTTCTTAAACTAATAGAGTGGCACAGGGAGTATTGTTAAGACGCTAATGAATTGGTTTTTTAAACTCAGAAATCCTTTGTGAAACGGGGGATCGGCCATGTCATCAGCGTTTGGCATGACTATATATAACAGCGTACGACAAGGGAGCTTACTCTCCCCGATTCTCTTTAATATCTTCATTGATAGCATCCTCACCTACCTGAACGCAGCTGGAGTGGGGTGTCATTAAATAGTTATGCAGTAAGTACACTCAGTTCTGATGATGACATACATGGTCTTCGCCTCTCCTCATGCCAGTGGGCTGCAATAGTTGCTCTCAACTTGCGAGAACGAAGCTAGTAAGCTGTGTATTGCATATAACACTGTTAAAGCTGTCTGCATGTACATTACACCAATAAATCTATAAGAGTGGCCCTCCGATAGAGTCACTGGACTCAATGGTGCCCATCTCACTTATGTGGGCAGCTTCTCTTACCTGGGTCATAAAATTATCAATGATTTTCGTGATAACAAAGATGTAGGGAAAGAAACACGTAAGCTCCACGCAGTGGGCAACATGCTAACCAAAAAGTTTGGTCACTACTCAGAAGAGGTCAAGTGCCAGCTGTTTTGGAGCTATTGCTATCTCCTGTACTGTAACTCACTTTGGTCTAACTTTAAGTAGAAGTCAATTGGACGCCTAAATGTAGCCTGTAATGACATATTTCGGCAAGAGCTGAATGTGCTTAGGTCAACCAGTGCAAGTATGATATTTACTCAAAAGTATACGATTGCCTCAAAGTCAGGAAAAGAAAATGCATTCTCAGTCTCCACCTGAGGATAGAACAATCTGATTATAGGTTACTCAAGGTGATCCGTAGAATACTGACTATACAAACAAACAAACATGTACAGCCGATGGTACCGCATACTGTGACCAAACAGGGGCCGAACATGGGGCTACAATGCAATGTAGTTCGTAATCATGGTATTTCCTGTTCATTACCTCCGCCAAGGAGGTTATGTTCTCGTCGTGTTTGTCTGTCAGCTTGTTTGTCTGTCTGTCACCAATAAAACTCAAAAAGTTCAGAACCTTATAGTAATATTAAAAAACATAAATGATCAAATTTTGGTGCAGATTGGGTTTTTCATTTGTATGTTTGACTCATGTTTGTCATAACGTTTGTTAGCAGTATAACTCAGAAAGTTATGAACGGATCTTCAAGAAAATTGCACAAGCTCTTATTACTGTCAAAAGGCACAAATGATTAGATTTTGGAGTTTATACAAAGAAAATTATTGTTTCAGAGCCAATTTGAATTTTTTGCTACCATTGCCTTGCTTGGCGGAGGTATGCGCTCTCAGAGCGCTCTAGTTGTATCTGTAACTCTAGCATTAAGCTGTATCCGGTGTGCGTGTACTAGGTCCCTATGTGTCCCTAAAAGAATGCATTTACTAATTTATTTTGCATTGATGATATATAGAATTACAGCTCATATAGGCTGATGGAAAAGAGCGACCCTGTAGATATACGGCCAAAACTGAATATACGTAGCCCGGATGGCTCAGTCGGTAGAGCATCAGGCTTTTAACCTGAGGGTCCAGGGTTCGAGTCCCTGTTCGGGCGTTAGTTTTTCTAGACATGTCCAATCTACGTTTAATTAAATAATAATTAATTAATAATTGCTAGGTTCTACACTTCTACCGGAAACTTCTGGGGAAACGTTAATGTTTCTTTGAACATGTAGAGCCTGGGTATATATGACCGTGTGTGTGAGTGCACACTGAGTATACATCAATATCTTTATTGACTACATCCACGCCAAGCTGAATGAAGCTGGAGTAGGTTACCATCTCAGTAATAAAGTAGTAGATGCCATTAGTTATGATGACGACAGATGCTTGTCTCTCCCCATGCCATTACAAAAGCTGCTCGCAACTTGCGAGAGGAAAGCGAATAAGCTTTGTATTAATTATAATACAGTAAAAAGAGCAGGTATGTGTGTATTTCAGGCCTAGGAGAAGTTGCTTGCTCAGTCATAAACATTCTGTTTACAATGGTGCAGAGCTCACGTAGTGTATATATGTAAACAGCTTCTTCAACCTAGGTCACAAAATTACTGATGATTTTCGTGATGAACCCAATGGAGAGAAAGGAATACGGAAGCTCCCTGAACTTCTTAACACGTTAATTCAGACCTTCTGCTTTGTTACTTATTTTGGTGTATCTTTAAAAGATTTCCGTCGAGCTCTTGCTCGTTGCTTATAACGACATATTTCGCATGTTAATGAATATGCCATTGTCTAATTAAGTATCCCAGGCCATAGGATAAATTCCAATGTGGTTACAGTTCTGTAATTGCTCAGCCTCATTTCTCAACCTGATGATAAGTACAATCCTAGACTGATATCCACCGACTCCCTGAGTCAACAACAACTCTTCTAGGACAGCGACATGAGCGTGCAAATACCAAACTTCCAACGATGGTTATACTGGCTAGTTTCCCTTTTACAATAGTACCAGCAAGTGTGTAGCTCTGATATACAAGCCCAGCCGTCGGTATGTGTTTTCACCATGATATATCCGAAACATTAATCACTTTCCAGCCGCCAGTATAGTCGCTATCAAGCCTCCCCGCTCACGTATCAAATGTTCTTCTTGCTGTTGAATACCTCTTTCAACAGAGGCTTGTGATCCAATAGACTAAGTATAATAACTAAAAACTCCCACCCGAACAGGGACTCGAACTTTGAACCCTCAGGTTGAGAAGCTGATGCGATACCGACTGCGCCATCCCGGCCCGGAGCTAAACTTTGGACTCGTCGAAATGATGTCATACGATCAGAGATAACTTATAGTTGTGTCCTGTTTAATTCGTCCATCACGTCCTTTGCTTCCCGTTCAGAACGAACGTCGATGTTTTTTGACCATCGGAATAGGGGATCGAAATTTTGTGTAGCATGGATTGATATTTATCCGCGATAGTTTCCTTAGCCTTCAGCTAGCGTGTATACAAGCCTTAGAGTTGTACAACAGTCCAAGTCTCTTTATAGCATGCACTCCTTGTTGACCAAAAAGCATTTAGATGGTGTAGTAGACTGGCCGTTGAAATTAGGCCTGAGACGTCTCTGTACACACGCTAGTCAAAAGAACGAGTCTGCTCTTCTCATCGTCCGAATGTTTTGCTGCGTTTGAGTTCAGCAAAAAAGGTGTAAAAATGTTAGCCGTCAGCCCAGTTTGTTCAGTAAAGCTATGGTTTCCTAGGAAAGCGGTGCCGCTATATTACGGCCGTAACGTTACGTTGTGCGGCGAACGTAACGTTACGGCCCTGCAAGGGTGTAAAGTTAGAACTGTGTTGTGAGCGCATTGCGGTGAGATCAAGCGGAGAGTGAACACACATTGTTGAGTTCTTGCAATCTCCCACCGTAACGTGGCACCGACAACAACGTAAGAAAACGGNAACTGTGTTGTGAGCGCATTGCGGTGAGATCAAGCGGAGAGTGAACACACATTGTTGAGTTCTTGCAATCTCCCACCGTAACGTGGCACCGACAACAACGTAAGAAAACGGTGGCGCAGAGTGTGCTGCCGCTATGACGGCCGTCAGGAGACTGGCGCCACCGCTATCTTACGTCCACCGCTCTCGAGGAAACCAGTGCCCGCGAAAATAATGAAACAGTTTTTGTGACGTCATCCACCGTAACGTTACGGCCGTAATATAGCGGCACCGCTTTCCTAGGAAACCATAGCTTTAGAGCTGTTCGCTTAGGAAGCTTCAGACATCTCTTCAAACTTGTAGGGAACTACAGCTCATAATGCTTTGCGACTGTGTACTATTCAAATGGACACAGCAACGCATTCGAACGCGGAGATGACGTTACTTTCTCTTTATTATTATTATTATTTTTATTATTAAAACTTCACGCTTGAGCTCCCACGGACCAGCAAGCACGTGTCACCACCATAGGCTTTGATTTATACATTCAACATTGTAAAGAAGGGTCCTAGCTCCGATCAATATGCTATGCAGAGTGTAAGGCATTAACCCTAATTTGATTTCCCTAATATTCCGTCAACTAGCGTATTCGCAGATGCCCGAAAAGGCTGAAGTTATCACATTCTACGCGTCTCAAAGTAACGAAACCAACGCTCCTGTCTGAAGTCCGAGCAAGTCGAGCTGAGCGGGCGCCACTTAGCTACACCGATCGACGCTGAGCGGAGGTGCAGCACAGATGAAGGGTTCCCCCCGACATACTACAGTAACCAAAAGGCATGGAGATTAGGTAATTTGTATCTTTATCTCCCGCTTTTCATTTCTTTCACAACATATTATGTTCGCTTTGCTTGTGGCGCTCGACGTTTTTAATAGGACCAGCCAGATACGTAGTTAGGATACGCTGCAAGAGAATAGAGCGGGTGGTTTTGACACATCGGCTTTAATTAAAGTATACTTTCAAGCGGATGTGCTATGACAAAGGATATACAATAAAATATTGAAAAGAGAGGGTTAGGCTACTCTGCCTGAAGAAATAGGTAGAGTCTGTTGTAGATACAGCAATCACATCAAAGAGAGCGGGAAAATGTTAGGCCACTGATCAATATCCACGGATACCGTAGTCGTGAAAAAACATCGGACATGCTGACAAAAAAATGAAACGCCGAAGATTATAATCGGTTCAATTATCTGTAAACAGTGGAAAACAGGGCTTAGAAAGACATGTATAAATACAGGAGAACAATGCAAGAAGTACCGTTGTATGAAAGGTTCACTGGTGAGAGACTATAGAATTCGCTAGACAAGGCGTGTTCTGTTAGACAAGGTTCGTCAGGCGGACTTTAGACTAAACGGGGTAGGTTAAATTAGAGGAGCACTACCTTAAATTGAACGAAAGTAGGCGAAGACATTATTAACCCGTGGAATTTCCACGGGTCCTACTAGTAGATAATGATGTGCAAAATGAAATTCAAGGCTAATTTCAATTTTCTGGTATCAAAGGCATTTTCAATATTTTCAAGACCCATTTCAAGTTCTAGGCATTTTTCAGGTTTTCAGGGTCGATATAGCTACACCCTGTTGAACACACTTTTCTTTCCCCTGCTTTCTTTGGATTAGAGTTGGCTTATCAATGCTATGTAGGTCTTTTTCTGCTGCCTACCAAGTCCAATAACGTTGTGGTCCTAGCATCTCTCTCACAAAGTTCCGAACAACAATTTTCTTGGAAGTGTTTCAGTCGCTTCCTTCCATCAAGGTCGTCCCACGAATCAAAAGTCTCGCCTACGGTGAATGCCATTTTTACAATGATGCTGCTATTGCCTGTGGAATGAATGAAATGCATGCAGCGATCAAATTGATCAGTAGATAGATACGGCAGTGCCAATGAAGAAAAACAGAACGCCTCGTTGTGTGAGGCAATCTACGCTGTAGAGGCAAATTCAACGCCGTCATTTTTGATGGCCTCCCGAGACTAGTTTTTTTTTTTGCATGGGGTCACATCTAGGACAACCCACCAAACTCACTGCAAAAAAATATGAACATTGCTCAACTTCTACGATCCCTTATTGGGTGAACAGACAAATAAACACACACAAATCTTCAACAAAAACATTGCCACCTGTTTCACTTCGTACGTAGATGATAAACATTCCATTGGAGCTTCAGCCATCGGCGGTAGGAGCTACAATGCTTGGATTTTAAGTCCACTCTTAACTACAGGGTAGTCAACGTAATTCTTAATTGTTTTATTTCTTCACAACTACGAGAAGATCGGCTGTAACGAAAATAAGCGAGATAAAAAGAAGTTCATTACAATTGCTTTGGAGTAAACGGAGATGGATGCTGCGTTGCCGCGCGGCAGTTAGAAGACAAAATTCATGGTGGCTTCTTCATAAGGAGGTTATAGCATGTACTCAGTTCCTTCACTTACTTCAGATATAGAAAACACAATCTCCTGGCCACCTCAAACTGGTCCGTGGAACCTGCAGACAAAACAGATCAACGCTCAGGGCGACGAGGAAAATATTGAACGCGCGTGGTAACTGTGATATCGAATCCGGTAAAAAAAAATTAATATTTGAGAAGAATGTATCAGTGACATTCAGCAGACGTGGCTCGCGGCTTAGAATAAGACACATAACAGCAAGAGTAAGTTTTTTAAAACCAGGAGGAATATCTACATCCATTTATGCTTAATCAGTGGCCGTGGTACAGAGAAAGAAACACAGACGCACAATTTCTATGCCCAAATCTGCTCGTCTTTGAGACCCCTGGGACATCAGCATTGCCTCATGTCTCGCTGAGCCACCAGCGTTATTGCTATAGGCAGGAGCAATAGTCTCGACCAATTTAAAAAAAATGCAGCATAAATAGCGCTGCTGGAGATAGATAAAACCGACCGGTACCATGGCTACGGACGTTTAAAATAACCGAGCGTGAAATCGGTAGCGACATCATCGGTGTCACAAAGTTCCTGGGCTGCTGTGTAGTAATGCGTGAGTGCTAGCTAGACTACTCGAGCTCCGAGTCATTAATGTCGATCTTTAGCGATCTCGCCTTGGCCTAAGAAATGCCCCGGCAAGACCCATTCAAAAATATAGTTACAAAACTAAAGCCCATCATATTCAAAGAGGTAGATGTGATCCCCGGCTTGCATATGTATTATTTGTGCTGCAAATTTGAAAAAAAAACTGATATTTGTCCAGAAAAAATGATCAAAATTGATCAATTATTCAATTAAGATAGTTTTTTTAATAATGTGGGCCAAAAACAGTACAAAAATAGTAAAATAGGCATATATATTACTAGCATAGATTATTATCAATTTGAATTTATAGCGATAACTATGGTATTTTAATTTAGCCACTGAACGTTTCATCATTTCCACGTAAACGCAAGTGTGTAGTTATTACCAATAGAATGAGGTCAACATGAGCCGTCCCGTCAGCTGACTTAGCAAGTGTCGCTGGTAAAGTTTCAGAGTCTGCAAATTTGGAGCGAATTAGAAGTGGCAAAACTGCGCACTTTTCTGCCCCTAACGCAGCCACAGCAACGCATTCGGACGCTGGAGGCCTCCTTCGCTTGTCTGCTGGAGTCTGTCGCTCACTCATAATATTCCTCAGTCCATTCAGCTCGGGAGGCTTGAGGGGGAGTCACACCATAGTAATTTCATGTCGTGCATGGCCCATCATCAGTCCAAAAGTTTAGCAGAACTACCGTACTAACATCGGCGACAGATCTGGCGATAGCCCTTTATATTGTCGTGAACAGAACCTATTCTTAGCCTTCCTAAGCCGTAATCGTTCTTTGACCTACTTCGTTTAACCCTGTACTAACCTAATATACGCAACCTAATTATCATATACTTAACCTAACGTAATAATAATAATGAAGTCACACCTCAATGGGGGCAACACCATCAAGGCCATCAACACCTGGGCCGTCCCCGTGGCATCATTAACTCTGCTGGCATCATTAACTGGACCAAGAAGGACTGCACTGACACGGACATCAAAACCAGGAAGCTCATGACCCTCTTTCGAGCACTGCACCCAAGATCGTGCGTAGACAGACTCTATCTCAACAGAAGAGAGAGAGGGGGGGGGGCGTGGCCTCATCAGCGTCGAAGCGGAGAAACGCGCTCTCTCCCAACACTTCAGAGAGCGCGACGACCCGTGGGCACGCTGCTTGGTCGAGGCGAAGTTGCTGAAGGAGACTGAAACGGCTGAGCAATTCAAAGAGCGACGACGCCTCGAGCGAACTAACAAGTGGAAGAGCATGAAGATGCCCGGCCAGTACCTCGAGGCTGTTCAGGACAAAATAGTCCCCGACTCACGGAACTGGCTCCTGAGGGGTGAGCTGAAACGGGAAACGGAAGGCACTTCCCTGGCAGCTCAAGAACAAGCCCTCAGAACCAGGTATATCCAAAAGAAAATCGACAAGAGGAACGTCCCTAGTACCTGTACAATCTGCAGGAGCTCGGTATGAAACCATCAACCACGTCATAAGCGAATGCGGAGTGCTGGCGCAAAAGGAGTACAAGCGCAGGCACGATAAAGTTGCCCAACACCTTCACTGGACCCTCCTGCGGATCCATAACTTAACGGTCAGTGAGAGGGGGTACGAGCACGAACCCGCGCCCGTGGTTGAAAACGAAGCCGTGCAGATCTATTGGGACAAAAGGATGGAAACCGATCGTGTACTTCACGCCAACCGACTGGACATCGTCGTCAAGGACAAACAGGAGAAGTCGGCCAAACTGATCGACGTCTCAATCCCCTTCGACTCCAGAATCATCGACAAGAAAGCGTAGAAGAAGGAAAAGTACCGGGACCTTGCCATGGAGCTCCAGAGGCTGTGGCAGATGAAGGTCGATGTTGTTCCAGTGGTCATCGGAGCTCTGAGGGCCATGTCCACGAATCTCAAGACCGCCCTCCGAAACATCAAGTGCGGCCATCTCCACCCAGGAACCCTCCAGAAGAGCGCTCTACTCGGAGCAGCGAACATCATTCGCAAGGTGCTCGGAGCCTTAGGTCGCGGGATGCGACCCGGCGGCAGGAGTCTGAACCCTGGACATTTTTCTGCGCAGATCGTGTGCGCGTGAGCGGCGTTCACGTTGGTGCGCCGCGCTGCCCGCTGTATCGCTGGTTAAGTTGGGTTAGGTAATGT
>LQNS02278129.1:23880641-23893112 GCA_001587735.2 Parhyale hawaiensis
ACGGCTCATGTTGCACTTGATCTTTGGGTAACAACAACCTAGTTGTATATACGTAGAAATAATTAAACGTTGTCGTTCAGTAACAAATACCAAAGTTATACCCATTTTTAGTAGTAAATATTAGTTCTACGCTTAAAAAATGCATGCTTATTTTACTGTTTTTGTACTATTGCACAATTTTCCTAGTTTTTTTTAATTATTATGATTCACTGATATTCTGTTCCTGATAGTTTATCGAATATACATAGATCTTCTCTAATTTGCAGCACAAACAATACATATGCAAGCCGGGAACCTTATCTCTATTCACTTTCGCACTTGGGACCCTATATTGGGTTCGTGATATATTTTTGAAGTGGTTTTGCCGGGGCACCTCTTAGCCCAGGGCGGGATCGCAAAAGTTCATGAAAAGACTAAGAGCTCGAGTGGATTGGTTGGGACTCACGCTTCATTCGCAGCAGCCCAGACTTTTGAATGTTTCCAGAAACTTTGTGACACCGATGACGTCACTACCGGTTTCATGCTCGGTTATCCTAAATGTCGTTAGCCATGGTACCGGTGTTGTGTACCTATCTCCAAACAGCGCCAAATTTGCTAGATTTTCTAAAATGGTCGAGACTATTGCTCCTGTCTGTAACAATACCGCTGCTGGCTCAGCGAGACAGACCTGCACAGACGTCTTCCGTGACGATTCTGTGCATGGGCGGATCTAGCTCTGAGTCTTGGTGGGCCCCTTCCTCACAAACAACGTATGCTGCTACGAACTTTCACCGCCGTCAGTTGATCAGTCGATTCCGTATCACGACAAGTTATATAAACATATATACATTGATCTTACGGTCGCGAGAGTTTTTACTGTCGGATGCATATGTGATGAACCGTCGTCATTGTTCATACTTGAGTAACTAACATCTTTTTGGAGAAAAGGCCAACTAAAATTGTCATAAGAGATGAGTGCTCGGTGTCAAATCATATAGCTGCCGCAGCATGGTGTCTAGCGATCGGGACTTCTAAAATTTCCAGAGATTTTAATGAGTTCCCCTTGATTTTTCTTAAATATCTTGAGTGTCATTTTATCCATTTTCCTCTCGAATAATGTGATTAAGAATGATTAATGGGCTGAATGGGACTGAAAATGTTATAAGTCACCCTCGCATTATTAGGATTTGCTGCAAAATAGAGCTAGCCAGTCGTCCACCTTTCTCCGGCCCTGCAGAAGAAAAATTAATAATCCTCATATGGCTCAGGCTCTGGGGGAACGAAGCATTCATAAAGATAACCCCACAAAATGAACACCATCCACTGCCCTGCTGAAATTCCCAGAGTATTTTGATTCCTGGTCCCTTTTTCCCTGAGTTTTTCCTGTTTTTGTGGGTGATTTATTCCCCTGAGTGTTCCCTGGTCTCCTTGTTTTCCAGACTGTTAGACACCCTAAATTAGTAGCACAATTGTCCCAAACCTTAGAAGAGGTGGAAAAAACTTTTATATAAGCAAGCAGCAAGCATGACTGAATTAAAATACGGTATATAGTTCCCCCGTACGATACAGACCGATGAGCCTTCAGTATATCTGCTTTTTCTCTTAAAACTCAACTCGAAGAGAAAATTCTTTGTCAATAGATGATAGAAAAAGAGAGAAAAGTGTGTGCTAACCTGTGAAAAATCATAGCTTCGTCTCTACTCTATGGATCAGCTACGGTACTGAATTTTTACGTCGTGAACTGAGAACAAACATACAGTACCTACCCGTTTTGTATTTTCGTAGTGTGAAACTCATTTCAAAGACTTGATGAAATTTAATGACAATGACTCATTCCTAAACTATTTCAGATTATATGGTAACTGGTAACAGTGCTCATTTTTATACATTTTTGGTAAGGGAAACAAAAAGGATAAAGATAGCAGCTCTCCTTCGCGTGGGTAACCAGAATGCCGACATTGTTAGGTTGCAAAATGTCAGTTTATCAACGGTGAAACGGGTCGAAAACCGCCTTAAGAATAATGAAAGCCTCAAAGTTCGACCACGTTCAGGCAGACCACAAGTTATTCAACAGAAAAATGTTCGAAGAGCCTTTGAAAATGATCCAAAACTCAAAATGACTGAATTTGCGATGAAGAAGAAGATTTCTGTGTCAACCGTGTCAAGAGCTATAATCAGTGAAAATGGAAAGAGCTTGAAGCGGCAGAAAAGACCGCTGCTAACTGCTGACATGATTAAAGAGCGCCAAGAGCGATGTTCCCGCATTCTTAACGACTTAAAAAGTTATGGAAATCGAGTCATCATTTTCTCAGATGAGAAGACCTTCACCGTAGATCCTGTCTTCAACAAACAGAACGATGGAGTTGTGAGCTTTGGCCAAGACATCTCTGACGTTCATAGTGTCTCCACACCAAAGCATCCGGCCTCTGTAATGATGCTTGGCGTGGTGGCCTCCAATGGAGAGCAGATGCCTCCAGTGTGGTTCAAGGGCGGTTACAGGTTGACAGGGGCTGAATATAGGGATATCATGGCCACAAAAGTTCTTCCTTGGATCAGAAAAATCGTCGAAGATTGAGATTACGTGTTTCAGCAAGATGGTGCACCAGCGCACACGTCGAAAACCGTCCAAAACAGGATAAGCCAAAACACGACTTTCTGGCTCAAAGACTTCTGTGGTCTCTAGAGTCGCCAGATCTCAATCCTCTGGACTACAGCATGTGGCCGCATATTGAGAGTAAAGCATGCAAAGATCGCCACAACAACATTGAGGAGCTGCAAGACTCTGTGAACCGCACTTGGGCCCAGATGAGGAAGGACTACGTCCGTAAAGTGTGTAAGGACTTCTGACCGCGATTAGGGCGTGTCATTGCTGCCAATGGAGGTCCTATTGAATAGCAAGGTTGTTTAGATCATAATAAACTAATACATTACAAATCTTGTTTTATTTAATTAAAAACAAAGCTTTTACGAACTTCGGATGGAAATGATTAAAACAGGTCAGGACTTTTGCAAGGCCCGGAATGTTTCGATGTCTGAAGAAAGTGCTAAACATCAGATGATATAACCGCACTAAGAGAAGCTGAAAATATCTCCATAGTTTCCCTGTCAAGAGTTATTTCAAGCAAGAAATGCATCCAGATACAAAGGAATAAAGATTCCACTTCTGCAACCTGGTTATCGATCTCCGAGAAAAAGCTACTTAATTACGAAATCTACAACCTGGCCTATTTTTCGCGTATCTATTTCGTTTAGAGCGTGACACGAAACCTATAAATAAATAAATATAGCAACACACAACGGTCATTCTTAGTATTGGATTATATATATATATATGTATAGTGATGCCTGTGCCATTACCTTGACCCTATAAAAAATAATAAATCGGCGTGATATAGGTAGTGTGCCACTGAAGAACTAGTTAAATTTCTACTACGGCTAGAAATTATTGAATCCTTCTGAGACTTAACAGTAGAGGTCGGAAATGTGTGCCTCAAGTTTCATGTCCATGAGAAAAATCTAGAAAGTTTCACGAAAGAACACTGTCTTCTACGACAATACCCATACCGAAGAGCACCGTTTGTATCCCTCAGAATATGCCCGTTATTCTGCCAAGCAGTCTGTCACCAAGACTGAGAGGAGGGGGGGGGGGGAGCTTAGCCCCAGGAGTGTGCTAATGAATTAGTCGTCTGGGCTGGGAAACATTAATTTCATTCACTTAGATCTTTATCGTTTTTCATGGTTAGCCCATAGTTTCCTTGCTATCTTCTATTATGTGCAAATGTGCACTCTTTTCAAATTACTCGTAACACACACACAGTCATGAGGGTTTAAGAATAGCTTGAAGCTAAATTAGCTGTAAGCTCCCTAAAATATGCTTAATGAGGTTTATGCTGCCCAGGGTGAAAAAAAAAAAAAAATCTTTACTCTTTACTCTTTACTCATTGCAACATCCTTTTGAAACTTTTTCTCCCAAACTGCTAGGCCGATTATAAGACATTTAGCTCAAAACGTTCGTCCTGGTCTCTTCTAGTTGCTTTCACTATTACCTTAACTATACACATAGACCTCGATGAAATTTTATCCATCCAAGGTACCGACTTGAAGTATCTAAAATATAAACTGTTCTTGAAGACGCAAGGAATGTATCTATTGGAAAGAAACACGCATGCGTTAGCACCGGCCAACGGTAAATTGCAAAATTTATTTGAGCCAATGTTAGGTCATTTTGCTATTGCAAACTGCAATTATCGTCGTTCAAAGTTTGTATAGAGCTACGACTTTGTGTTTCTTGCTGATAAGCACATTTCTTGCATCACCGAGAACAGTTTACTTTTTGTTTGAGGTCGTTCTGTGGCCTAAATAATATTTATCGAAGTTTAATCTATTTACAATCAGCCTCATCAGCAAATGTCAGTGGACTGTAAAATTATCGCGCGGTCCATGCCCTATATAATTTATTCAACCCGTCTTCTGTTAAAAACGCTTGTTGCCTGAACTATTTACGCTATATCTTTGCCCTTTCGAGCGAAGAGTCGCATTTATTCCCTCATAAGTTTGTCATTTATTCTGTCGTGGCTGAAAATTGACTGGAGGAATTTTGGCGATTTATGTGCCTAAAAATAAAGTTTTCACATCTTGCTGCACGCTTTGTCAGCTTTACCTTTAGAAGTTTGTACACACACAGCCGTTGTTTAAAAATGGCTCAACAGTAAATGTTTAACAGTTGAGTTTTTTAAATGTTGTATTAATAGGAAATATTTCAGCAGAAATAGTGAGCATTATTTTTAGAGTAGCGTTTTGAAATTCCGGCGTAGCGGCGGTACGGTCGGCATTATACGCACGTGCGCTGTTGGTATACCGGGTGAGGAATATGTTGTGCAATGATCAACGTTTATATTCAGGGATTTCNGGGGGGGGGGGGGGGGGGGGGCACTGAAAAAGTCCGACTGATGTTAACTATCAGTCATATTACCGACTGGAAAAAATATATATCTATGTGCACAGTACTCGTGCACTATAACTTTTCGAAAATATTGCACAGGCAGCGCAGCTGCTCAATCAGACCTCACCTAATACATACTCAGGAAGTTTATCGAGAAGCGTTGCAATTTGAAATACTGTAGCGCGTTTCTCAACGTCAACACGCACAGTTAGGAGATTGAGAACCGAACGTCTCAATGAACAGCACTATGCCATAGCCTAAGCTGACTGATACTTTCAAGCATCATCAAATGCAACATTTGCCCCCCCCCCCTCTCCAAGATCTAGAGCTAGATCCGTCCATGCACAGAATTGTCACGGAGTACGTCTGTGCCGGTCTGTCCCGCTGAGCCAGCAGCGGTATTGTTACAGACAGGAGCAATAGTCTCAAACAATTTTCAAAATGCAGCAAATTTGGCGCTGTTTGGAGATAGGTACATAACACCGGTACCATGGCTACGGACATTTAGGATAACCGAGCATGAAACCTGTAGTGACGTCATCGGTGTCACAAAGTTTCTGGAAACATTCAAAGTCTGGAGTGCTGTGAAATGAAGCGTGAGTCCTAACCAGTCCACTCGAGTTTTGAGTCAATTTATGATCACTTGCGATCTCGCCCTGGGCTAAGAGGTGCCCCGGCAAAACCACTTCAAAAATATATCACGAACCCATTATAGGGTCCCAAGTGCGAAGATAGATGTAGAAGAGGTTCCCGGCCTGCACATGTCTTGTTTGTGCTGCAAATGAGAGAAGATATATATATCTACAATGAATTATCAAGAACAGAATAGCAATAACTCATAATAATTCTTTGAAAAAAATATAAGAACCGAGCAACAGTACAAAAACAGTAAAAGAAGCATGTATTTTTTTCATGCGTAGAAAGAATATTAACTTTTAATAACAGGGATAACTTTAGTATTTGTTATTGAACGACAGCGTTTATCATTTCTACGTATATACATACATACAACTATGTTGTTGTTACCAAAAGATCAAGTGCAATATAAGCCGTCCCGTCAGCTGACTTAGCAAGTGTCGCTGGTAAAGTATCGGAGTCTGCAAATTTGGAGCGAATTAGAAACGGCAAAACTGCGCACTTTTCTGCTCCTAACGCAGCCACAGCAACGCATTCGGACGCTGGAGGACTCGTTCGCTTGGCTGCTGGAGTCTGTCGGGGGAGCCTTCATCTGTACTGCACCTTCGCTTTACGGCTCTTGGAGTACAGAGACGCCGTCGATCAGTACAGCGAAGGCGACTCTGCTCACACTCATAGGCTACATACCGTAGGTTCACCCCTTCATAACTTCTCCAGCAGCCAAGCGAACGAGTCCGTAATTTAAATCAAGCCGTGTGAATTGAATTTAATTACCGAGAGTAGCTTGAGTCTTCTTTGTGATATCGAATTATCGCGCAAAATATTTGACATGACTTTCTCTCGCTTGATGTACCATTTACTAAACCATAAAAAACTTTCTAAGGTTATGAATAGGGGGAAAAATGTTTGCCCACCTTACCAATCCCCTGGATCCGCCTATGATTCTGTGTACGTGCGTCGCTGTGCGTTCAAGTACGAGTGCTGTTGTGTCGGTGCGATGCGGTAGGGCACGTTCATCTCATTGCCAGAAGTCGTGTATATATATATATATATATACGTAAATCAGTGCATAATGCCCGGTATAATTAGATGTCATCATCGGCGCAATGCTAAATTACCATGTATAATTTCAATCGAACAGTGCGAATTGAACCTAATTACCGAATATAGTTTGCGATTGCTTTTGGGTATTAACATCGAGATAAATGCTTGCCATTGTACATTGCGCGGTACATGTACCATCATCTGTACAACGCTATTTTGTAGTTTCGATTTGCGTAAAATACCGTACGTGAGATGTGTTTTTTAACCAGAACCTCCCAAAGCCATCATGGTGTAAAATTATGAATTTTGCATCATGATCGGTTGAGGCACTGTTTTTTTCCATTTTCTCACGGAAAAATTTAATAGCGGTGACCAATCTCTATGAACAGATTTTACATGTTAATAACATCATTTTGCGAGAATATTTTATTTCGGTACGCAGAATTTTGATCTATATGAATTCCATTATGACGTTTCTTTCCATCACCCGCTGTCTTCATTGTGTCAAGCGAATTTAAATGATGTTCTCGTCAGATTCATTAACGTGTTCCATCGATTTGCTCCTTGCTTCTGTTTTTATATGCTGTGATGTTTGTCACCAAAAATTGTTAATTGCATATCGTGTGTTTCATTGACCTTTCATGAATGCAAAATGTCGTATCGACTTAGGTTAAGTTTTTTGATTCACCATTGATTTATATTGATCTTATTCATTCGTCAATCTAAAGAGTTGTAAATGCTATGAATATTAATTTCATGATTGCTTTTGTTCATTGTTTTCATTATTTTGTTTGTCATATATATATATATTCTTGTGGAGGGTGGCTCGCCTCCTAAAATAATATGGCGTCATGTATACCCTTTTATGTCATTTAATTTCATATATATACACTCCCCAATCAATTATGCATAGATAAATATATCATATCTCATACCAATCAATTATATATATATATATATCACTACTAATATTTTATCACGCCGTAACAGTTTAAATAACCCCAACAGAGCAGTAGAGACGTTTGGGAGGGAATGATGTGTGCTTTTCACTGCGGGTGGGAAAGAGTAAGAGCATTCAAAAGGTTTCCTGTAAGTAAAATATGAAAGGTAGGCAAACATTTTTCCCAACATTCATAACCTTAGGAAGATAGTTTTTTCAGGTTTAGTAAATGGTACATCAAGCGAGAGAAAGTCATGTCAAATATTTTGTGCAAAAATGCCAAAATATTGTGCAATAATTTGGTAGAAAGTGTTGTGAAAAGAAGTTAGGTACAATAACTGTAAATTAATCCGGAGCGCAACAATGCTGCTATTAAAGATATGCAATATATTGCAAAAAAATATAAGTATATATATTTATGAGACTTCATTCATGGGGGAGTGAGCAAAGCATACTTTGACACTCCCCCTTTCTCGGTCTTGGTGGGGACCATGGCCCCGTCTCCTCCCCTGGATCCGCCTATGATTCTGTGTACGTGCATCGCTGTGCGTTCAAGTACGAGTGCTGTTGTGTCGATGCGATGCGGTAGGGCACGTTCATCTCATTGCCAGAAGTCGTTGATTCGATTAACTACAGAAGGATGGGCTGGCTTTTATTTCTAATACATTTTTGTTTAACGTATTTAGCAAGTTTGAAAAAATAACATCTAATGTCGTTCAATCATGGGGCACACGATACGGGTTTACTCGGGTGAAGATACAAAACAGAACTAACTTTCTAGTATTAAATAGTGGCAAGGAGTAAACTCTCATTGTTTATTTAAAACCCATTATATTATCGCTAAATTGCCTGTGCAAGCTTGAATAGTTCAGGCCACAAACATTTTTAACAGAAGAAGGGTTAAATAAATTATATGGGGCATGGACCACGCGATAATTTGACTGGCCCGAGAGATTTTTTGATTAGGCTGATAGTATATAAATATTATGCAGGCAACAGAACGATCTCAAACAAAAAGTAAACGGTTCTCGGTGATGCAAGAAATGTGCTTATCAGCAAGAACACAAAGTCGTAGTTCTAGACCAACTTTGAACGACGATAATTGAAGCCTGGAACAGCAAAATGACCTAAAATTGGCTGAAATAGATTTTTGCATTTTACCGTTGGCCATGCAGGGCAAACGCATGCAATTTTTGTATCCAAGAGATACATTTCTTGCGTCTTCAAGATCAGTTCATATTTGAGCTACTTCGAGTCGGTACCTTGAATGGAACAAAATTTATCATGGCAATATCACTTT
The DNA here is from genome assembly GCA_001587735.2 of Parhyale hawaiensis. Classification (NCBI taxonomy): domain Eukaryota; kingdom Metazoa; phylum Arthropoda; class Malacostraca; order Amphipoda; family Hyalidae; genus Parhyale; species Parhyale hawaiensis. The sequence continues at coordinate 23,889,483 of LQNS02278129.1, forward strand.
GCCGTCAGCCTCACTTGCGAGGAGTGGCTGGTCAAGATATCATGTGGTACATGCGTAGGGTTAAGGTAATAGTGGAAGCAACAAGAAGAATTCACGACGAAAGTTTTGAGCTAAATGTCTAAATCAACCCAGTAGTTTGGGACAAAAAGTTTCAAAAGGATGTTAAGTATATTTTAGGGAGCTTACAGCTCATTTAGCTTCAAGCTAATCTCAAACCCCTATTACTGTGTGTGTGTGTGTTACGAGTAAATTGAAAAGAGTGCAGATTTGCACATAATACCAAAATAGCTAAGAAAGTGTAGTCTAACCATGAAAACAATAAAGTTCTAATTCAATGAAATTAATATTTCCCAGCACAGAGGAGCGCAGCACGGACGAGTAATTCATTAGCACACTCCTGAGGCTAAGCTCCCCCCCCTCCCCTTCAGTCTTGGTGACAGACTGCTTGGCAGAATAACGGGAATATTCTCAGGGATACAATCGGTGCTGTTTGGCATGGGTATACTCGTAGAAGATAGTGTTCTTTCATGAAACTTTTTAGATTTTTCTCATAAATAAATATAAAGCTTAGACACACATTCCGACCCCTACTATTAAGTCTCAAAACGATGAAACAAATTTTTATTAGTAGTAGAAATTTTACTAGCGCATCAGTGGCACACTGCCTATATCACGCCGATTTATAATTTTTTATAGGGTCAAGGTAATGGCACAGGCATTACTACACACACATATATAATTACATACATAATGAACAGCATTATTCTTAGCTGACAGCCACTTTCAAGCATTATCAGATTCAACATTTGCCCTTCCCCCTCCCCATGATCTAGAGCTAGATCGGTCCATGCACAGAATAGTCACGGAAGACGTCTGTGCCGGTCTGACAGGAGCAATAGTCTCAACCAATTTAAAAAATGCAGCAAATTTGGCGCTGTTTGGAGATAGGTACATAACACCGGTACCAAGGCTACGGACATTTAGGATAACCGAGTATGAAACCGGTAGTGACGTCATCGGTGTCACAAAGTTTCTGGTAACATTCCTAAGTCTGGACAGCAGCGAAATGAAGCGGGAGCTCTAACCAAAACGCTCGAGCTCCAGTCTTTCATGAACTTATGCGATCTCGCCCTGAGCTAAGAGATACCCCGGCAAAACCACGTCAAAAATATATCACGAACCCAATATAGGGTCCCAAGTGCGAAGGTCAATGTAGATATGATCCCCGGCTTGCATATATTTTGTTTTTACTGCAAATAAAGAAAATTATGAATATCTACGACAAAATATTAGAAATAGAAAGTTTGTATATTACAAAAGTTTTTAAAAAATTTAAAAAAGTGAGCAACAGTACAAAAACAGTGAAATAAGCATACATATTTGGAACCATGGTGATTTTATCTCACTGGATCTCTAGTGGCAACTATTATAATACGAAAACGTTCCGTTATTCCCACGTATATACAACTATGTTGTTATTACCAAAAGATTGAGCGTAACATGGGCCGTCCCGTCAGCTGAATTAGCAAATGTCGCTGGTAAATTTTCGTAGTCTGCAAATTTGGAGCGAATTAGAAGTGGCAAAACTGCGCACTTCTCTGCTCCTAACGAAACCATAGCAACGCATTCGGACGCTGGAGGACTCGTTTGCTTGGCTGCTGGAGTCTGTCGGGGAGAACCTATGTAGCCTATTAGTGTAAGCACACTCGACTTTGTTGAACCGATCGACGTTGCCTGTGTACCCCGTAGCCGCAGCGGAATTGTGGCCCAGATGAAGATTCCCCCGACAGACTCCTGCAGCCAAGCAAACGAGTCCTCCAGCGTCCGAATGCGTTGCTGTTGTTTCGTTAGGAGCAGAAAAGTGCGCATTTTTGCCACTTCTAATTCGCTCCAAATTTGCAGACTCCGACTCTTTACCGGCGACATTTGCTAATTCAGCTGACGGGACGGCCCATGTTGCACTCAATCTTTTTTTTTTTTGGTAATAACAACATAGTTGTATATACGTGGGAATACCGGAACGTTTTCGTTTTATAAAAAATCGCATGGTTACCCCTAGAAACGACTAAATATTAATTCTATTAATTTGGAGTATGTATACTTATTTTACTGATTTTGTACTGTTCTTTGGTTCATTCAATCTTCTAGAAAATGGTCTGATATATTAGCATACTATTCTCAATATTTTATGGTGAAAGCAAATATTTTTCAAATTTGCAGTACAAACAATAGATATACAAGCCGGCAATCATATCTACTTTGACTATCGCACTTGGGACCCTATTTTGGGTTTGTGATATATTTTTGACGTGGTTTTGCTGGGGCATCTCTTAGCTCAGGGCGAGATCGCAATAGTTCATCAACAACTGAAGCTCCAGCGGTTTCGATAGAACTCCCGCTTGATTTCGCAGCAGGCCAGACTTTGAATGTTTCCAGAAACTTTGTGACACCGATGACGTCACTGCCGGTTTCATGCTCGGTTATCCTAAATGTCCGTAGCCATGGTACCGGTGTTATGTACCTATCTCCAAACAACGCCAAATTTGCTGCATTTTTTAAATTGGTCGAGGCTATTGCTCCTGTCTGTAACAATACCGCTGCTGGCTCAGCGAGACAGACCGGCACAGACGTCTTCCGTGACAAAGTCAGGACCAGGAAATGCGCATGGAGCCTAAAAAACAGGATTGAAAACTCCAACAACTCATTAATAAAAGCCTAGGCATTACCGGGACCGATGTTTGCCAGAAATATGTATATACGATGGCAGCGCCTCCTGTTGCCTGACGGAGGCCAAGCAATGGGGCGTAATGATGTCTAATATGTAAGATCACTGCGACATGTGATGTGTGTAACCTAGAAATAAGAAACATGCTCCTGTGTACCATATTTCATTCCAATTTTGTAATGTCTATGAGTACTTTATAAAGATTATTATTATTATTATTATTATTATTCTCTCCATGGGCGGATCTAGCTCTAGAATTTGGGGGGGGGGGCAAATGGTGCATCTGATGATGCTTGAAAGTGGCTGTCAGCTAAGGCACAGTGCTGTGCATTATATATGTAATTATATATATGTGTGTAGTTATGCCTGTGCCATTACCTTGACCCTACACATGGACCACAGGATATCTTGACCAGCCACTCCTCGCAAGTGAGGCTGATGGCAAATTTATATATCCTCGATAAATTTCGTTCCATTCAAGGTACCGACTCGAAGTAGCTAAAATATGAACTGATATTGAAGACGCAACGAATGTATCTATTGGAAAGAAACACTCATGCGCGAGCACTGCCTAACGGTAAACCAAGCCGCAAAATCTATTAAAGCGAATTTTAGGTCATTATGCTGTTCAAAGCTTCAACTAACGTCGTTCAAAGTTGGTATAGAGCTACGAATTTGTGTTTCTTGCTGATAAGCACATTTCTTGCATTACCGTGAACAGTTTACTTTTTGTTTGAGGTCGTTCTGTTGCCTGCATAATATTTATAGAAAGACTATCCTTTGGTAAATTATAAAATTGAAATGAAGTCGACATGAACTTATATAAAAGTTTGACGTTTCGGGAGTATCATCCCATTTTCAAAAACCTAATAAAACCTTCTAAGGATATGTACCTAACAACAAAA
>LQNS02278129.1:23935651-23953930 GCA_001587735.2 Parhyale hawaiensis
CTTCAGTATTAGATAGGGGAAAAATGAGGAAGCCAGCGGGGGTTTTCCTGAAGGGCTAACTCACTGCCGTCATTTATCGCACACGTGCACCAGTCATTTAATAACCCAATATGCCGTCATTTACAATGACGGCTCGGGACACTAGTCCTTCATGTAATGCAAGATCCTGTTAGCACACGATTACTGATTAGTTGAGCTTGTGTACTGATAAATCCTAAACTATTTCTCTAGAGTACTGATATAATACTAAACCTAATGAACTGATGTCCCAAATTCTACTCATTCCTGGCATCTGTGACCATAAATTGATGGCGAAGATAGATACATTTTTTCTTAGTGCTGCTATGGAGTCGGATGTACATTACTTTCTCGCAACTAAATTTGCTTTTAATTCACGACCCACAAATTTGTGTAGATCATCGACAAAGCTAATTAAGAGAAGCATGTTTCAGCATGACCGCCGACGTGGCAAGTTGAATGACAAGAGCAATTTTCCGTTAATGGAAACCCGACTTGAGAGTTCTACCAGTTTGAGCGAAATAAGATAAGTACCTTCCGTTGTATGTAAGTAAATTTCCATTCAATTGATAATATACTTTAGTTATCTATAAACATAAACATTGAAACATTACTTTCATTTTAAAATAAATCTTTATTTTTATTATTGTAAAGAGCAAGATGATTCGAGAATATTTTGTATTTTATTATGTTCAGAGTTTCGATCTTTTACTCGATTATTATGGGAAAAGCTGATTAATATTGAAATTTCATGAAATACATACCAGAGAGTGGAATGGTCTACGCTGCATTACCCATCGTTGCGTTTTGGCGCGTATTTCATTCACGACAAATTTTGAGGGCTAATCTCGCTCTTTTTCGAAGTTGCACAACTAGAAGTGGCCGTACGCGATTGGCTATGTACGTTTGTGTACGGGCGTAGGTAAACGCACGGGCGGCGTTCACGTTCAGAGTAAAGTACTGTGTTCACGTTTGTCTGCCCTGAAGCAGCACTCATGTCATTTCAGAGCTGTCGTATAAATACTAAATAGGAGCGGTAGGCATCGGCAAGGAATAATAACTTGTACCATTAGCTCTAGGTATTCGCAAGCTTTTCCCTCCGGTCGTATTTCCCGTAACTCTCCCACTTCCCCCTACCCGCGCAAAGCTTTTTAAATTAAATTAGGGCCTATTTTCGCCTAATTTGGTACTCCTGACCCAGTGAAAACACCCGATGCTAGTTAAAATAATAAGCATCAATACATCAGCCAGCTTAAATTGTATTTACCAGTGCTGCACGTATCTTCATCATATACATGGTATTATCATCTCGATTTAAAAATATTTCTGCTATTCCGCAATGGTAAATTTATTTTAAACATATTAGGAATTCTAACTTATATCTTGACTTTGTCGAAGCATCTCTCATTACTTGAGTTGGTAGCCAAAACGTGTTAGTTGTCTGACTTCGATATCCTTATTCCAGTAGATATATATTGACGTATGAGCGCTCAATATAGAGAAAAACACAATGCTTCAGGAGGAACCTGTTCTGTTCACCACCGAAATCGCTCGAAAATATCCAACGAGTTGGACGCTCGCGAAAACGCCCAAAGCTGCGATCTGACGAAGAAAATTCGCAGCGATCAGCGTAAAAGCTACAGGCATAGTTTGGACAGATTTCTGTGGTAGTCTGGACGGGGCTTAAAGGGTGCTGAGCCAACTGATCACTGATGTCGCTGTGGTGCCTCTGACGGGTGCACTCGCTATGTCGGACTAGGCCTAGGTGTTTGCGTATTTTTCAGATGTTCCTTGATGCATATTGCATCCTTAATTCTTGTTATATTTTCATCATAGACCGCAACAGTACTTGATTCTTAGGTCCAAGTGGCCTCTGACGCTGGAATTCAAAATGGGAAAAAATGAGATTTTTTCAAGAGCTATTATGAACATGTCCAGATACGATCATGCAGGTAAGCGCCCAAGTACGTCCCCGCTGTATCCAAGATACTTTCTCCGCAAGAAAAATGTTGGGTACCTTGAAATTTTTTTCTTCAGTATTAGCGTTAGGCCTAAGAGTCAAGTATTGTTGCGGTCTATGCTTTCATAGTTACATTAATACGCGGAACTCCTCATCTGCTTTTTACTTTGCTTGCACCAACAGTTAGGTGCCTCGAAACCGTAAAGAATGGGAAATTGACGAATATTTTTGCCATCGAAGCACAAGTTGACGTCGATCAAAATGCCCCTTAGAGAAAATTTGCAACTAGCACCTATTTTCTTGCAAAATTAATTAGGAACTCAGAGGCTGCTCAGCCGTAGCATTCGTCGATGTTGACCTCACTTTTAGATGCTAGTATTTCGTGAGTCCTCCCGTTAAGCCTCGTCCACACTACCGCTCATAAGTGCGAAAAACGCTTCGGCGATTTCGCAGCACGTAGCGACAATCTCGCAGCAGTGTCCATGTTGTGCGCGATCGATCGATCAATCATGCAAACGCCTAACCTAACCTAATCAATGTTTTTCTTCGACTTTCCCCCTATTTCTGAGTATATCGGGCAGGTTAGGGGTGGCAAAGCCTGTTTTTTTTCTGTTCATTTTGAAATTTCGGGCACCGTCAATTTTAGTCAATGGTGAGATGGGGTTAGGCTAGGTTAGGTTGGGTTAGGTAAGGTTGGGTTGGGTTCGGTAAGGTTAGGTTAGGTAAGGTTAGGTTAGGTTAGGTTAGTCGTTTGAACGATCGATAGTTTGCGCAGCGCGATCGATCAATCGCGCAAGCCCGATCGAACGATCGCGCAAATCCATCGATTGCGCACAACATCCACACCACTGCCGCACGGTGTATTGTAGCGACGCTTGACTATTAAGCGCAGATGTTCAGCAAAACTTTGCTACTCACGCTCCTTGGTCCAAAGACGATGCAGTTTTCGTCACTATTAATAACTTAATTTACTTATAGTATCGACAAAACTATGAATAAGCAATGATTCTAAATGCAGATGCTACTTCTATGCGTTCTTCAGCAAAACGCATACTGCCAACTGAGCTTGGGTTGACATTTTCACACTTTTCTTTACTACTCGGTATTGATTTCGAGGTTGTCGAGCAAATAAATTTTCAACTGCAGTTCCTCAACAATTTACGTTCCCCATACGTAGTGCAAAATGTTCGGACATATTATTTTGTTTTAAACACAACTGTGTACCCACAAAACGACGATAAAATGTTTACCGACAACTCAGTTGTGGTCACAAGTGTCACTACTGCAGTCAAATTTCAAATTTCTCGTCAAGTTTGCCGTGAATTAGAACTCAGAGAAGCTTAAAACTTGTAAAATGTCTATAAAGAAGCAAGATAATCTCATGTAACGCCTAATTTATTCGTATTGCGTGAGAGGAACAAAATACTTCAGGGCGAGCCTGCTTTGTTCGCAGCCTAAATCGCGCGAAAATATCCAGCAAGTTGGACTGTCACGAAAACGCCCAAAGCTGCGATTTGACGACGAAAATTCGCATCGATCAGCGAAGTCGCCACTGTGTGGACAGACTTTGGCGGTAGTCTGGACGGGGCTTTACACCACAACAAGGACGGTTTTTTCCCGCCTCCTTCTCAATCAAATCTTGTTCACACCGAAAACAGCGATCCTTTATGTTAACACAGACGAGGCCTCCGAGAAAAGTCTAAGTAGGAAGGCATTCGGTAATTGAGACATTACCCTAGTCTTGGTACAGAGGCTTAACCCTCGGAAGAACTAATCCATATAGTAGTTATATAATATACCCTCGGAGGAAGTATTAGGAGGCCACGACAATTTAACGCGTTGATCAGAGGCCCGCTTGCATGATACGAGCTGGTTGGCGCGCAGGAGGGCTGGCCGTAGATGCATGTTGAGATTTCTTTTACTTGTAAAGCAGTAGACTCGTGCTCTTCTTCATCTGCTCTAGCTGCACATATTGTCCACGTGAGAAAACCGAATTTTTTCTGGCCTGCAACGAGTTCCTTCGTATCTCTAGATACAGCTCCTGCTTCTGAGTTAATTTACAGTTGCAGGAACGTATAGTTTTAGCGTAACGTTCATTCGCCGCCAGTGGTGGTCATGGCAGCGTGACTGGCAACGTGGCAAGCTGAGTGACTGGACGAATTTTGCGTACATGTACTAAATGTACACTCGCCTCAAGAGTTCTACCAGGATGAACGAAATAAAAAAGTGTCTTTGGCAAAAAAAGTTAATTTTTATTAGATTGATAATATACTTAATTTACCCATAAAAAAAGGACCGATTTTTTTGTAAAAATACTTTCAAAGTCAACATGATATTGCAAAAACCATATAAAATACAATTGAAAATTTTTATTTCCAATTGATTCTATCTGTATTATTATTTTTTTATATTTTAAGAAAATGAATGATATATTTTGAAATTTTTCTAAATAAAGTATACAAACCAATACGGTGCGGGTCGCGACATTTGTCGTTAAAATTAGACGATATTTTCATTCACCAGTTTTTTGGAGCGGTTAAAGCTCTAAATCTTATCCAGTTACAATCAAACTCTGAAGCGTTAGGACGGTGTATCCAATTGTGCATTGCTTCTGACATGGAACTATAATTACCCTTTCACTTTACTGTGATCCTATTACAAGGAGCAGACATCAGCTGACTAATTCGTGACGTCAGAACGGACTTCACGCGCTATTATCAGTTAGAAGTAGAAGCAGAACTTTTGCCGTAAACTTTAAAAATGAAACGTAGGGAACCCTGTACCAACCGAAGTTAAAAATTGCAATTATCTAGGCATTTTTTAGGCATTTCCATGAAATATCGTAGAATAGGTCGTGAATAGAACAGTGCTATAATTCTGCTCCCTAATCTGTAAGGCTCATTGAGCTGTTTTAATCTAGTCTCCTCAGCAAGTATTTTAATAGAATTATTTTATGAAAAAAAAATTCGTATGAGAAGAAATAAATATTCTTTCTTTTTTTTTCTTGTACGAACAGTAGGTTGTGAAGTAGAGTTGTACAGTCAATTCTTGACCTAGCGAGTAAGACTCCTTGCTTTTTGTTTTACACTAGTGTACTGAACATGTATTGTAATAGAACTATTGTATGAATACCTTCCTACGGGGAGAAATACATGATTTTGATTTGATTGATTGATTTGAAATACAGAGTATGTTGGGCATGGTGCAAATATGAAAAAATAGACAAAGCTACGAATTTCAAAGATAATATGATACCGTGCTATTACCTGATGTCAAATGTGTGTTATTTGCTGATTATGCTGTTTTTTATATTACTAACTATAATTTTGAACGTGCAATAGATAGATGGAACGATTTATTAAGCATCTCTCGACCTGGCTAGTCATGAACAGATTGATACCCCACGAGCAAAAAACTAAACTCATTCTTTTGACAGTCGAGGATATTCCGAAACTTCCTGATATATATTTTAATAATGTTAGGCTTGAATGGGAAAAGGTGACGATATATTTAAGCATAAGATTAGATTCTAAGCTTGCTTTGAAGTTACATATTGCAGAAGTTTGTAAGAAATTGAGCGATGCACTTGGCCTGTTTCGTTTCATAACCAATAAGTTAACCCTTAATACTTTGAAAGATGTCTATTACAGCATTGTTTACCCGCACGTCATTTATTGCGTTGAAGTGTGGGAACGCACACCTTATTCTTCTAGGAGAAAATCTCCGTTTTATTGAATAAAATCCTACGTTCGATATTAAAAGTTCAAACAATTAATTATGTACCTGAGATCCATGTTGGTGAGATGTAGAAAAGCTTAAGATTATTACAATTCGATGACGTTCACAGATTTTTATTTGCTAAAATTAGCGCGTAAGTTTTTTCAGGACCACCAATCATTAATAAGTACCTTTTACCCATCTTGCCCTTGAACAACTATGATTTAAGGCGTCACAGGTTTAGAGTAGGTACCATCCATCAGATTAGAGGTCGAGAAGCAAAGCACTATGTATCAAATGGCAAAAGTAATCAGTGACAGGGATGGCTTCTTCCTCCAGCCCATGTCAGTCTGTCTTCCGAAAAAAATAATAATAATAATAATAAAATCTGCTGCTCATGCTGAACATTATCAATATGGTTACTCTCCGTAACCATAACGTTCCTTCAAACGATTTCTTAGTTCTCTTATCTCACTGGTGCGATTCTAAGTTGATCGAGTAAAGCAAGACTTCTGTGACATTTGATGTGACCGAGCGCATCGTGCTGCCACCTGTCCGGGGTTTCAGCGCGGGTTTGGCGCTCGGTCATTTCAATGGGTGGGCAGCTGAAACCGCAGAAGTACAACTCACGCTTTTTTCCTTCAGGTTGGGGGTGCGCTATTGACAATTTTTTTCAAGTTTTTGCCCTTTGCTGTTATTTTGTTGTCATATCACTGTTATTCGTTTTACTAAACAATTATCTCTGATGATACATTGTCTCTGCTATGGTCTTCTACACTACAGTACTGCGATTTGATTACCTACGTAATTTGTGGTAATTCTGCAGTTTTATGCAATTCAACCGATTTTTTTTTCTTCTATAAGATTAGTTTCCGTCTTCTTGCTGATGTTAAAATTAGTTTCTGTTATATTTATTTTAGTCCAAGAAGCGAATGTTCTTGCAGCGACCTTTTGTCACAATATGAACGTTTTATATATGGCCTATACCCGTTTTCATCGATTGTTTTGGCAAATAAATATCTATGGAGTTTCAATTATAGGTGTTTATCATCCACTCTTCCGAAAATTTTGTTGCGTCATGATCAGCACAACTTCGTGTATGTCACAGAAGATTATTCAAATGTTTACTGTCAAATCATATTCCTCAGTGACACTAGGCAGCTTTGGCGCGCATTAAAACTCAGCAAACACCCTTGTACTATTTCTATAATACAGTAACACATTGGCGTTGAGGTGAGTCTCTCATTAGGAATTTCTTCGCTACCATTCTTTCCACTCAAGTTATTAAACCTACGGATTGCTTCAGCAGCACGGCAGACTTATCTGCATTATATGAAGAAAAATACATTTGAATAATAGACTTAAGATACAAAATACGTACAAAACCAAAGTATATGAAGCTCTAACTAGGACGTCTCGCTTGAGCAGAATAGATGGTGGTAATCTCAATAGTAAGAGAATATGCATCAAACGCACTTCCCGACCATGGGTCCGCTATGACCTGAACTCCGGTCTTTTTTTTTCGTATGCGTGCCTGTTCTCCCAAGAAAAACGAGTGTAACGTGAGGGCTCAATGGGATTAAATAAAACTTGGCCGTAAAAGCGTGCAGGCGAATGAAGTCACACCGACGAGTCAAGCTATTTGAGGGTCGGACCTCAGGCCTTCGTAGGTTGGGTTTTAAATCCTTACCAAAAATATAAGCAGTGATATATTCTTGATGCGAGAGAAACCATAGGAACAGTTATTGCTGAAATTTTCCGTACTTATTTGACAACAATTTTACCGTGTTTTATGTATATGTGCAGTTCAAATAGCTGGCCAGTCAGGAGAGGGAGATTGAAGGAATTAAGTCGCAAAATACGGATATATTTAAATATGTTTTGCGAAGCTAACTGTGAACTAAATATGAAGTGTAAATAAAGCTTCACTTCAAATAAAAAGCTAAATCAGGGCCCCGATCCGGTCCAGATCTTGCCGCTAGTGCTGCGAAAGTTTCTACCAGCTTCCACGGCAATTTTCTAACGATAATTGTTTATTCATTGTTCAATTAGTAGATGTTCTTGTAATTTACGTATGAGCTTAAGCGATAAAACTTGCAATTTGCGACTATTTTTCTCACAAAATTATTTAAAAACTCACAGGCTGCAGCACAGCCGTACCGCTAGTCGATGTTGATGTCACTTTTTGATGCTAGTTTCTCGTGAGTCCTCCCGTTAAGATATACCCTGCATTGCAGAAAACAGCCATCGGTCACCAATAAACCTCCAAGATTCCTACACCACAACACTTTATCCCCCCTCTCTATCAAATCTTGGTCACACCAACAACGGTCCTGGGCTGATATCTTTTCCCTATTGTGGCCTGTAGGCCATCCTGCAACGGATGCTTGAAATTTAAACGGGTACAGGCGAGGCATCTGAGAAATGTCTAGGTAGTCTTGGTACAGGGGATGAACCCGCGGAGGAAGTATGTATGTATAGGGGAGACGACATTTTGAAAATAATCTTCATTAAAAAGTTAAAAAGCGGCCCACTTGCATGATACGAGCTGGCTGGCACTTAGGATGGCTGACTGGCTGGCTGGAACGGGTGGCGTAGATGCATGTTGTGATTATTTTTAGCTGTGAAGCAGTAGATTCATTGTCTTCTTCATCTGTATTACCTGCCAATCTTGCCCAACCTAAGAATTTTTTTATTTTTCTCGCGTATAAGAAGTACCTTCGTATCTCTAGATACAGCTCCTGCTTCTAATTTAGTTTAAGTTGCAGCGACGTATGGTTTTATTCGGGGTTCACGCTTGTTGGAAACGCGTTGCGGAAAGGGTTGGCAACTATAGTTGCTAACTGCGAAGCGTTCGCAACGCGTTCGAAACTACTGTTAGCAAACCTTTCGTAACGTGTTGGCAACGTCGTTGGAAACTCCGTTCGAAAGGCCTGATGGAAAACCACATTCACACTGTCTTCCAACACCATTCGAACCAGCGTTTGTAGGAAATTGGTCTGAAGCAATTTGCTACTTGCTGTTGTGAAGTTTTTGTGTGGTGTGTGCTTCGAAAAGTGAATCTGTATTTTCTTCACATTTCCCTATTCGTTGTTTTTGTTATTTAGTGGTCACCCTTCATGTTGAAAATCACAGAACACAGGGGTGGCACCTTAGGGCCGTGCGCTCAGTGTTGCCAGATACGCGGATAAGTCCGGGTTTGTACGGAATTGTTTGTATTCAATACGGATTACCGGACTACGTAGGAAAATTCTAGCTAATGTACGGATATTTTAGGATCTTTAACGGTAAACCCAAAATATATTCTAATCCACGGAACTATTATTAATTAAACAGCAAAATATTTCGGCCCCAAAAAAGTGTTAACCTTTATTTTGGTAGAAGCCCGTGTGACACTATTTGATGGTGGCGTAGGCGTGGAATTGACTACATGAAGCTAATATATAAGTTAGGTGAATAGCTTCTTATGATAGTTGTGGGCAAGTTCATTGCTACGAGTAGTCTATTCGAAATTTTATTATTTTCTTTTTACAGTAATGAGTGTCCCTTAATGGCTATAACATCAAAAGAAGGGTGTTTCATTGTGGCGGACCGAAGTTATGAGAAAATAAAACATAGTTATTTGGGAAAATTTATCGATTTCTCTATTGGATCATGTTAGGTGATTCATGGCAATTATGGGTGAGAGATAATATCCCCCAAATGTACGACGAGGCTCAATTCGGCGGCCCACCTCCACTCGATAGTCAAATTTTTAATGTCGCTCTACATAGTTGGCCCTCGATCTCACCAATATGCCTTATTAAGTCATCTTTCAGCTGTTGGTGGTGAAGTGACAACGGTTCGGCATCGCATCAACGGAGGCCCGGGTTCGATTCCCCGGACGGCACGCTACGGATTTGCACTGCGTGGATGCGTGGAACACTCCAGCATCGAGAGGCCAGGCGATGCACGATGAGGGATCCTAAATTGACTCTCAGCACTGACTGCTTCTCCTGCTCTTCACACTACTGGATCTTCAAATTCTAGAATTAAGGCAAAAAGAAAACCTCGATAGGTGTATCCATTGTACCCTGTATACGAGATAATAAATGACATTTGTTTGTTTGAACTGTTGTTGGCTGATCGGCACAGACCTTACTTATGGGATGACCCCAAGGAAGATATCTAAAGGTGTCAAATCGGACGATGGTGATGGCCAATTGACTTCGCTGTCTCGAAAGATAATGCGACATGGGACCTTCTCATTTAGTAAAGCCATTGTTGAATTCACTATGTGACGCCGTCTTGTTGGACCCACGAATCTTCAACATCTACAGCATCAAACTCAGGCCATAGAAAGTGGGTTACCATGATGCGGTCTCGCTCGCCTGTCACTTCAACAGTATTCCCGGAAACCCACTATGTGGAATGACATAAAAATATTTGACATCGAGTGGAGGTGTGCCGCCGATGCCTTGGCCGACATTAGGGTGATATTATCTTCCACACATAAGTACCATGAATCGCATTATATGATGCAATAGAAAAATCAATAAATTTTCACCAATAACACTGTTTTATTTACTGCTAACTTTGGTCCGCCCTAATGGAACACCCATTAGAAGTGCACTTCTTCCACACTCAACGACAAACCGAAGTGCAAAAAGAAGCTAGATGAGATAGAACGTCAGCTTGCAAGATCACACGATGAAGAAAAACAGGAAAAAGAAAAGTAAGCCCTTGAAAAAATAAAAAACAATAGCAAATATTTTTTTGCCCATGCATCACATCATTCCTCGGTAAAATCTAAAATCGGGCCACTGGTGAATGATACAGGATCTATTGTTGATGATGACCAGGAAATGAGCGAAATACTAAACCGTCAATATCAAAAAGTCTTTAGTGATAAAGTTCCAAATCCTGAAATCCCAAGAATTGATTTAACTACAAACTACCTAACGGACTTCGAGTTGATCACAAAACTAAGCATTGAATTAGCCATTGACGAACTTAGCGGCAACAGTGCGGCGGGACCGGATGATGTGCCTGCAAAAATTCTTAAGATGTGCAAGCTAAGTCTCTCTTATCCCCTATACCTTAGGTGGCGAAAATCGATGGATTATGGTGTAGTTCCACTCACCTACAAGCATGCATTTATTTCACCTATTCCTAAAGCGGGAAATAGCTTGGATCCAGCCAACTATAGACCTGTCTCCCTAACTAGCCCCGTAGTGAAGACGTTTTAAAGGGTCTTTAGGAAAAGGCTTGTACATCATTTGGAGAGCAATGCCCTGCTTACGCCAAATCAACATGGCTTTCGCCATAAAAGTTCAACCACTTCGACAGCCGGTACTCAGTGGAGTCCCACAAGGTACCGTACTTGGTCCAACACTCTTCATCATGATGAATGATATGGGGTACCAGTGCAAGTTTGCCGTTCCGTCATCGTTCGCTGATGACACACGGATATAAGCAGCGATACAATCAATGGCAGACGTACGGAAAGTGCAATTAGGTCTAGCCAACATATTTCACTGGACATCGGTTAACAACATGACCTTCATCGAATCAGAATTTGAACTATGACGATACGGAAAAAACTTCTTCCTTACTGTATCTACGTTCTACACGACGAGAGATAGGAACGAAATTGAGAGAAAGCAAATGTTAAGAGATCTTGGGGTGAGAATACAAGATAATGCCACTTTTTGAAGATCACGTGGCTCGAGTTATTACTATAGGCAAGAAGTAGAGCGGATGGGTGCTTCGAACTTTCTCTTGACGAGAGGCAGAGCAGACACAATGCTCACCTTATGGAAACAACTAATACTACCGATGATTGAATACTGTTCACCTCTTTGGATGCCAAGCAAACGGAAAGACTTAAAGCGCCCTGAGGCTATCCAGCGATCGTTTACTGCCAAAATCCGGTGCATGCAAGATTTAAACTATCACGAAAGGCCTGCTCAACTTCAAATGTACTCCATTCAAAGGAGATTCGAGCGCTTTACGATCATATATGTCTGGAAAATTGTATAGATTTGATTCAACCTGACAGACTTAACACTCGAGATTGGATTTCCGCACAAGTTCAAGCTAACTGAAGTTGTTTCAGTCGAAATGGATACCCAGTGTGACCTTCTAGCGAACGCTATAGTCGTGGATGGAGTGTTCATACCGTCGCGCACATCCATGTACTTCTACTACTTCAATAAGCTAAATTCCTTCGTGACTCCTGAAGCTTCACGCTGAGCAGAGGCCAAACAAGGTCTCCTTGACTGTCTTCTAGCTAGGGGACGTTGGTCCAAAGCAGATGTTACTTCTGATGGGGTCTCTCCTGGTATCCAGGAAACAGTAGAAACCAATCATTTCCGGTCAATTCTTTGGGTTGAACTGAGTTATCTTGGTGATGGTCGACTTTCAAACATTTAAAATATGATGAAAATCGCAATAAAATTCACATAATATGTAAAATTAAAAAAAAAACACTTTTTATTCATGTAACTTTTTCCATTTAGGCCTTAGTTTTATATATATATTATTTATATATATTTTAAAAGAATAGAACTGCCTCAGTTTTTATGCTAGAATAAAAACAAAGACAAAAAAAAACACTTTTATTCATGTAACTTTTTCCATTTAGGCCTTAGTTTTATATATATATTATTTTTATATATTTTAAAAGAATAGAACTGCCTCAGTTTTTATGCTAGAATAAAAACAAAGACAAAATTGCGATTTTCATCATATTTTAAATGTTTGAAAGTCGACCATCACCAAGATAACTCAGTTCAACCCAAAGAATTGACTGGAAGTTTTGCTCGCCCAAACTGATGATGAAGCCTGCAGGTAGGTATAAAACTTATATTAAAAACACGAACAATAAAAATTGAGGATCATCGCAAACATCATTGGGTCTGTTTTTACTGCTGGGTACTCTAGGAATAACGTCATGAACACCGATGTATTTTGCATGGACTGTTTATGGAATGGGCTTTCATATTTTCACTACCACAGTTCACTTACTATAGTAGTTATATCAGCTCTGAGTGTATGCGCTACTCCCTTGAAATCTTCAGAATTGTGACGTCACNATGAACACCGATGTATTTTGCATGGACTGTTTATGGAATGGGCTTTCATATTTTCACTACCACAGTTCACTTACTATAGTAGTTATATCAGCTCTGAGTGTATGCGCTACTCCCTTGAAATCTTCAGAATTGTGACGTCACAATTCTGAAGATTCAAGGGGGTAGCGTATATGTCCTGTGCGAACGATGGATTTGCGCGATTGATCGCGCTGCGCGTTTGGTGGATGTTGTAGGTATTAGGCCGTAATTTCGGGTAAGTTGGNAACGTCATGAACACCGATGTATTTTGCATGGACTGTTTATGGAATGGGCTTTCATATTTTCACTACCACAGTTCACTTACTATAGTAGTTATATCAGCTCTGAGTGTATGCGCTACTCCCTTGAAATCTTCAGAATTGTGACGTCACTATTGCGTCACGCCATTGTGGAAATACCAAAGATTCCTCTCTGCAACAGTGGCGTGACGCAATTGTGACGTCACAATTCTGAAGATTCAAGGGGGTAGCGTATATGTCCTGTGCGAACGATGGATTTGCGCGATTGATCGCGCTGCGCGTTTGGTGGATGTTGTAGGTATTAGGCCGTAATTTCGGGTAAGTTGGACTATATTCGGGTTCAATGTCGGGTAGGTTAGGGGAGGCAAGGATTTTTTTTTTTCATTTAAAATTGGAACGATTGATCGTTTGCGCAGCGCGATCGATCGATCGCCCAAATCCATCGATAGCACACAACATATACATCAAAATCTCATACAACTATCTTCTGAAAATTAACTGTGTTTATTGGGCCAGATATACCCCATTCCGTAGCTATGATACCCGTGATATTAACTACTTGCAACTTCTCCCGATTTATTTTACTTTTGCCTTACTGATTTTGAAAATCAAAAGGAATGATGTCGAAGCTCATCTTAAGTCTGACCATTTTATCAAGGCAGTTCAGTCGCGGTCAAATTCTTCGATAGCGTGGCCAATTCTGCGGGTATTCTGAGATATTGTTCGGCCCATATCTTAGCGCCGCATACTACCTGTATATAGAGCAATCTCAGAGATACCCATAGAAATAGCTCCGAAGTAGAGGAATTTGACGACAACCGAATTGCCTTTATAAAATGGTATAAAATGGTCAGACTATACGTATATGTATAGGCTCGACCACGCAAACGGCACATAAACTAACATTAGTTCCGAGGCCGTGCGAAGTTGGTTCAGAACTATTTTTAAAATTCGATTAATGAAATGCCTCACGTGCAATATCATTATATAAATAAAAACAGAAAATGATAATAGTGTATAGAAGTCACTATTGCACTGGTGCAGTTGCATAATATAATGAAAAGAAAATTCAATCAAAGAAAACGGGAAACACCGTGATCTTGGCAGTTGCAGAGTACCGCTAGAGAAGTTGGAAGACGGTGACTCAAATAAACTCTGCACACTACAGTGAATAAACATCTAAATCTAATTAAAACACGGTTGCTATCACATCAGTTATACTCGTACACGTTCTTAAGTGATTCTCTGTGTGAAACTCTTAATATCAGTGAAAATACGCAAAATATGATCAACCCGGAGACTCGCGTTTTTTCGACACAAATAGAACATGGTGGATCGATGTCCTGCTATCGAAGCCTCTCGAAGTCACTGTCATATGTCCCGAATGTTCTTTCATATGCAGCGAAAACGCACAGGACGTCCTGCCGGAAGGACTATCGTCAGCAGCGCCTCTAAGACAGGTGGGCTGGAAAGTGAGGCGTAAATTACTCAAACAATTTCAAACTAGGCTTGGTCCATACAATTTGCAGTGACGGAACCAACGCTTCAGTCTGAAGGGCCGGGCAAATTGAGCTTAGCAAGCGCGACTTGCTGTACCTGTCAACACAGCGAAGGTGCGGTACGGATGAAAGCTCCCCCGACATACTCAAGCAGTCCAACGAACGACTCCTCCAGCGTCCGAATGCGTTGCTGTGGCTGCGTTAGGAGCAGAAAAGTGCGCAGTTTTGCCACTTCTAATTCGCTCCAAATTTGCAGACTCCGAAACTCTGCCAGCGACACTTGCTAAGTCAGCTGACGGGACGGCTCATGTTGCACTCAGTCTTATGGTAATAACAACACAGTTGTGTTTACATAGACACAATTCAATATTCGGGTGATGTATGTACTGGTGGAAGAAGTAGTTTACAAAATATTAATGTTATCTATAAAAAAATGATGGAGATACTTTTGTATGCCTTCAAATGTTTGTCTTTTTTTATTCCACTTTATACTTTTTTGTCGTCATGTTATTATTTTTCTTTTGAAGTAAAGGTTTTACACGTTTTATTTGAATTTTCCTTAATAATTGATCTATGAATAACGATTTGTAGCACCAACATCAAATGAGCAGGCCGGCAATACAATCTGTATTCACCTGCCAAGTCGGGACATCCTTCTATGGATGTTATTTCTACTTTCTGGAGTGGTTTTGCCGGGGCAGTTCTTCGCCCAGGGCGAGATCGCAATAATGTACCTATGAACTTGGGAGATGTGTCGCTTGAACGACATCCAATCTACTCGTTCTTAAAGAGGTGGCGGAAATGATGCAGCTAGGCCGCGTGATCACATCGTCTGTTTATATAATCTATATTGAAAAGAACTGACCTGGTAAGAAAGCCATTTCGTGCTACTTCGTTACACTGCAATGTGGTTATGTTGCCTCCCATCTATTTTTATGCCGAAACAATTGTTAGCTAATTGCTTCTTTTTGCTCGGCTTCAGGAAGCCGTTAATGATTCAATAGAGTAAACAAGGCCTGACTGCCCACTCAAAACCCAAATAGACCCTCCGGCCGATGTATGAAACTGCAACGAAATATTTTCTACATAAGATAGGGGACCGCAGTTCATTTACTGTAGTAGTAATGCCTTACTCCTTGAATTTTGCAGACTTGTGGATTCCAAATTACGTCACGCCACTGCGGAAATATCAAAGATTCCTCGCAGCAACAGTGGCATGACGCAATTGTGACGTCACAGTTCTGAAAATTCAAGGGCGTAGTGATTAAACTCAAATCTGACCCAACTATCTTCTGTAAATGATCTGTGGTAATAGAGACCTCGACGCAAAGCGTAAACTAATGGGGTTGATACAATGAGAGGCTATCTTAGCAAGAGGTAAAAATGTATAGCTCCAAGTCAACGGTGGGCGGAGTTGTTAAACGGATCGTTATCAAGTGCACGGGATTTGCTAGAAGTCTTGAATGACACAAAGGATCAAGTTATGCTGAGGATAATGAGGAACTGCTAGTTTTATAGAACCAGCTTGAATCTTTCGTATACGTTGCGTTGCTTGGCTTAGGTATGCGCTCTCAGAGTGCTCTAGTTGATGTTGGGAGTCATAAATTATGACGGCTACCCACATAAATTGCCGGTTGGCCATCCTAGTATCGCAGATGATTACTCATACAGTGGGATGGCCATGATCGACGCGTTAGTTTGGAAGTCAGGCCTTAACCCTAAGTCGATTGCTCTGCAGACTCCTTAAAATGGAGTATTTCAATGCTTCAAGCGTAATAAGACCACTGATAACAGCTACAAAGACGCAAAACCAACACTGGAATACCTATGAAGTTTTTGAATAGTTGCCGTTATGGATGACATTCAGGAATGAGTCGTTAAGTTTTTAATCCCGATTTGCTGCAGACTGAGGCCACATTTCCTGGTCATGACCTAGAGACAGATCGTGTACATCTGAGTAAATCTCAGTTTCGCAAAAATTGACCTTGGCACACCCATATGTAGGCAGAATATGACGCTATGGGCAACACGTAAGCGCTCAATAGATTTCCTTTTAAAGTTATACCAAGGCGTGTTACGTTAGAGAGGTCATAATGTTTAGCCCTGGAACTACTGGTATTTGATCTCGCCAGATTAGTGTCTGAATTGACAATTTGGTTCTGTCTATATCATAGCGCGAAAATCATCAGTTATTTTGTGACCCTAGTAAGAAAAGCTGTTTACAAACGTAAGCTCTACACCACTGAGAACAGAATGTTTGCGACCGAGCCTAATGTACATGCACGGTTTTCACTGTTTTATTATACTCTTCACATAGTTTATTGGTTTCGGTCTCGCAATTTGTGAGCAACTTTTGTAGCCCACTATGATTGGAACAGGCAAGCACCATGCCTAAGCTTAGCTAAGTGCGTTTACTGCCTTTTATTGTTCATATGACACTCCATTGCAACTGCCTTCAGCTGGGTTACTATTATTATTATTATATACTTTGTTTAACCTCCGTAGCCGCAACTCAGGCGTTTCAACAGAGAAACTACTTGTGCAGTATTCAAATACCGCATATTGGGTAGGCGTGGTGGCCACGTGCGCCACTACGGGCAGGGAAACAAGGCGCAAAGTATAGTAGGAGACACTCAAGTGGTCGGCCCCTTTTGTGTCCTTCCATACGAGAGAGACTAGAGATGTCCCGCGTACCAGGTCGGCTATCTCGATCTACAGCCCACCTCACGGGACAGAAAGAGGTAAGTAGAGAACCTACCTAACTTAACAAAACTAACCTCGTCAGCAGGAACTGCGGCAAGCTGCAACATCCCCTGCGGATAAGGCACTCGGGACCCTTGGGTGCATGATGCCCAAACATATTGTGGCAGGGAAAGGGCCCGCCACAATATGCCCCTGAGGGCCTTCAGCTGGTTACTGATACAGTGAATGAATGAAGATACCCCAAAAAACTCTATAAAATCCTCTCTAATCAACACACAAATGTCAGACATATATAACTGCGCTTGATATCTCATGGACAGCATCTAGTTCAAGAAACAAACCTACACGAGTAAAGGGTAATGTGGATTCTGATCAAATTTATATCAATGTCAATTTAGTAACCTAAAATTCAATGATCATTTTCCGCCGTTGACTTGTTGCTACGAAATTCTATTGCTTGTTAAAATACTCTCATTGTATCACCTTAAACAGTTTCCCCTTTGTTTGGAACTTCCTATCTTATGAAGAAAACATTTCATTGCAGTTTCATATACCAGCCGTGGAGCCTAATTAGATCTTCGTGATCTTCGTCGGCAGTCAAGTCTATGGAGCGTCTGCCATCATCTACAAATACGACCGTTCAACAAAAGCATGAGTTACTTGTACTCAATCAGAGCTGATAGGCTTTTATCAAATATTATCTGATGCATCACTCGTATGCGGCCGATAAATTCCCGACTGGATATTAAAGCTCAGAGGAATTTCAATAGCCATTACTCACCGGCCTTGGGACAGACGACGGGAGACACAGACGCACAACTTCTAAGCGCACCTAGGCACTTCCCTCAGACAGCTGTGACGTCACCATTGTCTCTCTTCTGCTGAGCCAGCAGGGTTATTATTGCTACTAGTGGACCCGTGCGTGAAGAATTCACGCAATAACCTATACGTTTGCGTAATGCCTCTAGGCCGGTGCGGAATCTCCTCTTCTCTTATTTGCGTCTTAATTTTCTTCTTTTCTTCATTGA
>LQNS02278129.1:23961451-23973742 GCA_001587735.2 Parhyale hawaiensis
AATAATAATAATAATAATAAGAGCGTTGACTTCGTCACTTTGAATCGAACAGCAGGTGTTCAAAGGAAACCAAGTACGCAGGAAATAGCCGGCACGTTTTCTTTAATTAAAGAGCGTGACATCGTTTCCAATCGACTCATTGCATCGGTAATTGATTCAAGCATAGCACCGTGCAACAAGCACGACCAGTAGCAGTTTGTAAACGGAGACGCGGTTCCTGCAACAAGCACGATCGATCAGTCCAGCAGCAGTTGGTTAGGAGTAGTTGAGGACTCCGTTTCCACTACAAACGCGATCCCACAGAGAAGATGGAAGGAACGGACATTTAGTAGGCCGAGAGAAACGTGGACACCATCCATGTACGAGTGTTTCCACTCAGGATCAACGTGCATGGGAACAGCAAGTCGGGAAAGAAGAGCGAGAACAGAGAAGTAAGGTCAGCAGGAGCATAAAACGAACTGGAAGGACGCAAAGTGGGCATGAAAGACAGACGACCCGCAGGCCTAGCCAATGGAAAAGGTAACCTACTGAGTCCTGTGGGGTCGCTATTGATGGATGAACCTAAGAAACTTAACCCTGTTGCCCATCCTATGCCTCCTGAGGGAACCTCTGAGAGTTCCGAGTCGTGATTTGAAGGAAAATAATACCACCGACGTAAGCTTGACTCTTTGTTCATCCATAAGAGATAGGAACAAGACTATACGTAATGACAAATTCATTATTTAACCTTACCTTGACTAACATTACTTGTTTATTACTCAATCCATATAATAGTAATAATAATTAGAATAATACTAATACCATTTTTATCATCATTATTACAATAGGACTACAAAACATTAGGCATCTTGCTCACGAGTGCCGTAGGGATACCTCACTTCAATTTATAATTTGACTATTAAGTACTAATGCTATTTATAATGGTGATAAATTACGCTATAGGATGTCATATCGCAATGGAAAAAAATAGGGAGAGGTTCTTTAGCTTGCCTTCCATCAAAATTTCGAGATACAGTAACATCAACTACATCTTAGTTACCCAAATAGCTTTTCGGCTATCTCGAGTGAAATTAAGTCTACCTCAACTGCACTTTAGGCAATCAAAATGCGCAGCTTAGGCTAGTTCTGTTGCATTTAGACTACCCCGATTACACATTAGGCTTCCTAAAAATGCAATTAAAGCTGCTTTTCGTGCATTTGAAGCAACCCGCATTGCATCTCAGGTTACCCCAGTCGCATTTGAGGCTACCCCGACTTCATTTTAGATATTCACCTGCCCTTTGGGCAGAACTACATTCTGGATCACCCCAACAAAATTTCATGTAACATCATCCACTTCTCGGGATATTCCAGCTACAGATTATGAAGGTTGTCCTCTATTAGGACAGCCGTAACTGTATTCACTGTATAACTTCATCCACTTTCTTGACAACCCTAACCAAACTTTGGGTAACTGTGAATATTTTAGGTTTGTAGCAATACTGATGAACGCTCGCAGCATAAGGCCCCAGCATCTGTATCAGAATTTCGAACCTGGGTAGTGTTGACCCATTCAATCTCTTCTTGTCACAATATGTCATTTGTAACAAATAGTTAGCAAAAATGTGATATAGGTCTCTGTCGTTAGTTTGAGTCCCATCCCTGCCAGCGAGACTTTATGCACTATGCAAGGACTGACAAAGATACCTAATTTCGCTCGCAGTCGCTGGCTACACTGTCTTTCTACCTCCATTGATCATTTTGAATTAAAGACAACTAAATTCGCCACATGTGCATATTGTGAGATATAAATCAATGGGTATATTTGATTACTCAATCCTTATATTTATACGAATATATTTGCGTGATTGAAGCGGAAGAGTAGAGGTCTGAAGCACGGGGCACACACACACATACACAGAGTTCAAACTTTCGGATTTCACTATTTGCACACATATCAGAATATAAAAAGGTGTGGTGGTTACCTATGATAACGAACAGGAAAATTCGAATAGATTTAATATTACAAAAATGAAGGAGGCATAAAGCGGTGTAACTCGCCCACCAATGCAAATATAACCATTGCTGGAGAATTTTGTTTTGTCTCGGAAATGAGTAATTCAATGAGTGTTCAACGAATGACCAACTAAATTGGGCCAGTAACAGTCAAAAAACAATACATATATTGTAATAATGATGATAAATGCTATGAAACAGCGGCGGATTTCCTCATCGGAGGATCCACGGCACTAGTCCGCCATCTTGTCGTCAGGACACAAGTCCGCCATCTTGTGGTTATGGAACCCATGCTGTTGCTATGGCGCTAGCCCGCCATCTTGTGGTTATGGCACCCATGCTGTTGCTATGGCGCTAGCCCGCCATCTTGTGGTTATGGCACCCATGCTGTTGCTATGGCGCTAGCCCGCCATCTTGTAGTTTTACACTACCTGCCAATAACTACAGTACTAGTTCGCCATATTGTCGCAATGTTACTAGCGAGCCCTTACGTTGCCACGACGATATATCCGCCATTGTTCAGCAAATTTCACAGCACAGACAGGCGGCATTAAATAAAAGCCATTTTTACAAGTCGGACAAAGGGGAAATTTCACAAAATGTACAGAAAATACGGGACATAAACGACACACTTTGTAAAAATTTTACAACAAATAAAACAACCATTAGTCTACAAACGATAGTGGGTAAAAATGTGTCCTTAATTAGGCTTCCGCACTGCCATGGGGGGGGGACATAAAATTATAAATATGTACCATGGAAATACCTCTAAATGCATTTTATGAGTGTTGAATGAATGCTCCACGATATTAGAACTAGGTATTCCGTGACATCCAGAAGAGTGCTTGTTGGGCTCTGGAACCCTTAACCTAAATTCTTCCAGGCTGGTGTCTCTTTGGCTCCCGAGTGAGTGTCTATAGCACCCCATCTTTTCTACACATTGCTTATCTGTATTTAGGTCTTCATTCGGTATTAACAACTCCTGAGTGACACTGGCTGGCTCACATGTCTGTTTTTTCACATATTACCCCACATGATATGTGGAGAGAAACCAGGCCACATAATTTGCGACAACATATGTCCCACAGCTTCGCAACCCAGCTTGAATATAATAACGGCACCTAGATTCACATACTCCCCGTAAACTTAAAGGCAGCGTGTAATACACACGGTACGGCTCCCTAAGGAAATACCGATGCTACGGCTCATATTTTGTCGTCACTTTTGCATACAAAATTATCATTAAAGTGGGTTCAACTTTCAAACAATGTACACCAATGCTCCCAATGTTCACCGCTTTCAATTTAAGCTATACTTTTAATTACCTAACCGCTCCTTATTCACACCACTTTTTTCGCTAGCAATCGCACAAATTGAGAACTTCTACTGAATGTGACTGAACTGCCAAATTGAAGAGAAAATCATAACTTTAGCCACTGTGCTATACTGCATTCGTGCTGGCTCGTTATTTTACCAAGTATTTGAGAATCTGGCGAACGGTACACGCTTGTCTCTACTCTGGTGTCACTTTTGTTATCAATTTATTTATTTATTTATTGTTTTCCCACCGCAGCCCTTTTGTTATCAATATGTACACAATTATTCCCTTAGTTATTCTGGACAAGTAGAGTTTTGTACAGATGGCATTTGTGTCACTTTCGTTATCAAGATGTACACAATTATTCCCTTAGTTATTCTGGACAAGTAGAGTTTTGTACAGATGGTATTAAGCCCATTTTCCTCAATACCACATTAGATGGAAATTCGTTAGTTAGGCTGGAAAACTCAGGCTTTAGTACCAATAAACTGGAAAGAACAAGCATGCTTACCCATGCAACTTTGATGGGAAAGAAACACTGACTACCTATGCCGTGACCGCAAGTTGACGGACAAGTGTCATGACAATAAACCACCATGGTCTAGTAATTACACAATATACAAGAATTGTGCTATTCAGAGGTATATATATTTCACAACACAATTGACCCCAAGAAGGTATGAGAGAACCGTCCAAACACAAGTCGGATTTCACGTGCAACGTTTCAACAAAACATACAAGCTTTAAGTTAATTATTAGCAAGTTTTGTAGACGCAAGTTTCATACACTAAACTCATCCTTTGTATTTTTAACAAGGAATTGTAACGCACCATAAACAGAAATAGAAAGACGAGCACGTTTCAAGAAAACCAGTCTGCATGTTGGAGCACGACTTTCCGTTCCAAAAGAACTGTGATCGATTATTATTATTATCGAGGGGATTTCACGACCCAATAGTTGGATCGGTTGAGCGATGTTGGGCTCTACGCTCTGGCGCCGGGTCACATCCTGCGACCTAAGGCTCAGAGCACTTTGCGAATGATGTGCGCTGCTCCGAGTACAGCGCTTTTCTGGAGGGTTCCTGGGTGGAGATGGCCGCACTTGAGGTCTCTGAGGACAGTCTTATTATTATTATTCTAAATTTGTTTAACCACCGCACCCACACAGCTGTGATCGACCACAAAAAGAAGAGCGGAACCCTATGATTGCAGCAATTAGCAAATGAATGCGGTAAGATTTTGATACGTTTTCACTCAAGTATTGCAGTAGGGAGACTAGAGGCCTGTTGTAATCACTATTTTAGGGATGGCTATGTATGCACAGTGGAGCCCCAGCCACTCGCTTCTTGTGTCGCAGTCACAACCCGACATGGGTTACCGTGAAAGAGGTAGCCAATCAGAGATATCCATTTCAAATTAAAAAACAAAAAAATAAAGATACAAGTGGACTAGTAAACTCAGCAGCTCAGAGCAAGCAAATACGTATACCTACTTCGAGCTCCATTAACAAATTACACTAAACTCTCTTGGCTGTTGAGCGTACAACCGGTCTATTGCAGTTAGGCGCTGTCGCAACTGCGTTTCGGTTATCATTTTCGAGACTGCGGTAGCCCAAGTGGATTGTGATTACAACATGTCTCTGATGATCCAGATAACAAATGCTACACCACACTGACAACCGTGGAGTCATTCAATAGTACAGAGATATGGCACAACACCGGGGCAGCTACAGTATTACGTCAGCGACACCAGATGCTCTACATAGAAATGATACATATCGCGATTACCACCCAAATGTTACTGATGACGATCGGGAACAGTTTACAGCTATAGTGACCGCATTCCGGGTTATGGTCGCATTTTTCAGGATGCGGTAGCCCTAACTGGGTTCTGACTGCACCACGCCTCAACTTGAGGGCCCGTTGTCACAAGTGTGATAGGGATAGTAGAATAATAGGGCAAAATGACGCTGCTTTACCCTATCGTACTAAAGTCATGCCGTTTCGCTACAGGGGTTCATTCTCATATTATATTACTATAATACTTCCATGAGTAAAGTACTCAAAGACATTATGATTATAATTATTATAGGAGAAAAAGCCCTTGTAAGCGAGGTCTAGCAAAACTGGAGTATGTTACGGTTGATAAGAATAATTTATGGAGGCTAAAGTACTTCACTGCAAAGGAAGATAAGCAAGAATAATTGGTGACATCCTAATTAAGTACTTGAACGTAAAGAGAGATATAAGACAACACCAAAATAAATAACCCTACTTGTATATATACTAACATTTTACCACGGCCAGGCGGAAGTCAGTGATGCGCTTCAGGACACAGGAGCGGCAGCTGGAAGCAATATATAAACCTGTATATATTTAGTTTGAAATATCTAATAAAAGAGATTTTGTAGACATCTTTAGATAATACCATCAAAATAAAGTAGGTGAGTAATTAATAGGAGTTTTCCAAATATTACCAATATATGAAGACCAACAGGCGACATCTTAGAGACAAAGATTGTATAAATTAATTCGTATTCTTCACGCACCGATCTTCCTGAAGCTCATAGGTGATGTCGTGAAAACAAAACCTACATATATCCAATTCACATTCGTCGTTGAATAGAAAGTCATACATTTTCACGTATAATGCCATAAAAATAGAGGCTGCTTTTAGTCAATTCGTAGTTTACAACGAGGTACCACGAATCTCTGCGACTCCGCAGCGGACAATGCCATCAAGAATGCACAAATTAATGGAGCACTGCAATGCTCATCCGCTCCTACAATAACAGTGTACAAACTGTTGGAGGAATAAAATTTTTGAACAGATATTCAGTAACGTGAGTAGTGGGTAAAGCCGCGAGATACCCGCTCGTGACCTTTCACCCTCGCGACCTTGACCTTCCGGTTTAGGACGGCCAATGCACTTTCGGTGTAGCGGGGGTTGGGAGGGGGGCGCGAACCGAAAGTGGGCGGGGCCTGGGAAACCGGAAGCAGGCGGGGCCCAGAGGTCAAAGGGCAAAGGTCACGAGGCGGTATTTCGGTGCATTACCCACTACTAATGCGAATATATATCTATTTTTGGGCCATGTAAACTTTCGCATGAATTTATGTGATGGATGCAGTTGCTTTAATGGAGAACCAAAAAAATATCTAGCATCCTAAAATTGCGCTGTCAGAAATAGGATTACCACCACTTGCAGCAAAGTGTGGCTCGGCTATAAATACGTAAGTAAATGCTACAAGCCAGAGGGCGACTGCATGTAGCCGTATGCACTATAAGCGAGGGTGTTGATTTGTTGATGTCACTCCGGAGTATAGATTATACACTGCAATAATAATAAAAAACACTCACGCGGGTTCAACGACACAAGTGTCGTAGTCCTTTTTTTTAGCCATAGAATAATCCGGTTTGGCACAAGCAGATAAATATCCCAAAATTTAAGGGATAAACTAGTGTAATAGTCGCCCTTTATATAATACTATGAATAAAAGTCATATTTGTGCATCACAAAAAGTTTATGCTCCCAGTGGGATCGAAACAGGAATAGTTGTGCCTTACAGAAAGTGTATATTCCATACGGGATTAGAATAAAGTCATATTTGTTCATCAGAAAACATGGATGCTCCCAGTGGAATCAGAACAAAGGCAATGGTGCAAATTGCAAAAGGTGTATGATCCACATGGGATAAAAATAAAACCCCAGGGGTTCATCATAGCAAATGTGTGATCCACACAGGATAAGCACAAAGTCACATAGGTAGGCATTAAAGAAGTCCTACGTCTTTCGCAAGTTTATGACTTACTGCAGCATACATAACACAGTTAAATACTCGAAGAGTAAAGTTAATTCATCTATGTTTCCAGTTGGAGAGCATAGCGTAAAATCAAGAGGAAGCAGAATAGTCATCATAAACCTGTCTCGAATAGTGTGACCAGCGCACCACTGATTGGGGACAAGTTTAATGGTATCGTATTTGATGAAAATATGAAGCAAAATACATGACATATTACAAATTCCAACGTAGGCTGCAAGCATACCGTAAAAAATAGACAATATTATCAGGTAGTGTACAATAACGAAATATATATCCAATATATTAAGAATACAAGGACAAAGGTCAAAGAGCAGAGGGAGCATCATTCCGTCAACTATGGCAATGTAGAAAGAGGGCAATTACCCAATTGCCGAACTAACCCAACTTCCGAACAAAGAGCTATCATTTGATAGGTTTGTGTAATAAACCTATGTTTGATAGGTTTATTACACAAACCTATCAAACATATCAAATAATAGATTTTTGTTGGGAAATAGGGTTAGTTCGGCAATTGGGTAATTGCCTTAGAAAACCAATTCACTCATTATAATGATAATTTATCACCATAAACTGAAAGATTTCAACTTGCACTTCCCCTCAAACAATGCTTGTAACACACTATAATTTTGATTTCATAATTATGCAAACGTGACACCAAAGTAAATTAAATCCACGTCGGAGAATATGCATTAATATTCTGCCTGTAGCTACGGGAGTAGGTTCCAGCGAGACGGAGTCTTTAGTCAGCCCACAAGATGAAGTGTTGTGTCCATTTGTTACTCTTAAACATATAGCAGAGCAAACATAGGCAGCGTAAGAAATTTCAAAACTATTGCTTGTTAAAGCAGATATCACAACGCAAATATAAACAAGGAATGAAAAAAACATGATTTTTTAGCAAATGCTCAAGCTTGGCATCGCTAAATTATAGGCACTGAAACTTTGAGATTAAAATTATGTCCCGACCACATAAGATAATCATCGTTTCTATAGACCAATGCTAGGATTTCTCACGCAATGCAGGGTCACTTTATGAAAGAATGCCTAATTGGTGCCCACGCGCGTACAAGGATTTTAAAGAGAATGGGAAGTGACAAGCTGCGAACTCTTAACTGGTGCCCAGACTGGGAATGAACTAAGCACATCAGCGGTGCAGCGACAACTGATGAACAGTCTTTGTTGGTGCCCAGACCCGGGAATAGACTATGCCCGTCAGTTGTACAGTCTTAGTTGGTGCCCAGACCCGGGAATAGACTATGCCCGTCAGTTGTACAGTCTTAGTTGGTGCCCAGACCCGGGAATAGACTATGCCCGTCAGTTGTACAGCGAGAAGTGTTGAACAGTCTTAGTTGGAGCCCACATCCAGCCAGGAAGAGACTATATATGCATATCAGCTGCACAGCGAGAAGATATGAACAGTCTTTGTTGGTACACAGAGTCTATAATAGATTATGTACATCAGCTGCACAGCGACAAATGATGAAGTTTTATGTTCAGACCCGGGAATGGAAATGGACTAGACGCAGTAATTACTCACGTACGCGCTACAAAAGCTGCATTAACAGGTAACCAGACTCGGAAATCAGTAGCGCGCAGTAAACGTGTAATTCACAACACTGGGATTAGAAATTGGGCAATAAATCAAGAAAACAACAATTTTCAAGAGAAGGTATAAGAAAACTCACCAGTTTCTTTATAATAGCTACTTAAAAGGGTATTTTGGCTTGCACTGGCTACACATAGTGATTTTTATTGATAAAAGTTTTCCAGAGTATAATAAAAAGTAGTTCACACAACCTGCTTTTTACATATACAACCTTCATATGAATGGTAAAGGGCAAATAAATTTGCTCAAAATCAAATAGATAAGTCAATCCAAAACTTCACACTACGCCATAGCACTTAATAAAATTGGATACCTTTCAAAAGCATAGGTTAGGACAAATTTTACATTAATAGTTAAAAGCAAATAAATTGGATCGCAATATCTCACAACAGCAAATAAATTATAAATTATTTTTTCTCAGATAAGGGCAAACAAATTTGCGGATTTTTTCACACAAAACAAGTCTTGTATGAAGTTAATGCAAAGCCTAAGTTTGTAGATCTAAGAAAGTAACCTTAATACTGTCTAGATCTTGTATGTTGTCTTTTACATAATTCAAGGAAGCGCGTCACATACATTAGAAGCTCCACCACCTTAATACTAGGCATTTCCTAGGTTTCTTGAGGTCAAACTCATAGCAACACGTCATAATCACTGCAAAAACTAGGAAATAGATTAGTGTGTAAGCACTACGTCATATTGTATATGAAGGCCTATGCTGACAAATTTATAAGCAAATTTATATGCCCTTATCCATTAGCAATTCCCTATTAACATTAAAAGTACTTAATGATAGCAACTTAATCATATCCATTGCACAAGGCTAAAAAAAGGTTAAGTTTGACACATTTCTGGGCAGATTCACTTTTTAAACAAGGCAGAAATTATCTACAGGACCAATAGAAAATTTCAACTAATTGCTTATAAACATACGCATTTTGATATATTAATAAACAGTACAGCAGCGTAATAATAAAATAAATTCATTTTGTAACATCCAATTTGGAACACAAGTCGCGCAGGTTCACTCTTCATATATTCTCCCCAAGATTTGTAACGAAAGCAATAACAGCTTGCAACAATATGCACAGGTAGAAAACCATGCAGATTCACTTTCAACGATTTCTGCTTTTACGGATCACTCTAGACTAGAGTTAATACGTAAAAGAATAGTCAAGACTGATTTTCATGTAGCTTACAAAACGCATTCAAAGGTTGCGATCTAGTAACTTTTATTTAGGTTTTCAAAAGTTCCGGTTTCAGCAAGAGCTTTTCGTTCTCATGACAGCTAAATTGAAAGCTTTGCTGACAGTCTGTTAGGGATATCTGTACAAGTGATTGATCGTATTCTAGTCTTATATGAAGTGCTGCTTGTCACTCACAGGGGCCAAGCCCTGCGAGTAGCTGCTCATATTAAGTAACAACAAACTAGCCACTTGGCAGCGCTATAGTAGGGAATGGATTGACCGTGGTAGTACCCGGAGATTTGGGCCAAGCCCCTCGAGCAAATGCTCACATAAGTAAACGATAAAGTATGATCTCGCTACAGTGGATACACCTAACGAGGCTTTCTTTAGCCTTAATGCCAGAATTTGAAGAACAGGCAGTGTGGAGAGCAGGAGAAGCAATGTTGAGAGTCAATATATGATCCTTCGTACTTTGCCTCGCCTCTCGGTGCCGGAGTGCTCGACGCAGTGCAAATCCGTACCGTACCGTTCGGGAATCGAACCCGGATCTCTATAAGTCAAATATAATGGCGACGTTCCCTACAAAGCAAACAGAAACATGGAAGCGTAGTGTTACATGTTATATACTGTACAGTGATACGGGCCTAATCGAGAACTGTTTGTGGATGAAGCATTCCAATGCAATCGATGTCTAGGGGCCGAAAAACTTTAGAGATAGAATGAGACCATGACAATAGTGTAATCGTACTAGTCGTTTCTACATCCAACCTAGCTTCACTAGCATCTCTTAGTGTGACTTAAAAATACGCAGAATCTTGGTGCTTTTCAATGTTTCGTCTCGAAGGATATACTGAAAAGTCTAGTCGTCACTCTATCCCGGAATGAAATCACCCAATATGATATTAGAATTCAACTAGCTATTTTTACTCATAAACCCAAAAACTGAAACAAGGCTATAACTGCTTGTCTGCATGAAAACACAGAGAACCAAACAGATCGTCAAAATTAAAGCGCAAGTTGTGACTCGTTTGTACTAATTTGTTAGCATTTATAGTTATATATGGAGGTATTGCCTAAAAATATACCAACATCTCATAGCTTCATGCGCATTGTACTGCATTCGTTCTAGCCAGCGAAAAACAGAAAACAATGAGAACATCTTCACAAGTGCTGTAGAGCTTGTGTTTGAGGATATTATACCGTGTTGCTGCTCACAATTGTACTGGCCATGTCTAAGAAGTAGACAAGCATAGTTACAGAACACAGCTTAGTGCCACTGCAGAAAGGTAATGTTGAAGCTGGCAGGTAACATCTCAGTGCTCACAGACCTGGAAGAACTTACGTAACTTCGGATGTTTAAAATACGACAAAATACCTTCAAAAATAAATCGAAGGGACAGAAGCCATGGAATCGGGCAAGTTTTTTAAGCCCCAAACTTACCGTTTGCGCTTATAACGCACGAGCAACAAGATCAAGGCGAGACGCTTGATTGCATTGTAATAGCGCGCAATCCAGTAAAAGAATTCTTAGGCACACCACAAAAAGCTATAGAATACACTATTTGAAAGCATAGGGACCATCGACCCACAGCACATTATTGATGAAAAGTAATGAACCCGCGAGTAGCTACAACAATAAAATAACGGGGTAGGGAAAACGAACGAAATCAAAATTTCACTAAACATCAGAAAACGGATTTTTGCCGTACGACGGCCGTATCTGAGAATGAATTTGGCTGTCTGTAACTATCAGGCGAGTATTTTTTTTTTTTTTACTTTTCCACAATAAGTTAAATTGAGACATTATGAAGGTGGTCGTCAAAAAGATCCCATCGATGGGAGAGAGTGAAGCACCGATTTGTTGCGTGAAAGATACACAGGCGTAGGAAGAATTAAAAAAAAATTGAGATGCACCACTGAGCATTCAAGCTTTCATTTCAGCTTTATAAAGTTACGATAAAATGGGACAAGCCATCTCTCTCAAAGGACGAGACACAAATTTCCTCGGAGACGCAAAACGGTGTACTGACATTTATGTGAGCGTGAAATATCAGCTAGCTAGGGGCAAAACGAAGACAGGCTCACGCAAGTGCAGGAGCAACTAACTGTCTTCTCGAGGATAAAAAAAATGTTTTTGATTTCAAACGAGGCGGTAATCCTCTTCTGGCAAGTCCAATAAACGAGGTTGATCCTCAGAATTGCAGTAAAAAAAATTAGGAGTACTGTGCGTGATAAATGAGTTTAAAGAAACTGTGATAATTAGAAAATTATTCCATCTATTGGAAAAGCACTGAATGGAAGCTTGGGAGAGTGGTCAGAGAGTCAGACTGGAGTCCGACGAGCGGAGCAGTTTTTGTGGGAGGAG
>LQNS02278129.1:23974126-23995820 GCA_001587735.2 Parhyale hawaiensis
TAACATAATGGCAATAGCTCATAGAGGATCGGGGTGTAAGTCCCGGTGTCTTTTTGGGAATGGGCCTTTTGGTTCGTCTACTGCCGCCTATCTAATCTAATCTAATCTAATAGCCTGGCGCAAAGCGGACAAAGCGCTATTTTGTAGGGGAAAGTCTGGCGTTTAGT
Organism: Parhyale hawaiensis; assembly: GCA_001587735.2. NCBI lineage: Eukaryota > Metazoa > Arthropoda > Malacostraca > Amphipoda > Hyalidae > Parhyale > Parhyale hawaiensis. The sequence goes on from LQNS02278129.1 coordinate 23,974,294, forward strand.
AGGTATGACAACATTTTGCAGGAGCCTGAGTCTCACCGAGCGAGGCAACATTTTGTGGGAGAATTCTGGAGTTCAGTGGGCGGGACAACAATTTGTGGGAGGAGTCCGAACTTCAGTGGGTGGGCAGTTATGTGGGAGGAGTCTGGAGTTCACTGAGTGACGCAACCTTTTGTGGGAGGAGTCAAAAGTTCAATGGGTGGTGCAACATTCTGTGGGAGGAGTCTGGGGTTCAATTAATGTGGTTACATTTTATGGGAGGAGGCTGCGGTTCAGTGGGTGGGAAGGTTTGTGGGAGTCTGAAATGAAGTGGTTGGAGCCCTATATTGCAGGAGGTGAGAGTCGGGATTCCATAGGCAGGTAGGGTGGTATTGCAGTAAAAACAAAAACTCTAGTCCGTAGAAAATAGCTGGCACTGGCAGACTCACGTAGACTATGGAGGCAGAGCACAGATATTCCTATTACAATCGTTCGGTTTCAGAGATTGAGATAAAATGAAGGGAAACACATGACAAGGAAAAACAGTACCACATAACGAAATGAAAACCGATCGGAAAATGCGCTCGTCGTAAGACAACACAAATGGCAAAATTGCAGAAACACGCACCGTCAATCAGACTGACCAATAAACATTCGATCACAGCCGATGCCATACCTGAAGACTAGTTTCATTTTAATTAAGACTATGTCTGAAGGAAGGATTTGCTATGGTAATTATGTGGAGCTGACCCTCAACGAAATGAAGGTTTTCCAAAATTACAAGCGTCAAACAGCTAGCATGATCAAAATACCAGCTTTAATTGATCAAGTTGAAACCAACTAGGTTAAAGTTTCACCCCTAATACTAGTTAGTAGTTAACTATCTAAATCCTGAACTTGTGAGATAAGGGAAGAAGTTTCGTATCACTTCACAGCGAAAATTAAAATTGCACTGTCGATAAGGTATTAGGCAAACAAAGTTTACTAAGATTCCGACAGTATTGGCATCCTCTTAGCAAAAGGAATAAGCTCAAGTAAAAGCCTTGGAATTAGCCGAGCAACCTTCAAGTTTCTAATCTTTGCGGAGGAAAGAGATCGTGACGTAAAACTAATTTGAATTTAATGTATCTTTCGTATCTGATGAATATTTAATAAACCAATTTTGCCGGTAAAATTGTGGTTTACTTCCGTCTCTAACATACAGACACAACAGTAATTTAGCATGCTCCAACCCGTTAGAAGTAGGCGCAAATTTATTAACAATATATACACGCGTTAAACAGATATTATCCCGCAGCCGTTGAGAACATATACTAGCAACAACCAATTATATACGGAACGAAATGCAACAAACTTCTTGCAGTTACTGGCATCCACAAGATGGCCTAACATGTCGCAAAAAGGTTAGAATCTGAGAGCTTATTTGAAGTAAAGTAATTTTAATTATAAAATTCAATGTAAATATTTCAAATGGCCAATTCTCATGCCTGCCTGATGGCAACACTGAAAGCTCCAAAAACGATGAGGCAACACGTGTGGTGAAGGTACCTTCTTCTTCGATGTGCCTCCGTTTGGAGCGGTTATGTTTGAAGTGATTGAAAAGACTGTGCCACCTTTTCGAACTTTGATAAAAAAAAAATGGAGATAATCTTCCTAACATTGAAGGTAAGCATGAGATCACACAATTGAGTAATTTAACTTATGTTTTGTATTCATTCTCTTGTTGTTTCCATAAATTTGCCACAAACATTAATGGCGATATTCAATGCTGGTCCAGTTTTTATGGATATTCTCGTACTTTTATCGAAGAAAACTGAACTAGGTACGTATTTTTTTCACGTTGTGTCGCAAACGAATAATCAGACTAATAGAACTTTAATTTACATACTTTAGGGTTGTACCCTTGCCACGCTACCACAAAATTGGACCATGAGAAAACTTTACCGCAAAAATAGAGAATCCGCACACTGTGTTCAAACACGGGCATCACTGTCAACTGCCGCGAGTCAGAGAAGAAAACAGGTTTCAGTTGAGTAAAATGAATCCGAAACCAGGAGCATCTCAGGTAACTGTTTCTCCCCCCCCTCTGCCAATGGGGCTTACCGAAAAGGTCCATGAAATTGGGGTTGTACGTCAAAACAAGAACTTCCTTGGGGCAGTGACGCAGCCACAACTATTACCATATAGTGCACTGGTGCACCTAGAACTTGGCGCTCTCCCGTCAGAGGGCCCAAATGGCGTTATTGTATCACCATAATCACACATTTTAGCAATTGAACTCGTTTGCTGAGATATGAAGCATCTTCCTTTAGCTGGCGAGTTCATATATAGTGAAGTTCCATGCAAAGACCTTGACTACAGTGCGGTGAAGCCTACTGAAGTAACTGCTGAACTAATTGCTAGGGAGACGATGGAATGGGTAAGCGAGACGCAGGGGTGAACATCAGAGTCTTGTCCTTCCCGATACTTGACGTTGTCTGGCAAGGTGAAACAGATCGTAGACCAGGGGCTGCAATATGAGTTTTGGCAGGCGTGAAACCTTAAGCGAAATAAAGCCGGATGTATAAATTTGGTGTGAATTTCCTCTTGTATCAACAGATAGGTATTTTACGATGTTTGTAGAGACGCAAGTTTTCTTGGGGCGCCAAGTTTAGAAAAGACTTGGAATTGCTGCCAATGAGGATTTGGCTAGGCCATAGAACAACGAAATAATGCCTAACGAGTGACGATTACGTTCTAGTTCACTTCCAAACGTTGCAGAACCCAATGATGGATATTATTTGGCCAGAGAAACGCATGTACGTCGCAATGGCTGCGCCACACAACGGTATAACGCTCCTCTCACGGACACAAGGGTATATAGAACCTATAATTTAGACCAGCAAAAGCATTGGGTTCCGTTAACGTCGTAGTAGCTCTAGCCCGCACGAAAACAATGCCATTGAGCAACCCACACCAGAACGTTTCAGACAAACTTTACGATGAGCATCCATCGCATGGTTAGGTTCACTGCGTTGTACCGTATCTGACATAACATCAGTTCTGATAGAACGCCTATGCACGTCGCTAAAACCTTCCATTCCAGCGCTCCCTAACGTCGCACGTGGTAGAGCCAGAGGAGGTAGGTTTATTTTTGAAAGGCAGAGTATCCACTCAGCCAGCCAATAGGGGATTTTTCAGTTCCGTTGTGTTCGTGACGTCATCTTAGTAATGACAAGCGGCGGCGCACTTCACGTGGTCACGTGAGTTAGCGAGGCGCTGCTATTGGTTCACGGTGCTGCCACTGATCAGGACGTCATCAAAGACATATCGAATTAAGGAAACAAGTTTGCCAATACCGTGGAACTTTCAGAACACAGAGAGGCATACTGTCTCAGTTTCGGCAGGAGCTTCACTTTAAAGATGATCACTTCGACAGCGTGCTTGTTTCTTCTACAATAGTAATGGACTTCCTTCGGCTAACACCATATGAAATCGTGAAGTAGTACAGCATAATATAGCGGCATTATTTTTTACTATACACTTTGCCGAACATTCAATACGAATACGGTATTGGTGATAGCTACAACTCCATACAGACGGCACTGTGTATAGTCTCACCTTCAGGACTCTTTCGTTTTGGGAGTCTCGCTTACAAGAGTTTTCTCGGATTTGGAGGTCTCGCCCTGATCGAGGAGTCTGTTTGGTACCTCCTTCAGCTCCACCACGCCGTCGCACTAACAAGAAGGTGCGGCAGGCAAAAGCTATATGGCAATAATATGCACTACAGTAACGCAACAGCGGCTCTAGCGTTGACACTGCTAAGAGGGATATATACCGATGTAATCGTGTACACTGCTCCATAAAAAGACACCTGATTTTGTGAACTTAGAATCGCTGCCTACTATTATACTCTGCCCATCTTATCAAGGCAGTTTGGGTGCAGTCAAATACCTCTACAGTGTTGCCAATTCTATGGACATTTCTGAAATTTTGTTCAGCCCATAACTTAGCTCCGCCCACGATCTGCATATAGAGAAATCTCAGAAATGCCGGGCCCGTAGAATTGGCAACGCTGTAGAGGAATTTGACCATGCCCAAACTGCCTTGATAAAATGGACGGAGAATAATTAACGAATGGCCACAGATTATCGGATTGCTACTGAAACTGAACGCTCCCACTGCGTAGACGAAGTAAAAGAAACAGCACGAGAATACTGGACCCTAACACAAGATCCGTGTATTCTTCCGCGTATAAATTTAAAGCAACATCTACCCACAGGTAGACGTTGAAAAGAGGATCAAGGGCGACATTTAGGGCTGGTGGAGTTATGAAAACAGAGATAAAAAAAGAAAAAATCGCCGCAGTCAACTGCTCGCTGACCAGAGTCACTTACTGAAAAATTTCTCAATGATACGGTTTGGCAAAATGATGGAGGTTGCTTCACATAGCGGTAGACGTTACGACGTTGCTGAAGCAAAAGTAAATTAGCACGTCGGGACTTCCCAGCCCAGAACACACCAGGTCTCGCCGCAGTGGACTGGATGTGACGTACAAAAAAAAAAAAAAAGCGGGAGTGGAGCCCGCCCAGCATGCCTAAGCTACACATGAAGGTGTGCCTGAGCAGAAGAAATGCCGGGAAGTGGAGGGACCGTTTGCCCCGGACAAACACTTCCCTGATTGCAGTTAGCACACACACACAAGGACACGGTGAAAACTGGACATCCTCGCGTATACCCCGCGAGCTGGAAGAAAAGGAATCACCACTTGGTGACGGTAGTAAGCAACGGACTGACTATGACCGGCTACTGCTCAACCAGAAATTTATAGGCATTTATCCGATGTTATCTGATATCCTTCACTATTTACTCATTGACAGCCGATAAATGCCAATAAATTTGCGATTGGGGACCGTCGGATACGGCCAAAAAAGGGCAACGGGTATGTACCGCAAACAGAAATATTACAGTCACGGCATCCGTGTGTACCTTTTACAGAAGTAAATCTTCATAACCTGATAATATGCACCAGTGTAGAGGTAAATTAAACTCACCGTGTGCAAATTTCTGAACGCAGCATGTCGCGGCCAAAGGTGAGAGGTAAAGCCGATGGTAACGGAGTAGAGTGTAATGAAGCCAGATGCCTTCTTTTGAGGTTAGCTTGCCCTCGCGCGTGATTTTCCGGTTTAGGACGGCCAATGAACTTCCGGTGTAGCGGGGTCAAGAGAGGTGCAAACCGGAAGTAGGCAGTACTGGAAGTGGCCCTCAAAAGAAGGTACCTATCTGACGTGAACTGCCTTGATAAGTTAAATCTACAACAACTGGCCCATACTGCAGCTAGAATCCCGCTAGGTGCCAGAATAGGGCACAACTGCAGGCGACAAATAAATGTCAGAGCTGTAGTGTCAAGAGACGGAAGGCTTTTGCGACACGTGGGACCCCAGACCGGTCCTTTTTTAGTTAGGGTCAGTACCCCTGCAACGTAAAAGGACTACTAGATAAGCTAACGCTGCAATTCACGTAATTGGCGGGCAGGCGGATGCGCAAACTTTATAGCATGCAAACGCAGCACTTGACCAACCGCCGCGAGTATGCGGGGATGCCATGTATTACGAACGGGAACATAAAATGGGGGACGAAACGAGAACCCGGAAATAACAAGCCCGTCAGTAGCATCTTCTACTGTGCAGGCTTGAGCTGCGGGGAAAATTTCGAGCTAGGAAGAAGGAAGAAGGAGGGTTGCGGTCATATTCCTAAAATGTTCAATGATCACAGCTTTTACGGCGATCCCGAAACCAGAAAAAAATAAGGGACGTGTAGTATGACGATGAGTCCATACACGGGAAGAGCTAACTGATAAACACGAGGGAGGAATTCGAAGAAGAAAAAATGACTCCTCAAAGCAGCGGGAGAATACATGTAGGCTACTCACGAAAGAAGTAGCTAACTCTTTTAGCACAAACTGGCAAATAAAACATAATCTACCGTATATCCGTCTTAGCAGTGTAGAAGATATATAATTAAGATTATATTCGTATGTATATATGCACATTTATATGAATAATCTCTATAGTTTGTGCGTAATGACTTGACTTTCTTGCTGCTCAATTGGCCGAAAATTTGTCAGCCAAGAATATATATAAAAAAAAAAAAAAAAAAAAGAGGACCGAAATTGTGAGCTCAGTTGAAGTGAGAGCCTGGCAGGCAGCATCGGCCGTAAGACGTACGTAAGTCCGCCTTACCTTTATTTGGCAGTGCCAGTGTACGCCTACCTCATAAATAATTGCCATTGCAAACAAAAGCTTCATATAAATATTTGGCATTGCCAATAGACAATTGCATCACGTAGGTTAGGTATGGCTAGCCGAGGCTTGCTTTACGCACATTTGGCATTGTTATGCGCTTGCCTCGTGTAGAACTGGCAGTGCTAAACCCGCTCCTATACGGGTGGCACTACAAGCAGACTTCTGCCCAACCGCGCCAAGTCTCCGGTTAGTATAGTTGGTACGGCCACCAGGGACACCGACATAAGCACTGGAAATGATAAGTACGCTTTCGTACAACTAGAAGTAGAGTACTTGGCAGTGCCAACGCACATGAACACACCCATTCACTGGGCGGCACTTACAGCGGCAGACAGAGATACGCGACACAGTCAACTCGACTGCTTACACTTGACACAACACTCCAGCGTACAGGCGATACACGCGCTCACAAGCAAACAGACACGCTTCTCCCATTAAGAAAAGACCTAGAAAAAGCGCACACAATAGTAGTTATAGCAACAGACCTTGTAATAAATACAGAAGTGATGTACGCCATCGCTTTATCCAATTCAAGCCGGAGAAAATAACCTTCCTCAGTTCAAAGTGAAATCATCGAGCCGAGGGAGCAACAGTCTTGCGTGCGGGGATGATGCGCCAGTTCGGTGCGTCTGAATCCTTTAGGCAGCACTATCCATTTCCACATGCGGCGGCGGAGCTGAGCTCTTCCTGCCAGCCACATCCAAAAGGACTCAATGAACAGCCAGGAACGCCAATTCCAGTCCTCGCGGAAAGTGGCTGACGCGATCTGCAAGTATCTTACCTCCGAAAAAGAAAGGTATATTCAGGTCATGAAGAGACGACGCCTCCGAGTGGGGCGGCACTTACGACTGCTAGGCATCATAACACTGGTCTTCCTTGGTTTCCTTTGTGACGTCACCATAGCTCTCCAGTGGTAACGTCGCAACACTCATGGGCATGTAAAGTCAGGCCTAGTCGCGGGAGCGGTCCAAGTCACAAGAGTGTGGCTGCCCACCGATTGCTGCGGCTCTTGGTAAGAGCTACTGCCCTCTCATCATCATCATCACAGTGAGTCGTCCGGATCAATCTCGATGGGCGCTCCGCCATATTCTATGACTTGGAATTGCGCCTTCTGCACAGACTACGATCGGATTATTCAAAGATTTCAATAGCAGCTTAGCCACAGTCTTCAACCTGGGGAGACATCAACTCAAGAGAGGAAAGGCCAGCTCCGATGTTTGGGCGCAGGCCCAGGTCACCAACACGCTTTGTGCCTCGGACCAATAAAATATGATAACAAGGCGTCTGGAGCCATGAACCGTATGGGTAGTTCGTCTACAGCCGACGTTTTTAGAAAACGTCCAGGACTGCTTTCTATAGAAGCTGATATTGGGTCGTCAAGGAAGTTCGTTCGGCGTCATCACTGTTCTTAGCACTATAAAATATACACGCCCTTTGACTGTTTCGCCACACGGATACATTACTAACTGCGAATTTTCTGGTAACAGCAGCACGAAGCATGAAATTGCCGATACAAGGATTGCAGGCAGGTATAAGGCTAAACTACGCAGCATTAGACTGCCTCATCGACCTAATAGAGATTATTTTTACACAGATTAGAACGGCAATGGAGTCTCAATTCTCTGATGGAATAAACCCCGCCAGCCAATTGAGTAGTCGCAACGTAAATGGACGAGACGTCACCGCTTTCATACCCGAATTAACCGATCCTCCCTACACAAAGCGACAAAAAAAAAAAATAATGCTTGGATTCATGTAAAAACAGATTACCAAGCATCAACATAAAAGTAACGAATAATAACTAAATTTAGGCCAGAATTAGCAAGCACAATTGTCATCAGGCAGTTTGTTTGAAACTAGGGCGTGGACCGTCGTGTGTATAAATTTACGAAATTGTCATATAGGCGTCACTGAATTTGATGGGGCGAATATGTACTGCGCCGACTTCTGTGTTAAATGTCATAATAGCAGATAACTGCAAAGAAGCTGATGGAAATAAATTGAACATGCACGTGCATTTAAGAGCAACAGGATAATTCATTCAGACAACCATGAAAGGGACTCGGTCCAATGATCAAAGTGTCAACGTCCAGGATATTACAAGTATGAGCCCTGATAGCTACGTTTTCCCTCCGGCATACGATGGCGAGTTAGCGCATTGCCTTTGACCGACTGTAGAGCAGACCCCCCTCCTCCACCACTGAAAAGGGTGTGCCGATGCACTGACCATTACTAGCTATGGCTCGGAAAAAAGTTCCGCGCATCACAATTACAAAATGTGAAAACGCAGTGCTTTCTGACCAACTGCGGCTCACATGACGCCTCAGCCATATAGCTATAGGGCGGCGTTACAACACTCCGCCCATAATCAGGGAGGTGCTAACAAACTCCGCCCATAATCAGGGCGGCGGTAACAAAACTCCGCCCATAATCAATGCAGCGGTAACAAAACTCCGCCCATAATCAATGCAGCGGTAACAAAACTCCGCCCATAAGCAGGGAGGCGCTAACGACGCACCTCCGGCAATTGAGGCGGTGTCAAAAACACTCCACCCATTAATAAAGGAGATACAGGCAACGCTCCGCCCACAAGCTACCGTGTTTTGTACAAAACAGTCCGCTAAACAGTTAACAAATCGATAAAACGTTCAGACAGAACGTTTTCAAAATGCAGAACAAAATAAGGAAAATAAAATAACTTTGAGGACGGGAATCTACATATTGCAACAGAAAATATACAAATAAATACAACGAAGTTGTGACTAAATCAAGCAAATATAAATTTCACCATAAATATAAACAAAAAATACAGAGCAAAAAAATTATTCGAAATAAAAAGAAAAACTACAGATAATTCAAGAAACATAGTATAACAAAATTCACAAAATAAATATGAAAGGGCACAGCATAGTAATAAGGAAGTGCAGAATATAAAAATAAAATTAAGCAGGCATCATAATAAAAGTGAAGAGGTTTAAAAAGGAAATGTACAGAGAATGACAGGTCAAAGCATAGGTAGCATAGCAGTTCAAATAAATATATAAATAAGGAGATGATCAAGACAGGAACTGGATAAATTATGGTAACATTCGTGATTTCTTTAAGCATAAAAGACACATACGTATCAAGGAGATAATATGGTAGGTACGTCTTCAATACGAAGTCACAGGGCAATGCGACGACTTACATGCGGGGTTGAGAGTAGGGCTCTTAAGTACTATCATTATATTATTTTTATTAATTAAATCATTATTATGACATGGTATATAATTCGTTTAATAATTATTTGGATGAATACTGAAGCACTTTTCTCATTTATCTCTAAGAGACTTCTCCGTTAGGCAAATTATGCGCTTCATATCGAAATGAGAACCAATCATTATACTGAGAAGTTTAATCATTTAATTACTCTTTTCACTACAACGGCGATCAAAGAGAAAGAAATAAGATGCACGTAGAATGACACAAGGTAGAACCCCCACAGGATCAAGGCGCATAAACACGGACAGTTAAAAACGAACGAAATATCAAGATCACCTTAGACAAAGCTTAAAATTTTAAGGGAATACAGAATTTTCGTTCGATGTGACTGTATAATTTTCCGCAAGTCTCCGTATGCACGCCCATTTGAAAGTAACTAGAGGCCCAGAACCCCATAATCCGAAATTGTGCTTCCTGACCCAGAACCTTCGCAGCGATTCAAGCAGTGGTACGAATCAAGGGACACACACAAAAGTCCAAGCAGCCCACGCACGGGACCAGTCAACGTTAGGAAGAGCAGGTAAAAGTTGTTGGTTGCAGTAGGAAGACGATTGAAAGCAGCTACAAATTACCAACAACAAAGAGCTAACTGTTATAAAACCAGCATTGCACTATCAGTAATACGTAACACTGAGGCATACTTGGGTATTCAACTTAAGTACCGGTACGTATTTATTATAAAAGTACATGGATGAGCGACGCCCAACGAATGAAAATAATACGTACACATGCAATTGATTAGCATCATTAAACAACCAATAAGAGTAACTACTACGCGATACGCAAGGCAGTAAATTATAGCTACGTAGGTATGTTATTGTACTTGGATCGTCCAGTTTCAGCCTCCCTACCTCCAGCGTAACCTATGATCCAGGGCGAGGCCGAAAGGACATGTTCTAAGAGAAACGAAACGAAATAAGCCTAGCTGAGGGTAAGTTGCGAATGGCATATCGAAAAACCTTAGAAGCCAGGCCCGGATTGGGGTCTTCTTGTACTGGATTAACGCGCACGGGTGAAATTTTTTTGGAAAGTAGAGGAAAACAAAGCAAAAAATAATCATTAGCATGAGTATAAAAATGAAAGGAACCAAAGTAAGCATGAATTAGATGCCAAAAATGAACAACAAACGGCTAGAACTTAGGGGCCTCCTGTGGGAGCGACTGCAGATACAGGTAATCTATGGGGTAACCTCCCAAGGATACCACAGGATATGCGAACCTAACAAGAGGCAGAGTAAGAGAAAGCTAGTTTGTTCAGCATTTATGAGTATGTATTTGTTAAATGGCAGTACTAGTAGTGTCATAAGAACCGATACAGACGTGGTGAACGTCTTGAAGAATTGTGGTACCCTCGAGTCTTGTCTTAGGCAAGACAAAGAAGGGAAATCAAAAGCTAGCAAAATGCACGTCTGTCCTGAGAAAGTAAAGCGAGAAATAATATCATAGCTAGCGATTTACAGCAAGCCTCAGGACATAACTAATGGTGACTACAATGAGATACTGGCCTTTGTCTTATTATCGGATAACGTAAATTTGTAACGATGAACGGCATCCCTGCTTGGAATATATACAGAAGATGTACCCACCTGGGGTTGTGAAATCTGTAATTACTTTCGTGCCGTTCAAAAATTAAGTTAAACCTGCTACACAAATTTTTTCATTATCTATCAATATAGGAGTAGTTGACTCTGCAGGAAGTGCGAGAATATAGACATAAATCAAAAAGTATCCTAAGGGTGCTAGGCATAGGGAAATCTGGTAACTCGTGGAATATAGTGCTGTGCAACACCCAGGAGCTCCGGGGGCAATGGGTTCATTGAGGAGACGTTGGAAACAAAAGCTGCTCCAAGCTACTAATTTTGGCAACTTATGGTCACGTATGGTATGAACTAATGGAGTTTTTTCTTTCTTGTTCTCATGTTGAGTACACCAATGGTACCACATCATATCACGGTTATCACAATAATGATGTAATGAGTTTTGAGTAAAATTAACTGCGGCGATACTAGAGATATTACAATTGACCGTGAAGCTAGGGCGCCGTAGGGGGCGGCAGTTCGGTGGAATGCCGATATTCGGCCACTGTGCGAGCCTCATTCTGTGCCTCCGACGCCCAAGAGAGGAGGTTTGAGAGTCCAGTGGTATGCGCAACTTGCGTTCGCTTTCTCTGAAACTTGGCGCCGAAGGCCTCGTATATTGCCGCGAGATCTCAGCCTCTGCCGAGCGATGCCAAAAGAGTTCCACGTGGCGGGCAATACTAAAAAGTCGAGCCTTGACTTGCCCATACCACACGGGTAAGTAGTATTAGAGAAAACGGTACGAACTGCGGCCAGACGGAACATCCCCTAACCCAGTTTCACCATTGACTAAACGTGACACTACCCGAAAATTTCTAATGAAAAAAAAAAAAAAAAAAAGAAACCAGGCCTTGCCCCCTAACCTACCCGACATAGAACCCGAATATTTACCGACTTACCCGAAATTATGTTCGGGTATACCCGAAAATTGGGCCTAAAGTGCGAAAAACGGACAACACTTGTCCGCGGGGGTGATGTATCCTGCGGAAGAGTCACTCAGGAAACCCTTGGGTGGGGCCTCAACATGTGACAGGGCTGAAGGTAGTCAGAGGATCCCCCCACAGGGTAACCGAGCAACTTCTCGCGCCTTGGGAGCCAAAAAAACTCGAGCTCGAGACTGTAACTACACGATCGCTTTAATTAACCTAAATTGGAAAATTGTTCTACAGTAACATGGGGACAATAACAATAAGCGCGTAGAGAAACGCAACCACCGGAACAGTTAGTTGGGAAAGATTCAGGCAGAACTGTCAGTACAAGTAAAAAATTATTACATATTTTGTTTAACCTCCGTAGCCGCAACTCAGGCGTTTCAACAGAGAAACTACTTGTACAGTATTCAAATACCGCATATTGGGTATGCGCGGTGGCCACGTACGCTACTACGGGCAGGGAAACAAGGCGCAAAGTATACCGTAGTAGGAGACACTCAAGTGGTCGGCCTCGTTTGTGTCCTTCCACACAAGAGAGACTAGAGATGTCCCGCGTACCAGGTCGGTTATTTCGATCGACAGCTCACCTCACGGGACAGAAAGAGGAAAGTAGAAAACCTGCCTAACTTTACAAAAAATAGCCTCGTCAGCAGGAACTGCGGCAAGCTGCAACATCTCCTGCGGATAAGGTACTCGGGAACCTTGGGTGCGTGACGCCCAAATATATTGTGGCAGGGAGTAGAAGAAGAAAATAGAAGCAAGGCGAGAACGAAGGAAGACAGCCACACGACCTTAGCATAGGGTAGATATTATGTCTACATAGATCAACTATTCGCGGTTTCATTACTCACAAGTCACAACATCAGCAATGCTCAGGTCTGCATACGAGCATCTTCACAGTTTCGTTTACTTTCAACGCGTATCACCATTCTTATACCCCCGAAAAAATGAAACTGCAGAAACGGTGACTTGTTTCAGTAACAAAATAACGTAGAAATCTTTGGATGGATCTTCATAAACTTTACAGGAACTGTCAGGAGGAACAGCTTGTTCAGTTTTACTGTTACCCCGTCAGTCCGCCCCGTCGTCTTATTATTATTAGGCTTTATTGAGTAGTTTAAGCCTCCGTCTCCACAACAATGGCGATCTAACAGAGGAAAAAGGAAGGAACATCAAGTATGACGAAACATGGGGAACCCATGCACGAAGGCGTTTCCACAAAATCAACACGCATGGGAACAGCAAGTCGGGAAAGAAGAGGAAGAACAGAATAAAGCATGAGCAAGTAGGAGTTTGAAAATGAAAGGAAGCAAAGTGAGCACGAAAGATAGACGTCCCGAAGGCCTAGCTAGTGGTAAAGATAACCAACACGAGCCCCTGGGGTCGCCGCCCCCCATAACATATTAGGGACGAACCTTCGTCTTTCTACGTGTCACCCCTGCGCTTCTCGGGTAGCACCCTCGGAGTGGAGCTCCAGTTGCTACTATTACAATATTCTTAAATTATTCCTCCAAATCCACAGCCTAAGCCGTGATCCTAAGAGAGAGAGAAAACAGAGCCATACGGCATACCAAGAGCATTAATATTATTATTATTATCACTATCTGCAGGGTTATCCTCCCGCATTCGACGCGGGGACGATACAACAGCGATCGATCCATTTCGCCAATACTGGCGTTAGTATTCAATACCAAGAGTAACGGAAACCAAATGCACAAGAGTGCTGCCGAAACCACGGGATCAATGCGCTTGTAACACGTTGGGATGAAGAAGAACAGAGCAAAACACCCTCAGGAGCGTGAGAACGGGAGGAAGAAAAGTAGACATAAATGACGTTTCGAAACCTCAGCTTAGCTAACCTGATTAGATTTAACTCTTTCGTTAGGGAAACTCTGTTCTTCCGACTGTTAATCTTTACAAGCTCATAGAGATCAGTTCATAGGAAGCCTTCGTATGGCTTAGTTCAGGAGGAAATTAACATACTGACGGACTTAACAAGGGCTATTAAATATGCTGTTCAAATTTCCAGAGCATGAAACAACGCGCTAGTTTGGATAATCAAGATTTGATGCGATCAGTAACGAAAAGATTCACTTGTATCATTTACAAACTCAAGTTGTTTAATCACCGACCAACTTGCATGGTAAGAGCCTCACTAAGTTCCTCCCATGCCACCACCACCTACTCCCACAATGACTAACAACCACTTCACTAGAAATTAAATCAAATAATTACATTACGTTGTCTTCCATACAAACTAAAGCTTAGGAAAGTAAGAGTAAATTATGAGACAGTGAGTGGGCTCTGCTCGATGTCGCTACAGCCCATTTCTACTTGGGCATGTTAATTTTAGGCCTTTCAATTAATGAATATCATGTCTGATTCAGAGGTATTAATATCCCTGCAAGCACAGCCCATGGGCTTCAAAACGCGTCAAGTTTGGGATGGTAAGCTCGAGACTCGCAATTAATATCAGCTATTGGATCCAGTAACATTGATGTCACTACACGCATGGCATCTCATCTCCGATGATTTTGAACTAGGCTGGCGACTATTAAGCAAGCTAAGTAATAAACAGTCTCGCTGAAGTTAATAGTGAAATGGTCACCGACAAAATCGAATCAAATGCCACCATAAGAATTCAAATTTGAAATTCTCATTCCTGTTCTTTCAATAATAATGCATCATCTAGCACAGGTGTTGCTACTGAAACCAAGTAGCATTAGGGATTCAAGCCTTTCGCTTAATGAGTATCAGCACGCGAATTTATTACCGTATCTCCGGCCAATTCATTTCGTTAATTCGGGCGAAACTTCAGTTTGAGACAGTCCCAAGCAGTACTGAAAGAAGCTCCGGCACTTGCGAAGTCATTTTCGGAGATGTCGACCCCTAAAAGTTCTCTTTTAATTGGCGATCTCGGCTCGGCCCACTTGCTGCCCTGATCGGTCTACACCTACGTAAGGGCTTATCTAGTTATAGTTAATACCTTATCTGTGATATAATATAGGTAATACCGGTACCATATCTGTTATTTCCCACAGGCATTAACAATCTCATGATAATCTATATTCCCAAGCTGCAAAAAAAAAAAAAATGGTCCGCAATCACCCCGAAACCACAACGAGCAGGGCCCACACTGCACCACCTCCCTCGGTGTAACGACAAAATCAGGACACTAACGACACACAACACAAAGTATTGCCAAATATACAAGCTTTCACAATATGGACACAAAATAAACAATGGGTAGAAATAAAGGGGATGAAGAGGAGCCGTAACTCCAGCATTTTATATACATATTTATAAATAAATAGTGCGCTTATATAATAGGAAACTAGTTATGCACACGCAGGTAACCTATAATAAGTATGGGGAGGGTGCCGCAGGATTATTGATGCAAGTATATATAAAGGTAGGTCTCTATGCTTTGCATTTATTTTTTGATTACAGCCCTGGTACCGGTCATACGCAAGGGATAGGCCAGACTGTAAGGTGTGCTAGATGAGTCGCCAAGATCATAACATTGCCTTTGATGCGTCGCTACATTTAGTGGCGTAATCAGTTCAATTTTAAGCCAATCATCACCAAAATATCAAGAAAACATAAAGAAAAATACAAAGGCGTCGCCAAGATCTTTGAAGGGAACAAAAACGCAGCAAATACGTCGCCGAAGATCTCTAATTTTTTTTCCCATGTTCGATAAGTACGTTCGTGTAAGGAAATTTTGCGTGTTATGAGATGGTTTCCTCTGATATTTCTTCGAATAATATGACAACAGAAGGAGAGCTCATAGTGAGACTAGTGTGAAGTGGTTTAAAGAATCGTACCCTCTGAACTGGGTAGGTACCACTGCATTCTTGTTTTCTTTTACACTTCGTGCTTTGGGGGTCAATTGATCATCAGTAAAACAAAGAAAAAGTGAAGGTAGCTTCACTTGGAAGCAAAATGTAGAAGTTTGCAGCCCCAGCACGTTTCCAAAGCCCAATATTTAGTATCAAGCGCGTAATGACATTTGTAATAGCATACTGTAGCTTCTAGAAACTAGATATTCGGCGCGTACTAGAATATCATTAACCTGATTGCCGTAGGTAGCAACTGTACATCATCGTTCTACTGGTTTCTCAGTTAATACTTCCGGTTACGTGTCATATACTATAGACAGATACCGGGAAAGTTCGTTGGTAGCAACGCTGACTAGGACAAGCGCGCGTACCCACGACACGACCGAGTATTACTACGTTTGGTAAAGCACAATCACTAGTGTCTAGAGATGGGCACGGACGTTGCTCTTGGAGCTGCACCACAAATGCAACACAAGCGTAGTGCGATGAGGCAAATAAGGGAATTCGGTTAGTAATTCGCATCAGTAAAGTACAACGCAGAAGTCGGTTGAGCTTTAAAGAACCTCAAAAAATCGAAATTGGTAAGGGGGATATGGATACATCCTTCGTGCCTTCTGAACCGCTGTCGCCACCATCGGTGCTGTTAGATGGAAACAGGTAAGTTGGCAAACCATCATAGGATGTCGGGTCCGCCACGGATCCCTCATCGAAGACCCGCGAGGGGCAAATCAACAACAGCAAAAGCCACAACTCCAACAGCGCAAAAATAGCTTTAGAAATTCAACATACAAACATATGCGTGTCCTCCGATGACGCATTACCCGACCGAATATTAAGAACGCCTGCAGTGCTTACAATCGAAACTGCTAAGCCGATAAACAATGATATCGCGTGAAGCTATGCACTATCTGGCTCCAGTGACCATCCTCAGCACCGATAATCGCAACAGACTTAGATATTTAGATCGCAACAATCAAAGACGAAGGTCTGTACTGCAGGAGCACCACAGATAATCAATATTGCCAGGCACAACGTTGCCACACCAGGTGCACCGTGCCTAACATAATAATTCAAAGGTGAAGACATCACCTCAGGTCCTGTGGCGACTCCCAAGTGCGGCACAAGCGAGTCTGGCGAGATAATTTCGGAGGCGCGCGCATGCACAGAAAATTTGATACCGAAAATTTCAGGCTAACCGAGCCCCGTGTCGCCAGCCAAAGCGATTTGTGCAGTGTGGAGAATAAACTAAAGCAATAATAATAATAAAAAGAGATGAACGCAAGCCTCAAAAGCGTCCAGCGAAAGCAAGAAACTGAGTTATTTATGCGAGAAAATGGAGTGACTCTGACTGTTAAAGCATAGCCGGGATACAAAAAAATAAGTTGTGCCAAGCATTAGCGCGAGAAAATGAAGTAACGAAAACAGTTTCACTTTAGCAGTCAATAGTGCAGCAGGGAAGCAAGAAATTGTGTATTTCCAGTGCGCGAAAGTAAACAACGAACGTCTAGCGGAAGCAGTAAATGAGCCGGTGGGGGGAAACGAGAAATCGTGTCGACAGCCGCCGTTAGCAGGAGTAGTCACCGTCTCTCCGTCTTTACCGCCAGCAGTCTTCGCAACAGTAGACATGCGTTAAGTATCGCCATCATTTTCACCCCCACGCGAACGCAGTGAAAGAGGTGATACTGTTACCGTTCAGGATGTGTCGATATTAGTATGCAAGGCTTTTCACCCAAAAACTACCAGAAGGTAGCTATCATAATCACAAGCTCTTGCAGGTAGTCGTTTGGGTTGACCTAGATGTGAAACATACCAAAACTGCTGACTCAGCACTTCCAGCCTCCTCCCATGAGGCGTTCTCGCTTTTATTATCATGAAATACTTAGCGCAACGCACCGGCCAGCATTAAGTATTCCGCGAGGTGAAAACGAAACTTTAAGACCCGAAAAAAACCCATGCAGGCGAGTTTCCGAACAGGATCAGCGCGCATGTGTGCAGCAAGTCGGGAAAGAAGGGACAGAATAATGCAGAGCAACACTAATAGGAATAGGGAAAGAGGCCAAGTGGGCACAAAGTGAAGACGCACTGGAGGCTTAGCTATCGCAAAAGCAACCATTGAGACCCAAGAGTGCGCTGCTCCCCATAACGTAGGATGGGCGAACCTACCTAACCTCAACACACGCGAAAATCGGCATTTGTCTTCTAAAGCAAAAATTTTCACTAAAATAACTAAAGGCTGTTGTGGCGTGAGTACAGGCTTAATGTATTGCAAACAAAGCGGTGTCTATTTAGTGAGTCCGGACTAATTAGTTGCAAGCAAGGAAGCAACTAGCGGGCTCTGAGTGTCCAAGAAGGACTCCAGTATTTCAAATTCGAACGTCCAATAGACGCAGAAGTCTGTGATAAAATGGGGCAAATAAAATATATAAAAATTGGATCATAAATACAACCGTCGAATAAATAAAAACTACAGCTAATTATTAAGTGATCAACAGGTAAAAACTAGATAGCTAATAGTTAAACAAAATGGTCGGAAGAAAACAGAACCAAATACTCGAAGCTTCTTGCAATGCGCAAACGAATGTGTTTGGCAAAGGCAATGCATAATTCGAAAAAAGAGAGCGTGCAATGGTTCTAAGTAAACCATGCCAAATGAAACAAGGTAAAAAACGCTTCTCTTAAAGAGAGCGTGCGATGGTTCTAAGTAAACCATGTCAAAAGAAACAAGGTAAAAAACGCTTCTCTTAAAGAGAGCGTGCGATGGTTCTAAGTAAACCATGTCAAAAGAAACAAGGTAAAAAACGCTTCTCTTAAAAGCGCAATTGGTTCAAAGCGAACGCTGTCCATGCGGTAGACGAAGGCTTGGCTGAGACGCGTTCCCGCACTTGGCTAAAAGTAAACACTAGGGTGCACAACGGCTCGACTGACTCCCGTACTTGGCTGAAAGTGTGAACAGTGTCCGCAATGAGGGCTACTGTTCAGCTGAAAAAAGCTTGTAGAAGTTTCTAGAAATGCCAATAAACCAGATAAAGGCTGGTCTGAAAAACGCTACGGATTTGAACGTCCCAAGATGAGGGTTGCAACTGAACAGCCCCTCCCCCCCCCTCCCTAAGGCCCGAGGCAAATACGGTCATCACATTAGATGAAGAGTCAGTGTGCTTAATCGAACCGAGGAGCTATAGAAACGAACAGCTGGCTGACTCTAAACGAACATAGATATGATGAACACTCCATTTGAAATCTTACTTTGACCGGACACCTAACCGTCTGTGAACACACGATCTGGAGATTTGGTTTCACCCAACGCCTCACTGCAGCGAACACTTCATGTAACGACTTCTCAAGCCCACCTGAACGCGTGACTGACCCACTCTTTGTGAACACACGATTTGGCGACTGTGCACGTGACTGTCACTCAACACTCCGTATAAGGAACTGATGACGCAGCCACACGGCTGCTGGCGGTCAACATTTAAACTCGAAGACTCACAGACTTGCTGGGGCACTCGAACATGCCAAACAGATAGGCCAATGGACGTAACTTCAATGAAATGTATCTAATTAACACAAGGCGCTCAGAGAATAGTGAACTGTTGGTGGTGGTGCACGGAATGCGCTTGTTAGCAAACAACACATTGTAGCTCGAGGTCAACAATCGCTAAATGTAAGACCTAAAATGGATCAAAATTAGCGTTGGATTTTTCCGGCCGCCTGGGCTACTAAATACGAGTTGCTCGCTACCGTCTGCTCCCATTGCGGCACCCCGAACAGTTGGTGTTTAGTTGGATCTTCCGAAGGTCAACTGATAAACAATTCATAGAAGTTTCCAGGCTCAGTCGTTAGACCTAGAGGGCCACAAGAAAGTAGTTTACTTAACCCCACTTTAACCACGTTGTGTTACTGGGCTCCAAGGACTTCTCGCGCTACTGCAGTCCTATGAAAATATGCTTGTGACAAGCGCAGCGCAGGAACGCACGGCATTTATCCACACAGAGTGAACTCGACACCATCGAACGCTAATGACGATGGCGTCAAGTGAAGTTCAGCATTGGATTAGAACCTTTGTAGTTAAGTTCCCAAGCCGGGTGATAACAAAACTAGGATTTTCTACAACTGACGATGCCTCACCGCTAGTGAACACTCTCGATTTGCGCCCTACCTGTACCAAGCTGTACAGTCTCGCTGTAACGGCTTCTTCCCGAAAGACTACAATAGAAAACGAACTCTTGTAACCAAATCATGGAGCCCGGCAAGCAGACATCAGATCTGGAGTACGCACTTTGAACAAATACACAGAAAAAAAATATAGATACAGGGCGTCCTCGTCATAGGTCATACTTATGCTGTTCAATTTTACCTTCAGTTCAAAGAGGTAGTTGCAAGGATTTGATATAAATGTACTTTCAAGTTCCAAGTACAAACACCGAACACCTGTAAGTGAAAATTTTGAATCTAAATTACGAGACTGCATAAAAAAGGACGACTTATAACGAAAATTTCCTGGGCTTATAAACGCGTGACTGTAAGCGAGAGATCGCACGGTATAGACCGACCTGGGTCTCTTCTCCTGCTTCTCCGGCCGAGCAATTTCTCTCACTAAAGTCGGGGCCGAGCAATTTTTTTGTCACTTCAGCTCAAGCCTCGATCGATGCCAAATTGCAGACCCGGTCGGTCTACACCGCTCGGTCCCCCAGCCGAGGGGGGTCGAGACACATCTGACTGGAAGCAAGACATACTCTGGACAAAACAGACCTAAAAAGTACTTAAAAAAAGACTCGACTGAAAGTGAATACTGCCCAGCATTGAGGATATCAAGCAGGTCACGCCTGCTGCACGCAGACAAAACCGTGTCAGATACAGACAAATTTTCGTCACAGGCAGACAAAACTTACGTCTGACGCATACAGAGCTCTGTCAGGTGCAGACAAAATATTTCCCAGAGGCGGACAAGACTTTTGTCAGATGCAGACAAAACTTGCCGAATGAAGACTTGAGTTTGTGCGCAGCAGACAAAAGTTTGTCACGTGAGAGGCAGACTAAGCCCGTCGCAGACGCCCAGACACAACAAAAGACACAGCAGCAGCAGCAGCAGGAGGAGGTGGTGCGCTCTAGGAGTTGGCGTGCGCACCTTTACCGAACTCAGGATTGGTGTAGGAGAAGCCCATGAACTCCTGCTGGTTGATGGCCCGCACCACCTCGGCGTTGATGGGCGTCAGGTTGGGCTCCTCTTTGGTGAATTCTGTGTCGAAGTTCGAGGCGTCCCGGATGCTTTTCTGTCGGGGAGAGGCATAGACATAGCTAGTAAGGGAAGGCCCACGACACAGTCGCTGTTACGATAGGCCTCTAATATATGCAAATGAAATATTTGTATATCCTGGCTGAACATTTTATACGTGTAAACGCATTTCTACCTACTTCACTATCATATTGAACAGTTCAACCTCCGTTTCCAGAACAATGGGGATCTAACAAAGGGAGAAGCAAGGGACATATGGTAGGATGATAGAAACGGGGAACACAGGAGTATGAGATCGGGAAGGAAGTAGTCAGTCAATAAGAGGGCTTCTAAAACGAACCAACATGTGTAGATTAGATTACATTAGATAGGCGGCAGTAGTCGAACCAAAAGGCCCATTCCCAAAAAGACACCGGGACTTAC
>LQNS02278129.1:23998293-24012758 GCA_001587735.2 Parhyale hawaiensis
ACAATCAGGAGTGGAGAATACCAGATCTAGAATATTACCCATGCAACTGTGAGCTAAGAAAGCATGGGCAGCATTAACGGTGGAGACATATATATTATTACATCTTTCTCGCCGGCACGTAAGAGCGTTACACTTAGCCTCCTTTCAAGTGGCTATGCCTTGGCTGCTCACAACTTGTGACTTACTCTTATATAAGTGATGTATATACGACTAGACGGACCGTGACCCGTTGGGTCGTCATTGCGATCGTATTCGCTTTCGCGAAAAAAGCAAGTGTTATTTAGCTGAGCATAGACCACACGCTATTCGGCTGTCCACTCCTGCCCGTCAAGGAGCTGCCCATACGGCTCACTGTCAACAGATTCTTTGCTTCTCTAACGAATATTCAACACCGATGCTGTAAGCAAAGTCAAGTTATAGGAATTACCTAATTGCCGAATTAACTCTATTTCCGAACAAACAGCTATTATTTGATAGGCTTGGGTAATAATCCTATCTAATATTAGCTGTTTGTTCGGAAATAGACTTAGTTCGGCAATTGGGTAATTCCATATGTTACGTATCTCAGTTCTATTTCTTGTAGCATCGTTGAATTTATCATGTCCGTTCTCTCGCAGGGCTCAGTTTAACTTCGGTATCACAGATACAATCAAATTATATCTTCATCCGTCGAATTTCTTCCCGTCTAAAAGCGAAGGTGTGTCAAACAAGACACAAGCAAGTAAATAAACAAGCAAAGTGCACAGACTTCAAGTATAATATAGATAGACGTAAATAAAACAGAATTACGTGACATCATTCTTTCACCATTCTGCACCCCAGCCTCTTGGCGGGGTTCTTCATCATGAACTGCACACGGTTTGCTTAGTTAATAAATTAGTATTCGACTGCGAACCTATTATTATATTGAGTAGTATAAGCCTTCGTCTCCACAACAATGGCTATCTAACAGAGGAAGAAGCAAGGGACATATAGTAGGACAATAGAAATATGGGGAACCCATGCACGAAGATGTTCCCACACAGGATCAACGCGCATGGGAACATCAAGGCAAGAAAGAAGAGGAAGATCAGAATAAAGCATGAGCAAGTGGGAGTAGGAAAATAGAAGGAAGCAAAGTGGGCAAGAAAGATAGCTGTCCCGAAGGCCTAGCTAATGGCTGAGGTAACCTACACGAGCCCCTGGGGTCGCCGCGCCCCATAACATAGGGTGGACGAACCTAACTAACACAACCCCATGGCCTATGGCCGAGCCTATGCCCCCTGCGGGGGGCTTCGTAGCTAACGATCACAACTGAATAATTGGATGAACTCGTGAATAACTCACCCACCACCTTAAACATAACAGGGCCTATGCTGTGGTGCTGTCATCGAAGTCAAGAAGAGAACACGACGGTGCTCTCAACGTTGGTGTGACACTGCATGGTTTGCTATCTTAAGGATGAAGGGCGGCTCTGGACTTACAATCTTAGAGATGAAGGGCGGCTCTGGACTTACAATCTTAGAGATGAAGGGCGGCTCTGGACTTACAATCTTAGAGATGAAGGGCGGCTCTGGACTTACAATCTTAGGGATGAAGGGCGGCTCTGGACTTACAATCTTAGGGATGAAGGGCGGCTGTGGACTTACAATCTTAGGAATGAAGGGCGGCTGTGGACTTACAATCTTAGGGATGAAGGGCGGCTGTGGACTTACAATCTTAGGGATGAAGGGCGGCTGTGGACTTACAATCTTAGAAATGAGGGGCGGCTGTGGACTTACAATCTTAGAAATGAGAGGCGGCTGTGGACTTACAATCTTAGAAATGAGGGGCGGCTGTGGACTTACAATCTTAGAAATGAGGGGCGGCTGTGGACTTACAATCTTAGGGATGAAGGGCGGCTCTGGACTTACAATCTCAGAAATGAGGGGTGGCTGTTTACTTACAATCTTAGAAATGAGGGGCGGCTGTGGACTTACAATCTTAGGGATGAAGGGCGGTTTGACCTTGCGCTGCTCCAGGGCCTCCCAGTCAATGTCTCGGAAGAACTTGTGATTGCGAATGGCGGCCTCGCCCGCGTGCTCCCCTGAGGTGCTGCACCCCAGCCTCTTGGCGGGGTTCTTCGTCATGAACTGCACACGGGGCGCTTAGTGAACAGCTGAAACCTTACTAAGTTAATATATACTATATCTGGTTAATGTGCTAACTATAGTCTGACCATTTTATCAAGGCACTTCGGTCGTGGTCAAATTGTTTTCACGATAAATCATATGGCGTTCGCCTCTTTTTAGACATGCGGAAAGCTTTTGATACCGTTGATAAACAATTGTCGTTAAAAAAAAAATTCAACACTATGGTATTCGTGAGACAGCTAATGCATTATTGACAAGCTACTTATCGAATCGTGACCAATATGTAGCATGTAATGCTGTTAAATCTCAAGTTTTACCCATTAAAATTGGAATCCCTCAAGGAAGCGTGCAAGGACCGTTGCTCTTCAACATTTTTATTAATGATATAACTACTCTTGGTAAGAAGGGTGTTCTGTTTGCAGATGATGCAGTGTTCTACACTACTAACTGCAATTTTCTCTTCACCATAACTGATATTCAACATATTTTAAGTAAACTATCGCAATGTTTAATACAAAATAGATTGATTGCCCATGAGGATAAAACTACGCTGATATTCACTCCATGTTCTCGTCCTGACTTACCGACAACTTCATTCCAACGGTATAGAATTGGAATGGGTGTCTGAGTTTCGATATCTTGTTTTGATTCTTGATGATAAACTTAATTTCAAAGAGTTAGGTGGACAGCTCAGTAGAGTTTATGGTATAATATATGCAGTGTCTAATTATGTCAATTGTGATTCACTGAAACAAATTCACTATTCATTAGCTTATTTCTTGTTAATTCAAAATATTAACATCTGGGGTGCAGCCCCTCATTGTTACATTAGCAAACTAGGAGTTGTTCAAATTAATATACTAAGGCGAATACTTCGTGTTAAACGAGACCGAACTAACATATTGTTGATGAATCGTAGTGATATGTACCGCGATTACAAATGTAGCAATTTCAAGCGGCGTATAACTATTCGCTACTTGCATTTTCCGTTCACTCACACATAGCCATCCTCCCATCTTTCAACAATATTACGGCTCACTCATTCCCCAACAGAACTACGAGACGAGACGCTCCATTCTCAATCTTCTAAATGTGCGTGTTGATGTAAAGAAACGTTCAACTATTTCCCAAACGGTATCACTTGTTAATCGAATTCCAACACACCTACTAGATCCTATAACTAATGAAGCATTTAAAATGCGGTATAAAGATTTAATGTTATGCAACTGTACTAGTCTAATTACTACTTGTAACTAATAAGTTTCACAACTTTTCTATGGGTTATGCAGATATACTACTGTACTTACATCGTACTCAGAAAGTTTTCATGATTGTAATGTATATCTGTGTGTAATAAACCTATCAAACCTCTATAGCGGTGTCAATTCTATGGGTATTTCTGACATTTTGTTCGGTCCATATCTTAGCCTTACTTACTACCTGTATATAGAGAAATCTCAGAAAGACCCGCAGAATTGGCACCGCTATAGAAGAATTTTACCACGACCCAACTGCCTTGATAAATGATCAGACTATAGTTAAAAGCGTTAGCCGTTTAACCCTTTTGTTCCCAAAACTCTGCTCTTGCTGGGTTTCCAAAAGAAGCTCTTAATAGGCACTGTTGTTGTAGTCACTTGAGCTCTACCTCTAGTTTTATTATTGTAAATAGGTAGGTACATAAAACAAAAGCACTGATTTCGGACGGGTGGTAGCATGTTTTGTCCAAATTTCAAAGCCAAGAAACAACGCGCTGGGTTACATAACAACCTTAAATACGGTGTTAAATTACACCAGGGAACAAGCAATTTGTTGCTGGAAATCGTCCAACTGTAAGGTCATCAGTTCCATCTCGTGACTCCAAATCTGAAGATCGTTTTTGTCTATCACGTCCCATTTTCAAGCAAGCACTCACGTCCTGTTTCTTGTACTTCATCACTTCTATTCCTACTGAAATCCCCACTGAGAGCATTTCACAAGAGTCATGTAATGCTATTCCTAGGGCAATGTTAAGTACGTAGGGTAACGTGTCTAGTACCCGTCCACCATGCTAGTAGCCGTCCACTTGGCTTTAAAAAAAGTCCTCTGTGAAAACTAGCAGTACTAGAGAGCCGTACACAGTCTCTAACTGTTGGGTACTACTTAGGCTACAGTTTAAGCCTATGTACGGCTTTCAAGCACTGCTAGTTTTCACACAGGAAGTTTTTAATGCCAAGTGGACGGCTACTAGCATGGTGGACGGGTACTAGACATGTTACCCTATATCTAAATAACCTGACTTGCTACAGAAATTCCAGTTATAGATCTAAAACCAGCGTCCAACAGTGACTTATGAGCAGTTACTAAATGTGTAGCAGCAGGAAAAGAACAATTTCATGCCCTGTGTTACCGTTCCTCTTTGAAACCCACTTAACCAGCCCGCTGAAGAGTTAAACAGCGGTGTTGAGGAGAGTTTTCGGTCGTCGAATCTATTTAGGATCCCTTTAGCACCTCCATGAAGGGCTACAGAAGGGTGTTCACTACCTAAATGTTCAATTATCTTACCTCTTTGCGATCCCAATTACCAATTCGGTAGCTAAGGGCTAAAACAGGAGCTGTGCTATGAGAGTGGCCTACACTGTCCCTACCCCTTTAAGTATAGACACGGCCTCCTTGCTCAGCCAGACGGGGTAGAGCACGTCGTCGTGCAGGATGCTCTCGAACAGGTCGTCCTCATTGTCCGCCTCGAAGGGGGGCTGGCCGGCCATCATCTCGTACATGAGCACACCCAGCGCCCACCAGTCCACGCTGGCACCGTAGTCCAACTCTTGTAGGATCTGCACACGCCACAGTCAGTTAGCTCAACATTATTACATGCCTAGTATAAACCTCCCTACCCACAGAGTACACTGTGATCCAAAGAGAGGAAGAAAGGACAAAGAATCGTGGAACCCAAGCGCGAGTCCACGCGCATGGGAACAGCAAGTCGGGAAAGAAAAGGAAGAACAGAACAAAGCATCATCAGTTAAAGAATGAAAATGGAAAGAAGCAAAGTGGGCACGAAAGATAGATGTCCCGAAGGCCTAGCTAATGGCTAAGGTAACCTATAAATTCTCCTGGGGGCGCTGCTTCTCATAGCTAACATCGGTTGGGCAAACCTAACCCTGTGGCCCATCCTATGCCCCCTGAGGCGAGTTAACATCATTATTGAGTCTTGGAAGGCTAAAGGTGTGATCTCCCACCACCCGCATGAAGCGGCACTATAGTCTCTCATTGAGTGACGCTGGTCACTCCATCGACCCTCAGCATCTTACCTCACCACCCTGCTGATAAAAGCTGCTTTTGAGCCAAGTACAGATTGCTGTTAATTGTACCCTTATTGAATAACGCAAGAGAGCTCCTTCGATAGAGAGATTGTTCATAGCTGATCATCGCACCTAGACAGATATTATCAGGAGTTTCTGACAGCTGTGGGCACGCTGGGAGAAAGGCTATAGCGCCTAGCGAATAGGAGAGGACAGTGCACTTTGTCTAGAGGCAAACGGAGCCTAGGCACAAAGGTGTTTCCACAACGAATCAACATGCATGCAAGCATCTAGTCAAAAAGCAAGAACAGAACTGGGAACATCAAGTCGAGTAAGAGTGGGAAGAACTAAAGAGAAAACATGAAGTCGAGAAAGAAAAGGACGCAGAGAACTGGCCACATCAAGTCGAGAAAGAAAAGGAATAAAGAACAAGGCATCATCAGACAGAAAGAGTATGAAATTAAGAGGGAAGCTACGCGGGCACGATAGACAGACGTCCCGAGAGCCAGGCTATAGCTATTGTAACCTAGGGTTATCTGTTGGCAATCACTGCGCCCCATAACAGAGAATAGGCGAACCTAACCAAGCTAACCCTATGCCACCAACGGGTGAGGGGGCGCCAGACAACGAGGGGCCTCTCACCTCCGGCGCAATATAGTCAGGGGTGCCGCAGAAGGTGGTGGTGTTGGCGTCCCCGAGGATGTTCTCCTTACACATGCCGAAGTCGGCGATCTTGCAGTGGCCCTCTGCGTCCAGCAATATGTTGTCCAGCTTCAGGTCTCTGCAACATTGATTTTGCTATCAGATACTGCAGGGATACTCCGCATCAGGTCACGGGGATAAGGATTAGCTATCTACGTACTACGTACATTAATAGCAAGCACCCTGTAGTGGGTACGGGGAATAGTAGACTGAGGCGTGTTGTAATCACAGTTTCCTTGTTACTGGTGTCATACGGTACCAGGTGCCCCGCAACTCGCAAACTGTGTTACAATCACAATAAAAAAAAAAGCAGTGACGACTGTAGCACGGATCGCAACAATTATTATTATATTGCTACGGTCCCGCTATTTCCGAATCTAAGACGATCAAGAGCGATCATGGCTGATTTACTGGGGTAACAGCCGGAGCCACAACGTTGTGCTCAGGCGGGAAGAGATGAAGGGAGCAAAGGGAGAAAAAGACAGAAGCGCCCGTACGGACGGCCCCTCCGCACGGCGAAGGTAAGAGCCCCGCAGAAAAAGTCGGTTACCTCAATCAGCGGCCCACCCCGCGGGACAGCAAAGGAAAATTAGAAAACCTACCTACCTAACTTTACAAAACTAACTTCGTCAGCAGGAACTGCGGCAAGCTGCAACATGTCCTGTGGAAAAGGCACTAGGGACTCTTGGGTGCATGAGACCCAAATATATTGTGGCAGGGAAAGAATATACCCCTGAGGACGATTGCAGCAGTCCAAAAAGCAGTGACAACAATGTCAAAGCACAGGTTATGGCAACGCACGAGTTTACAGTGAACAAACTCAAAGACTTGGGCAGCGACAGCGATGTAGCCGCCACCAGTCGGCCAAGGTCACAGATTCAATGTACCTGAGAGACTCTCGTAGTTGAATATGAAATTTGACTTCCGTCGCTCACACGGTGCCCAATTTTGAGGGTGCGGCAGCCCAACAGGGTTGTCCATTGCAGCATGCCTTAGTAGGGCGAACCCTTCGTTATGGGACCTTCAAATCTAGCAGTGGCATTTGCTCCTGTTCCTCTCCCCACCCTATCTATCAAAGCTCCTTCTCTTCTTTCTTATAACGAGGACGTAACGTGCAGTTCAACAACGGTTAGAGGGATTGACAAGTGGAACAATAAGTGAAGAAATTTTAAGGACGTGGAAAGACTGAGGATCTCGATCGACTAGATAATACCTACCCATGAAACGAACTGCCAAGTCTACAATACAAAATAGCCTCAACTGATGTTTTTCAAGAAACTAATTATTATTATTATCTCGACGTATTCCAACTTGTGAGGAACTTACACATAACATGACTGAAACTGCGTCAACGATCGCATAACTGATTTCACACGTACACGGAACGTATGTAGCATACATTACATACGTCGAACAATTTCGAATATGTTGAAAAATTGTGGACGAGGACGACGTACTGCAACGTATGTCGACGTCTTGCAGCGCGCTCCTAGCGTTAAACAACTTACCCACAACTTATTCAACGTACGCAAGCGCATTTGCCAACGTCGGGCATACGCTGGCAAAATCGTCCTAGTGTGACAGGGCCTTTAGATAAGGTTAGGTTAGGTTTGGTAGTGCTTATTGTGGTTGTGGAACGGCAAGAAAGCTTACGTGAACGCACGCACCGTGATGAACGTACACAGAATGGCGAGTTTGGCGCCAGTGCTTCTCAGGAACTATCACACGGCTCGGAACCCAGCAGAAACTGTACTGCTTGCCACTAGCAGCCATGAATCTTCGGATATTTCAGATTATTGAGTTTTTGTGGTTATATCGGAGGATACTCTTTATACAACTCCGCGAGTCTGTGACTATAGTTATCCGATCAAAGTTACTCCTTGCTGGAGCGATCACTGCATCAAGAATTGCATACAAATCCGCACTAAAATTAGAGGCAACAGGCAACAGAGCACGTGCAGCCACTCGCCGGCCATGGACACCTGCATAGCCTGTTCCGTCCTCAATCTTTGATTCATCAGTATACAGTACCATTGAGTTGGACTGGGATGTAAGGTGGTCCAAGAATAGGGACCTGAGAGAGGTATTGCTGTACTTCCGTTTTTGTATGATGCGACTGCACTGCAGGCGCTGATATCCACATTAGTCCATGGTGCTATCACTAACTGAGGGAATTTGATGTTATGTCTCTGTAAGATAGATCGAACACGGACATAACATGGCTTTGAGAGCAGATTTTCTGCAAACAGCCCCATCGGTATGTCACTCAAATACCTGTGTATAAAGGTATCAGGATTTTCCAGTAGTCTAATGTAGTAATTAGTCATTTTTATTGCTCATGAAACAAAAGAAAAAGCAGAGCTATGTTGGAAGTTCGTTCCATCTATAACCAGAACTTCTAGCCAGTTGATACTCCCAGATCTAATGCTGAAAACGTTATGCGCAGATAAACGTATGGACGTAGAAATGAAAGGATTGATGAATGAACGGACAGATGAACCAGTGCGTTAATTAATGAATAGGCAGGCGAATGAATGGGTCGACAGGTAAATGAAAAGGTGGATAGGTAAATGTGAAGTCAACTTTGATCGCACTCCTGACGGGGAAACCCTCATACACTAGTTCGTGCTGCAGATATAGGCCAACTGGCCCTAGAGGATTAAGTACAGCTACAGCCGAAAACGGGTCATTAAGAACTATGGCGCCATAGCGGAAGGTTTAGCTACCTGCACCCCCTCTCCCTACACTCGTATTTCTGAGCAAGCTAATTGTCCCCAGGGTAGTTGTGTGTACACCAAGCCAGCTGACTTAGAGCGCCGGATGCCACAAAGACCGCTCTGTTCGATCGTCGCTCGATCTCTGCTCTTTTAGTACACCAGTGCAGCACACAAGGGACCTGCGGCTGGCGTGAGCCGATACGTGGGTGGAATGACGATCGGATGGACGCAGTAACTAGCACTCCCCTCACCTGTACAAGACGCCGTTTCTGTGCAGGAACTGTAGGGCGAGCGTCACCTCGGCGGCGTAGAAGCGCGCCCGCACCTCTGTGAACTTGCGCGCCTTTTGGATTTGGAACATCAGGTCGCCTCCCGTCACGTACTCCATCACGAAGAACAGCCGGTCCTGCCGAGGGGACCGGGGGCTCAGTAACTGGTAAGCTCAGGCAGTCATATAGACACAACACAAAGCGCCGTGTCAGGAGACTTGAGTTATTACAGTTGCTGGAGCATTCATTGGGATATAGTTACCTACTTTTTTCAAGTATAACCTATTATAGTGAGTAGTTTGCGCCTCCGTCTCCACAACAATGGCGATCTAACAGAGGAAGAAACAAGGGACATACAGAATGACGATAGAAACGGGGAACCCATGCACGAAGGTGTCCCACACAGGATCAACGCGCATGGGGACAGCAAGTCAGAAAAGAAGAGGAAGATCAGAATAAAGAAAGCATGAGCAAGTAGGAGAATGAAAATGGAAGGAAGTAAAGTGGGCACGAAAGATAGACGTCCCGAAGGCCTAGCTAATGGCTAAGGTAACCTACACGAGCCCCTGGGGTCCCCGCGCCCCATAACATAGGATGGACGAGCCTAACTAACCT
The DNA here is from genome assembly GCA_001587735.2 of Parhyale hawaiensis. Classification (NCBI taxonomy): domain Eukaryota; kingdom Metazoa; phylum Arthropoda; class Malacostraca; order Amphipoda; family Hyalidae; genus Parhyale; species Parhyale hawaiensis. Next base: position 24,007,989 of record LQNS02278129.1, read on the forward strand.
AACCCTATGGCCAGCCAGTCCACTGAGGTGGGTCGCGGGCTGTGAGCCATAGACATACGTCGGTTTAAGTTTCCAGGCATACAGAGTGTCTGTGTTCAACGGCCAGGAGTCAAACAGACTCTGGAATAGGCCTTAATGTGCCATTTTATATTATTATTAGGTACACTGACATTTTCCAGCTAATTCCGAAAGAGTCATAATCAGTAGCGATTTAAGACCTATAGCTTGGCAACAGCCAGCACCGCAATGCTGAGAAGTTCAACGAATTTATAAAGAGTTCTAATAGAGTAGAAGTGGTCAGGGTGCTACTAGGCAGAAAAGGCGTACAGCATCTGTAGGTGATATAAAGACGTAGAAAAAGGAAACGACAGAAGAAAGGAACACGGGTACGGAGGGTTTCTTCCAAGGCACTCCACATGGGAAAAGGTAAGAGTCCCATGGAAAGAGCCACTTGCCACCATTTGGTGGCCCACCCAGCACAGTAGCAGGAGAATTATAGAGAAGCAACCTAACCTTATCATATAATCGTGTTAGCGAAGACTGCGGCCAGATGCAACATGTCCTGCGGAAAAGTCACAGAGGTAGCCAGGGAGCAGCGAGCCCATTTTGTTAAGACTTCGATATTTTCTGACCTAAGCGTCAGAGTCGTAGAAGAGCGACATCAGTTGTGGCCAAAAGTTGAAACAGGAGTCGGTTAAAGCGTTATGACTAGCAATCCAAGTCAGTAGGAACTGAACAAACTTGCTGTTGAACTGTCCACGGCGCTGGCAACAACGGATGGGCCCAGGAATAGGAGTCGGACTGGGCCCGATTAATAAGGCTTTACTAAGCGGTCCAGTTGAAGTCTCTATTTTCGCAACAAAAGCGATCCGGCACAGGAAGAAATGAGGGACAGACCTTCTGTAGTATGACGGAATGCAGAACCAATCAGAAGAGTGCTCTAATATAAAATCGGTGCGCTAGTCGGGAGAGTAGAGGAAGAGCTGAAAAACGTATTAGCACGAGTATATAAATAGAAAAGGCACAATGCACCTATTATGCTTGTTCCCCAGCGTGTCTTGAGAAATAGCAACACACTTAGGTCTGAAAGGCGCCAGTTACATACCTGAGTCTTCCAGTGGTAGTAGTAGTAGTAGCACAAACTTTACTAGTGCATCAAGGACACATTGTCTATATCGCGCCGAACTATTCCTGTGGTTCAACACAGGCTCCTGCGTCACTGGGACGCGTTTTAAATTATTAATGGATTTTGTCTCGGCTTTTCTGCCGGTAGGTCTCAGAGTGGTCAGTGCGCTACTGACAGGAACAAGGCGCAAGTTATGCATCTCCAACCCCCGGGCGCGGCTGAACGCTTTCGCTCAGCTGCGCCGCACAGGGGAAAGAAATGAAATACAAGAAGGTAGAAGTCTAGCGGGAATAGGTCAGCCACTTTAATCGGCAGCCCACCTCAGGAAACAGAACAGCAAGTATTGAGAGCCTACCTAACTTTACAAAACTAAGCACGTCAGCAGGAACTGCGGAAAGCTGCGGAGAAGGCAGTAGAGACCCTTGGGGTGGTGAGGTCCAAATATATTGTGGCAGGGGAAGGGCCCTCCAGAATATGCCCCTGAGGGCGCAAGGCGCCAGTAATACAGGAGTCTGGAAGGCGCCAGTCTACAAAGCACAGTAACACACCTGGGTCTGGAAGGCGCAGTAGAGAGCCGTCAAGAAGGGGTGCCGCGCAGCCAGGGCCAGCACTCGTCTCTCAGTCATGGTGCACTCCACGTCGTCGTCTTGCAATATCACGTCCTTTTTCAGCACCTGCGGGGGCAGCACCCAAGACATTACAACAAAGACACTGCAGCCGTCGTCTTGTAACATTGAGTTCTTTCTTCTTCAGTTACTTTTGGGAGCAACATCGAAGTTACTGAGGGGAGGATGGCGTGAGAGCTGAAATATGAAAACCAAGTGTAAACGATAATTACCTAGCTCCCTCCGCCAAGGAGGTTATGTTTTGTTTTTCTTGTGTCTGTCTGCCACCAAGATTATTTTAAATGTTATGAACGTATCCTTAGGAAATTTACAGGGATTGTTGGGCACATTAATAGTAACAGATGATTAACTTTTGGGGAGAGGTCGTCCATCTGTTAGTCAGCCCATTTTTCTTTCAGAACTATACATACATAGGTTACTCAAAAGTTAACGGATTTTTATGAAATGCACACGAGTTTTTAGGATTATATATTACGAAGTGCAAATAAAAAATTTTTGTGATATGTTTCCTCGTACGTTTGTGTCTTGCTATGCTTTATTTTATGCTTATTAGCACAATAATGCCATAAGATATGGATGGATCTTTATGAAATACACTGGAGTTATTAGTAAAGCTAGAAAAGACATAAATGCTTTGGTGCAGATTTGATGGTATGTTCGTCATGTTTGTTAGCTGCATAACTCAAAAAGATTTGTACGGATCTTCATGTAAGATTACGGAATCTGTTTATACTATCAAAGAGCACAAATGACTAGATTTTGGCTTCAGAGCAAATTTGAACTTTTCGTAACTGTTCCCTTGCTTGGCGGATGTATGCGCTCTCAGAGTGCTCTAGCTTGGTACCATTTTTAAATTGTTTCATTTTTTTAACAGAGGTCCGTGATTTTTCTGCTTCAATTTGAATATTAAGTATTTTAAGTTATAAATCAACACTTATTAGCCACTTAGCCTATAGGGCCTAATAGCTAAAGGCGTGGCACTTAAATTGCAGAAATGTAATTGCCAAAATGTACAGCACTCGTTACTGAGCATCTCAGATTGTTAAGCTGGATTTTAATAAACTGGATTTTTACTCTGCATGATAGGTCGAACTTCAGATGATTCGTGGCAATTACCTCCAAGTTTCTTCCATTACTCACCTCATCGATAACAAGCTTTCTTGTCAATAAATAAATGAAAACTTCTCCATGTTCAAAAAAGGCGGCTCTTTTTTCCAATTGCCTGCAAAGGAGCTTGTTTTAGGAAGCCTTAGCACCTTCAGACATGAAACTTCATTTTTAAATCTACTCTGACAGCTTTGGATCATTTCGCGAACATTACGGCTCTTCCGGCGATGACCCGTCGACTTGGATGTATCGGCCTCGACTGACCTTTTTGCGTCGGCAAGAAAGAAAGGAGTGGCTTTCAAATCACTTCTTGGACTAAGAGCTCTTCGTTCAACTCCTCCTCCTCCAGCTTGTAAGCTTACAACGATGCGAAAAAAACAAGATTCTTCTTGCATATTCTATGCCTAAATTATCTCATGCACAGTTACCAGCGAGTTACAATATAATTCGGCAGTTTCCCTTCTACAATAAATTTCCATCGTTTTAGCCATTTAAACGGTTAATAACTGTTGATTCACACACTTAGAATGCTAACTTTTTATTTCAGACAGAAGAAGTCACAAGACCATACCTAAAAAAACAAAATAGTAACTTGAAAAGTCCCAGTTTATCGTCTACACTAAGTATAACGAAGGATTTGTACCAACTTCAACGAAGCTCCGAGGCATGAAGAGGAAGGGATATCAAGTATATATGGCGCCAAAATTATTTACGATGGTTCAAGTCTCCTTCATCGAGCACAAATAATCTTTTTTTCAGAGATGAAAAAGTAGAGGAATACGGTACAGTATGGCAACAGACAAGTGGCAACAGAAAGGGGGTTCCCACACAGAATACACGCATTATTATTATTATTATTATATTGAGTAGTTTAAGTCTCCGTCTCCACAGCAACGGCGATCTAACAGAGGAAGAAGCAAGGGACACATAGTGTGACGATGGATACGTGGAACCCATGCACGAGGGTGTTCTCACACAGGATCAATGCGCATGGGAACAGCAAGTCGGGAAAGAAGAGGAGGACCACAAGAAAGCATTATCCGTAGGAGTATGAAAATGAAAGGAAGCGAAATGGCCACGAAAGAGGGACGTACCGAAAACCTAGCTACAGCTGAAGTAACCGCCAGAGTCCGTCCCCTTGAAGTAGCTGCTCTCTATACCAGAGGAAGGGTGAACCTATCTAACCTCACCCTATGAGGCTGAGGGATACGAGGGAATCAGATAGGCACCCATCCCAGCTGAAGAGAACATAGCCGTAACTAGCATAACGTAATATCTGAGGTGGGTCACACACTCAAATGGGGCCGACCCTCTTGTGCACCACCTTCATTGCGGTTAGCTGCAACAACCCCTGCGGAACCGGCACTCGGGTTAGCCCCTCAGTTCGCAAGGCCCATATATATTCTGACAGGAAGAGGACCCGCCAGAAAAACCCCTGAGAGCTCTTGGAATACGGTAGGAGATAGTTAGGGATCCTTCGTTTGACACGATTACCCGCCATTTATAGCCAAGAATTAAACAACAGGAAATAACTAGACATTTTCTCAATAACCCTTGCGATAATGGCTCATGCTAATTGTACCGGAAATTTATAGGTAGAAACCTTTCCCTGAACTCTTATCGTCACAGCCTATGCAAAACAAGACGTCCCGAAGGCCTAGCTAATAGCTCGGGTAACCTACAGGGTCCACCTGGGACCGCTGCTCACATGACATAGGATGGGCAAACGTAAAACAGCCTAACCCTATAGCCCCTGATGGGAGATGGAACTGCAATGGGAAAACTTATCGTTCGTTTCGTGGTCAGGTGGTGCGATTTGGAGGTCAGGGGCGGGTAGAACGCACTATGCAACTGCAACAACTAATTGAGCTGCCACTGCTGCACCGCACGTCCCGGCCACACAAGGCACCC
>LQNS02278129.1:24133484-24149612 GCA_001587735.2 Parhyale hawaiensis
TATGTAATGTAGGATATATATGTAATGTAGGATATATATGTAATGTAGGATATATATGTAATGTAGGATATATATGTAATGTAGGATATATATGTAATGTAGGATATATATGTAATGTAGGATACATATGTAATGTAGGATATATATGTAATGTAGGATATATATGTAATGTAGGATATATATGTATTGTAGGATATATATGTAATGTAGGATATATATGTAATGTAGGATACATGAGTGTGTCTCATTGTTGTTTACTAAATTCAACCAATAGTATCAAGAAAAGCAGTAATGTAACGCATTCACGGCTTCACTGTACTCTGTACGTGCCTACTTATATATGATTCGGCGCGAGATTCCGAGATATCGAACATAAATGTTTCAAGGTAAAACACAAAAATTATATAGTTCTCCCGATGTGAGGATTTTCATCTTGAGTGCGCGTGAAGTAAGCTATAAGCTTTGTTCAATCAAAACAATATAATTATGTAGTAAACAACTGCGTCTGATTGTTAGTTTATATTTACAATCAGAGGTGCGTTACCGGACTAATGAATTGGTATATAGCGGTAAAGCGGAAATACCGCTTCACCCGAAATCGTTATACCACTTTACCGTTACCGCAATCGGCTGAAAATTACCGCATTATCGATACAGGAACTTGGACAATTTCTATGGCGGTAACAGGCAGCGACAGGGTAAACAGTCTTCGTTTTTTTATTGTTTGATTTAACTGAAACTTCGTAGCTATATGTAAAAGTGAATTCTAAGACGTTATTGTTCAATGAGATTTGTCGAAATTTTTTATATTTTTTAAGTTATTAACATATTTTTTTTTGGGGGGCGGGGGCAAATTTTGAAAATGCTATTTATCCTTCATTTTTCCAACGATTTTTACGGTTCAACTTGCAAGATCAAAAGAAAGGTGTTAGATTTAAAAATACAATCCGTTAGGAATGTTTCCAGGATTCCAAAATGGTCACTGATTGTTTTCTAACATGAAAATTCATTGAGTTCTCTTCGTTTGCAATTTCCAAAATATACATATATATTTATATATAAATCCCATTATCTCAAAAACTAAGGCCTAAATCAAAAACGTCGTAGGAACAAAATGTGTTTCTTTTATAAAAATACATATTCTGAAGTAGTTTCAGAACAATCGATCCACAATAATTTTCAGCCCCCCCTCAAATATGTACCACGTGCAAAACTTCTACCAGACTTTTTTCTTCATGTCCTCATCATATGGAACAGGAAAATACACGGTAGAGCTGTAAAAGAGAAATGTACACAGACACCCCCTATAGAGCCTGGACTATCTCACAGTTTCCACTCGTGAGTGCATTACGAAGCTGAAGGGCAATTAAAAGCCCATGCAACCAGCATGCAAGGATCTCACTAAGACACATGCAGGATCCGTCTCTGGCTGTACCATAGGGGTAGGTTAGTTAGGTTCGCCCCATGTTACGTGGAGCAGCGCCCCCAGGGGAGTTTGTGTAGGTTTATTAGCCATTAGCTAGATCTTCGGGGCGCCTGTCTTTCGTGCCCACTTTGCTGCCTTCCTGATTTCTTACTCTTACTGATCATAGTTATCTCCGCCAAGGAGGTTATGTTTTCGTCAGGTTTGTCTACCTTCCTGTTTGTTTGTTTGTTGGTCTATCTGTCTGTCTGTCTATCTGTCACCAAAGTAACTCAAAAATTTATGGACGGATTTGATGAAACTTACAGGTATTGTTCGGTATGTTAGGAGGAACAGATGATTAACTTTTGGTGAAGATCCGTCCATCCGTTTGTTTGTCTGCCTCATTATTCTCAATATCCTAACTCAAAAAGTTATGGACAGATTTTTATGAAATTTAAGTGAGTTTGTAGGTATACCATAAAGAGTAAATGCCCAATTTTTTGTGATGATCTGTTTGCTTGTTCGTATATTTGTTGTTGTGTTTGATTTTATATTTGTTAGCGCAATAACTCAAAAAGTTTTGAGTGAATTTTCATGAAATTTGCAGGAATTGTTAGTAATATTAAAAGACATAAATGATTTAATTTTAATATGCAGATCGGCTGATTCGTTTCGATGTTTGACTTATGTTTGTCATAATGTTTGTTAGCAGCATAACTCAAACAGTTATGAAAGGATCTTCAAAAAAATTGCAGAAACTACAAATACTATTAATAGGCACAAATGATTAGACTTTGGAGTTGATACAAAAGAAATCATGGTTTCAGAGGCAATTTGACTTTTTCGTTACCGTTGCTTTACTTGGAGGAGGTATACGCTCTCAGAGTGCTCTATAGTTTCATCTGTTCTTCCTTTTTTTTTTTCTCAACTTGCTGTTTCACTCTCGTTGATCCACCTTCATGCACGGGTTCTACATTTCTATCGATAAACTACACGTTTTTTCCTTTTCCTCTCTTGCATCACCGTAATTGTGTCTTGGGAGGCTTTAGGCGTCTTTTTGTAGCCACGCTCGTGATCAGAATCACCCTGATCATGATCATCGTGATCACTGAAAAGCACAAGAACGGTCAATGATTTTGTAAACAAACCAGAGACCGTGAGAGACGCCATGTCTCTTTTCGAAAAATAAATTTCTATAGCATTCTTACGGAAAATGGTGGGAAATTGATTTCTTAGGAACTGTTATTCACTTTGAAGTCATTGCATAAGTGAACTAGCATTTTTTAAAACATTTTAAACATACACGGGCATAAAATTTAAGAAACTATAGTTCTACACGTCAATATTACAAACAATCATAATACCATTATTGATTTTATCCCTAAACATAAGAAAACATCACGAACTGGCATTCCAAATTTTGAAATTTTACTTGTCCAACGACTGGAATCACTCTTTGATCACGCATGATTAGCCTGCGGAGGAAATCACGCTGCGATTAATTTTCACCTCTGATCACGGTTGATCGCTATCAGAATCACATCAAAAAGTGGTCACAAAAACGCGCGGATCATGCGCAATCTAGCGGAATCATCCGCAAGGTGGCCACAAGAAGACGCCTCTAAACTACTAATATAAAAATAAACTGATATTGTTATACACCGTATTCCAGTCTCATTTAAGCCGTTGCAGCGCTATGGTTTAAGTTCCGCTAAGTTCCGCACATTACGCGATGCGTCTCACAAACATGCAAGCGCAAAAGGAACCTACTGTCCGCCTGCAAGTGAGCATGTGACCGAAAACATGTGCTCTTAATAGATATAAGATATTTAGACCTAAATTTATTACATGTAAATGAAATTCAATTGAAGTTTAGCCTTTCCAAATGCAACTCTCGCCGGTTTGCAGGCCTGGTACGTACGAAGTACGTGGTACTTGCCTCGGGTTACGTAGGAGCAGCAGGCCTGGTACGTACGAAGTACGTGGTACTTGCCTCGGGTTACGTAGGAGCAGCAGCTAGGCCTGGTACGTACGTACGTACGCAGTGCGGTACTAGTCTCGTGCTACACTGGGTCGGCGGGCCTGGTACCTACTAGTGCTCACTGTGGTAATTCTCTCATGGGGCCTCATAGGGTCCATTTAATAACACATTAGCTATCTTAATTACGGTAAGAAAGTAGCTGTTGTTTATAGGAGAGAGCTTTGGATGATATCGACTGTTTGTCGTAATTTTTCATATCGGGCCTGGTGTGTAAGAAAGCCACACGGGACTCACTTGGCCCAGTCTACTCTTGCAGTAGAGCAGAGGAGGGCCTAAGCGAATGTACCAACGAAGTAGAATTATTATTACTAAGCGGCATTCGGCCGCATTCTCCTTGTTTCTTCGGCTTTTCTGCTGGAAGGACTCGAGTTTGGCCAACTCAGAGGAGTTCTGTGGGTCGCATGGGGCCACGGCGCTACTTAACAAGAAATAAGGTACATAGAGAGGACGTATAGAGAACCTACCTAACTCTATAGAGTAACTTCATCAGCCAACTTCCAAGTGTGTGTGGAACAGGCACTCGCGTACACTAACTGAGTGAGGTCCATATATGGGCGGCAAGAATATATGTACCTCTGAGGGCTGTACCCACTAAAGTACTGCTGTAACAACCAGTTGCTGGGTCGCAGAAAAACATTTAAAGGAAACCCATGATGGAAGTTACGTCACGTGACCGGCAAAGGGTCACGACGTCAGCAAATTACTTCATCGAAACTCCTGTTTCCTTCACTGCACATCCGGGGGGGGGGGGCACGGGTCCTGCCCCCTCCTAAAAACTATGGAGGTAAAACATGCCCCTTCAACTAGTCCTGGAACAATATTCGGATATTCAGCGCTCTACCGTTACTCAAATGGCATCGATGACAGCTGTATAGTAGAAATAGCACGACGTACAAAAACAAACTTATAATTAAACCCTGCATCAAAACTTTTCAGATTTTTATCACCCGCGAACGAAATGAGAGAAGTGATAATGTTTTCGTAAAAGATTTAAGTATATTTGTATATATTTATCAACATATATTATTCTTATTGAAATAGCATAAATGTAGATTTCTGTTCGAAACAGTAAACGAAATTTTGATACCCAGGACGCGAGTTTCGCTGTTCTCCAGCTCATTAGGTGGGAGGATCAAAGTTGTAAGTTCAGTTTCTGAAATCTTGCGAAATTTGGAGAGGTTACCATAGGAAGGTGACAGTTAGCGGCTGTTCCAAAAGTATAAATGAAATTTTCAGTCAAGCAAATGTTTCGTCAATTTTCAACTACAGTCCGCAACCTTGACTCCAATTACTGCTCGTTGTCCACCCAATAAGTGGTTGAAAGAGATGAGCAATCTTCGTAACTCTTTGTAGGGAGTTTGTTAGGTTGACCTAGATGTGACCTATACCAAAAAACTAGTCCTAACTGGCCATAAAAAATGACGGTGTTCAATTTTCCTCCACCGAGGCGAATTTGTCTCCACCGCGGCAGATCGTCTGGAGCACGGGGTGTTCTATTTGTTCCTCCGCCAAGGAGGTTATGGTTTCGTCGTGTTTGTCTGTCTGTCACCAAGATAACTCAAAAAGTGCTGAATCGATTTAGACAAAATTTACGGGGATTGTTTGGTATGTCAGGAGGAACAGATGATTAACTTTTGGTGAAGATATGACCATCCGTTTGTTTGTTTGTCTGCCTCATTTTTCTCAATGCCATAACTCCAAACGTTATGGATGGATTTTTATGTAATCAACCGTAATGTTAAAAGACATAAATGATTATATTTTGGTGCAGATGGTTTCAGAGCCAATTTGAATTTTTTGCTACCGTTGCCTCGCTTGGCGGAGGTATACACTCTCAGAGTGCTCTAGTTTCCTATGTAATATAGGTGGGGCGTAGCGATGTAACCTTGTCGGGCACAGCATCCATATGAAAAACTAGGATTAGCCGGCTATCGAAAATGACTTCCGTTGAATTTGCTCCCTAGTGAGGGTGATGGTCTTACGCCACGAGGCGTTATAGTCTTCCTTGACTCAGCACCGACCACCAACCACTCTTAGGAATCTCAGGTTTGGCCTCTCTGTCCCTACGCTTCAAAGCCGCGGACTAGGACAACCCTTTATTTCCTTCCCTGTTCTTCGTGGTTCAGTTGTTATTTGTTGCCCTTCTCTTTCGGTGATCTTTTATTCAATTAGCGTACCCTATAAAGTATATATCTTTGCTGTAGTATATATGTGTAATCTAGTCTTTGTGCTAACAGCTGCAGGTACTTCAGTCATCTTCACTCCTTAGATTTCAAAAACATGGTACTGCAACGGCCCCGTCGATCCGCATGCCGCAGTTAATGGGTTGAGTACGAATTAAGGAAACATGGCTTCGCTCTAGTAATAATTTTTCATCCGTCATTGGATGACGATCCGGCCGGGTCTATAGTGCAATGGGGTGGGTAATGTACTGAAAAGTCCACTAGGTTTGCACCTTTTTAATGACAGTAATATTGTAAATACAGGAGATATATTGTACCTCATTGTACCTCATGACTATTCCACCATAATGTCCATGTGGTTTACAATATTATCATTTTAGTAACGTCAGAAAAATGCATCAAAGTAACCTCCTATGTTATAAAAACAAAAATTAGTGGAAGTTATCTTATTACTTAACTAGAGCACTCTGAGAGCTTATGCCTTCACCAAGCAAGGCTACGGTACGGAAAATTCAAATTGGTTCTGAGACCATAATTTTCTTTGTTACGAGACCAAAATCTAATCATTTGTGCCCTTCAACAATGTTAATAGCTTGAATAATTTTTTGAAGATCTGTTCATCATTTTTTGAGTAATGCTGCCAACAATCATTCCTACAAACATTAGACGAACTCACAAACGGATCAAGCTATCATCAACAAAATTGAATAATTTGTGTCTTTTAACATTGCTAACAAATCCTATAAATTCCATAAAGCTCCATTGATGATTTTTTGAGTTAGTGAGTTAACAAGTATGAATATTAAAAAACAGTGACAAACTAACGACCTAACAGATCATTACAAAAATTTCATCATTTTCTCTACGTGATATATACCTAAAAATCGGTTCATAACTTTTTGAGTTATGACATTGAGAAAAAATGAGCCCGACACATACAAACAAATAAACAAACGGACGGACGGATCTTAACCATAAGTTAATCATCTGTTCCTCCTAACATAACTAACAATCCCTGTGAATTTCGTCAAAATCCGCCGATAACTTTTTATCTTATCTTGGTGAGAGACAGAAAAAAAACAGACAGAAAGACAGACAGAGAGACAAACCCGACGAAAAGCTAACTTCCTTGGCTTAGGTAATTCTAGTATAAAAAAAATCTACAGAAGTTGCAACCTTAAAATTGCAATTATATATTAAAATTTAAAGTAATTGCAGCTCTGTAATTCCAGCAACAAATCAAAATTGTAGGGGATTCCCAACATAATTTCGTGTTAAGCGAAGAAATTTTAAACACATCTTCATCGGAAACAAGTACACAAGAGTTGCAATCATAACAATAAAAAGAGCCCTAACAATTTGGAAGGGATTGAGAGCAAATTATTAATGCTCATAATCATTGGGTCATGGAACTTAATAGTTTCAATATTAGAAGGAAACAGCGAATATGCGCGACATGATAAAATCTAGAACGAAATTACCGCTGTGCATATATATATATATAAAAACTAATAATTTCTTTATTAAATTTCTAAAAATTTACAATTTAATACTTTCCATGCTGATTTTACCGTTAGTTTGCCGACTTAAGGTTCAATAATAAAAACACTAAAGTTCACATTAATGATTTCGATGCTAAAATTACCGCAGCATTATAGCCTAATAATGTGAAACTTTTAAATCCAAGAACTCACCAAACAGTTTATGAGCTAAATTATCGCTGGATATACATAACATCAATATTAAAACAATGATATTAGCATAATATCAATATAAGGACATTAAAGACTTTAAAGTTCACAACAACTTGCACGGTAAATTTCCAATTTACTTATAAAATAATGTAAAGATTTTAAACATTATAGAATTCACATAATAGTTTCCAAGCTCAAATTGACGTTGCATTTATTGCATAATATTTCAAATATCGAATACGTTAAAAATATGTTGCATAATTTCCGTGTTAGAATTACCCTTAGATTTACAGCATCAACAGAATATAATAAACACCGTCGCGCGTTTATTTCTTTATATGTATATTTATTTGTATGTTTCGGGTCACGCTCTTGAAGAAATAGGCGAAAAATATGCCAGGTTGCGGATTTTGTAATTAGGTTGCGTTTTCATGGAGATCTGTGACCAGGTTCCAGAAGATGGCTATAGTTGGCTCCCTATTCCTTTCCCTCAATGTACTTCTTGCTTGAAACACTTCTTGGAATAGAAAAAATAGAAATATTACAGCTTCTCTTAGCGCGGCAATGCAGTCTTATTTTATGCTAGTGGACCTGTGAGTGAAAAATTCACGCAATAACATATACGTTTGTTTAATGCCTCTAGGCCGGTGCGGAATGTCCTTTTCTCTTATTTACTTCTTAATTTTCTTCTTTTCCTCATTGATCCTTTGTCGTGCTGTCATCCTTAGGTCTTCTATATAGACAGGCAGAAGTAACATCCTGAGTAAAACACTCTAACAAACTTAAACAAAATAGCAGCTTATATAGAATGTGTTCGCTCCGTGGCAAGAATACCGTTGATACCGTCTTTCCACCTCAAATATCTGTTTCATTTGAGGCACTCAAATTTTGACCTATGAAGAGAAAACTGCTTCGTCAGAGGAAAACAGTAAGCTAGAAGAAATAATTGTCTACTGCCCGTGACAACTTATGTTTCGTCGGTTTCGTTGACAATTGTATCAAACTGGGAAGAATAGCTCATGCAACGAAATCATCTGTGGGAAGAAACTACGAATCAAGATACATGAGAGTGCCAACGGAAGCTTCAGACATCTTCAGTGCTACGATTTCAACTTCGGCAATGCAAGTAATGCATTCGCCCTATACTTTGCCGTAGATTCGATGTATGGAGAAGCTAATACTCGTACAAATCCGACTAAGCCTGCGATGTCTTCATTGTTTGAATTTCAACTGTCCCTGCTTAAGATACGTTTGCCATCCTCTGCAACCCGGCCTATTTTTCTGCCTATCACTTTCAATGGAGCTTGGAAGGACAACCAGAGCCTCCAACCTGGGCTAAATTCCGCCTATCTATTTCGTTAAGAGTGCGACACCAAACATATAAATATATAAACACACGACGGTCATTCTTAGTATTAGATCTTTCTCGATACATCGAACCATACGTTTGTTCTCAGTTTACCACGTACAAATTCTGTTTTTTCACTGGCAATAGACATTACAAATTTCTTTCAGCTAGCTGCCTTCCTTTTGACGGAACAGATTTCACTTCAACACAAAGTCTTCGATGTACTGAAGATATGTTCGGTATCATGAATACGCTGCGGGTAATTCATTTAAATTCACCGACTCTTCGCTTCTTTCTAATGTAAGATTTTTTCCCGCAAGTGATCTATGGTGGGAGACGATTGTGCTTCTTATAGGAATTGAAAGAGAGAGCACTTATCTCTTATCAAAATTTGAGCGTATCCTTCAGAAGCATATTAGTGACAAAGGTATATTGTTTGAATGAAGACGGGTTGTCTCAAATTCTTTGATATCATTTTTGACAGCACGGGCACTCTAGTAACACTATAAATATTTCAAACACTAAATATATGCAGAATAATTTCAATTTAAACAACACTCAAAATTTGATGGAATTTTATCAATATCAAAATTACCGCTGGAATGAAAAAATAATTTGAATAATATAGGAACACGGAAAATTCCCATCATAATCCAACATATAATAATATACAGTTGGTTGCTTATGCTTACTCCGAGCTTGCTTGCTCTTTGGCTGGTCCTTCCTTCCGTCACGCTGTTAAGGATTTAGATAAAAGAAAATTCATGGACTGAAAAGCAAGTTGAGATACCATAAAAATTTCAGGCCTTGGAGTAATTGTGGCAAATATGGCTTCTGAAGTGCCAGGTCAAAAGTGAAAATACTGCATTTTCTGAACCTTGTTTCATTTTGAAAACTAGCTTGGTACTTTTTGATATGACGATGATGATGCTTCTGAGCGTGGTAGATGAAAGGCGGTATCTCTGGTAGAGTTTTTGATCCTATGGGGCATAAGCTATATCGCATATATTTTAGCTGTATTTCTTCGTAGCAGTAAGTCTTGGTTGGAGTTTTTATTTCGTGTATAATGCACGCAGCAGCAGTTGAAATTTCATGCTGAACAGACGCCTTTTCATATTCATTTTAAATTACAGCCAAATTGCCACGTTCAATGGTTCAACATCCGGCTGGTATCCAGTTACAGCAAGCCCGGAGCATTGCCGGAGAATTCTTTTGGCTGAACTATATTTTCTTTAGTGCAGCTCAACGTTTGACCGATTCCAAACTTACATCCGGGCCTTATCTTGCAGAGGGGACATTTTGCTCCCGCAAACTCATGGCGGTACAACTTGCGTATCTTTAATGGAAGATCATGCCTGCTGGTATGAAACTTATTTTACAGCAACACCTATACAGGAAGCAGGAATAATAAAAAGCTCAAATACAATATTATTGACGCCATTATTAACGGCCGGGCCCTTAGTTTCAGTACGAAAAAAATTAAACTTTCACAACACAATAATATCGACCCTAAAATACCTAATGGAGTTACAACCTAACATAAAGATTAACACATTGAAAAATCTAAAACATAATTTACATGATAAAATTATCCCTGAACTTTCTACGTAAAAATTTTAATAAAAAAGTTGGGGATGTCACACCCAGCATTATAAACTGGCTACTATCTTATAGCTTTAGGGAACTTCAGTAGAGTCATTCACAAGGAAACGATTTTTTTAGCATCCTGGTGACGGGTGAAGCCTCGAACTGGCATCCTGGTGACGGGTGAAGCCTCGAACTGGCATCCTGGTGACGGGTGAAGCCTCGAATAACTGGCATCTTGCTGATGGGTGAAGCCTCGAGCTGGCATCCTGGTAACGGGTGAAGCCTCGAACTGGCATCCTGGTGACGGGTGAAGCCTCGAACTGGCATCCTGGTGACGGGTGAAGCCTCGAACTGGCATCCTGGTGACGGGTGAAGCCTCGAACTGGCATCCTGGTGACGGGTGAAGCCTCGATCTCGCATAAATTTGGAGCACTCCATGACAAAAATATACGAGCTACCGGCCGCCTAAGCTTAGGCAGCAGCTTTAGTGTCTGCCCCAGGTGTTGGAACAGAGGTTTGGGTTATCAAGGTTTTGTCTGGAGAAACTCCTCGATTTCTTGGATGCACCCTAGATTTGGAGACTGCCAGGTGTATTTCCGCCGATATTCGTGGAGATTTTGAGGCTGTTCGAGCAGCCCGAGGCGGTATTCGGGCAGATGTTGTAGGTATCGGTGAAGATCGAGGTGGTTGTCATGGTGATCGAGGTAGTGTCGGAGATTTAGCAGGTTGTCGTGATGGTCGAGGAGGTTATCGGGGAGACCGAGGTGGTTGTCAGGGAGACAGAGGTGGTTGCCGGGGAGACCGAGGTGGTTACCGGGGAGACCGAGGTGGTTGTCAGGGAGACCGAGGTGGTTATCGAGGAGACCGAGGTTGTTGTCGGGGAGGCTGAGGTGGTTGTCGAGGAGACCGAGGTTGTTGTCGGGGAGGCTGAGGTGGTTGTCGAGGAGACCGAGGTTGTTGTCGGGGAGGCTGAGGTGGTTGTCGAGGAGACCGAGGTGGTTGTCCGGGAGATCGAGGTGGTTGCCTGGGAGACCGAGGTGGTTGTCGGGGAGACCGAGGTGGTTATCGGGGAGACCGAGGTGGTTGTCGGGGAGACCGAGGTGGTTGTCGGAGAGACCGATGTGGTTGTTGTGGGGATCGAGGTGATTTTCCATAAAGTTGCTGCTTCTTTCTGAAGATTTTGCATCAATTTCAGAAGGTTTTGTGTTTGTTCCAAAAGGTTTGACATGTATTTCAGATGATTTGGCGTTAATTCCTGCAGATTTTCGTCCTATTCCAGAAGATCTGGCGGATGTTCCTAAGGATTTGGAGTTTGCTCGTGGGGATTTGGCATCATCCATGAAGATTTTGGCAGTTTCCTCTGGGCCGCACTCAGAGTTTCCGGAGCCGTGGACTCTAGCCTGGAGGAGGAGTCGGCGCTGTCCCCCGTGTCTCTCAGCTACAAGAATTTTGCATTAATGTCATAGGCAATATTTTATCGCGATCAATATTCTGACATAAAATGAATGCATTTCTGCAGCCACTGTTTCAACATAGCCGACATTTTGTAGCTATAATATCAACATAACCCACATCTTTGTAATAAATACTCCGACATAACCGACATTTTCAGGCGTCCTTTCGTCGCCTTATTTTTCGTGATCATAATCACCGCGACCACTCACTTACTCGAGGATTGTTCTCTCTGAAATTTCAGTAATCAATCTATCTTACATCTCCTGTCACAAATTGCTTTAAAAACGCGCGTGTTCATTCCATTCATGAAGCAACTCAGTGATGGAAATGCGATCCAGAGGGTTCTTCCCACTCATGTCAACCCAAA
Organism: Parhyale hawaiensis; assembly: GCA_001587735.2. Classification (NCBI taxonomy): domain Eukaryota; kingdom Metazoa; phylum Arthropoda; class Malacostraca; order Amphipoda; family Hyalidae; genus Parhyale; species Parhyale hawaiensis. Next base: position 24,145,565 of record LQNS02278129.1, read on the forward strand.
CGGCAGGTTTTACTAGTTGTTCATGAATGTCGGATTTTGATAGGTTGAGGCTTTCTGTCAGTTGTCGGGCTGTGCAATGTGGGTTATTCTCAAATAATGACTTGATTAGGTCAACATCAGTATATATAGAGGATGGTCTGCCTGATCGCTTTTTACCTATAAGGCTGTACACAATCTCCAGTTCGCTCGGAACCTTGCGAATCCCTTCAGTATAGAATCTTTTGAACAAAGAATTATCACCGTTAACTGCGCATATTTCTTTGGTTGCCTGCGAGACATTTTTTTTATTTGTACATGGAAATGGAACAGCATCCAGCGTCAAAATTGAATTTTTTCATCCTTTTTAAACTCTTACAGTATTATATAGCACAACTTATAGGATGTCAAACCCTCGTAGAGAGAAATGATAGCTTAAACTGTGCTCTAAACGGAGGTGCCAAATTTTATTTTACGAAATCACTCATGTTCTAAAAAAAAGTCGTAAGATGAACTAATAAATATTGGCACGAACATTCAGGACAACCCAGTAGGTTTTCTATTTAATTTCATACAGTTGATGCACTGTCGGGAAGCATGATGCATCAACAATGACTATGACCATCCTTTACGAATACCGTATCGTGTATACGGTTCACCCTATTCATACCAGGCCGGGTCTGTGTTGTTTTACTAAATGGGTTCTTTGTCTCATTTTATTCATAGGAAAAGAAGTCTTAACAGCTTGGTTCTGAACAGCCTCTGCCTGTGAGGACTTGGTGCCGGATTTAATTAATGTGTTCAACTTCAACTTTTAAGAAATATTTGAGTCTCAATAAACTTCATCTTCATTATTAAATATTAAGCTTGTTAGGTTCCGTCTTTATTACATGTATCTCACAGTTACTTCCTAAGTAAGCGCATTTATAACACTAGCGGACCTAATAACTCTCGGCGATGTACAGTAGTTTGAATATTTACAAAACCTAGGCAGCACCTGTACATATAATTTCTTTCGAGTGTGGTTGTTGGAGCAAGCACAATAATTTGTGTTTATCTTTCAAACTACTTCAATGAAATTTAGCAAATTAACCGTTTTTTATATCGTAGATATACTATTTGACGATGCTTCTAGAGCGCACAGCCAGATCGAGACTTCGCTTCCAACAGACTTCGTTCTGGGCATAATTCCTTACTTCAGAAATGGATGAATTTAGAAACCCTGATCAACTAAGAAACCATTCTAGAGTTATTCATCAAATTCACTTGGTATCATGACCGTATGTATTAGTTTTATGGCCAGTCTGCTGGCTTTCATCCAGTGTCAGTTATTTCATAGACACCCCCATCGTCAGAGTTCGTTCTAATGAAATTGCATCGTCGTTCATTGCTTCAAACCTAGAAAAATATGAAGAAATTCCTACCCTAAACTCAATAGCATTCTAGGAATTGATGTTTCAGAATTGTGTAGATACAAATGAAAGGAAATTTTTGAACATGAATAGCTCGGTTTCCGGAACCAGCCGGAACGTAAGTAGTATGAAATGCGGCATACAGCGAGTGCGGCATAGCGAGGGTCCGGCGCGTGCGGGATAAAGAATGTGACCTGTACACCTCAGCATTCCCTTATCCAGCGGGGTTATGGTGGGCGGGATTTTAGGCCTCCTCCGCGGTGGTTATTTTTTATTTTAGACCCATAGGGAGGCGCAACATCTGATCATTGTCTGCAAACGATCAATTACTTCTATGGGCAATTAACACTACATGAATTCCAACCGACATTCTTATCCGTCCCTACACCATTCTTGATCAGCCTTGCATCACACATTTGCGTTGGATGATTTTGTTATGAACTGTTGCTCTCTCTATATATAGTTTTTACTGCATGGAGACTCTGTGGAATCAAACCCGCCGATCGTACGGAAGCGCAGGCGTAGGGCGGGATGTGTCGTCCCCTCACCAACCGCTGAAGGGTGGGGTTATGATGGGGGATTTGGTCCGCCATGGCATTTATTTTTTATTGTAAACCTCTTGGACCTCATGTGATTTACATTTTTTTCTGCTATGTATTGCTCTACATATAAAAAATGTTGATGTCTAAGGCTTTAGTTTTTGGAATTCCAATCGGTTTAGATTGTTGTTGATTTTGATGTTTTATTATAAGAACATGATTTGAAGTAGAACCTTTACCATTGAATTTAGAGATATTTATGAGGTAGGTATTATATCATGATTTTTTCTTTCCTCGTGAGTTAGGGTTCATATAGAAGCAGTTTCATATCCAAACACCTAAACCATAGGTTACAAGAAGCATTGTCACGATGAATGAATAAGTCCCATGAGCTAGTCTCAAATTACTCTAAAGATTTCCAATATTACTGGGTTCCCCCTGGCCAAGCGGATATTATGAGGCAACCGACGCTGTCGCCCGAGCGGCATCATCGGCTGCAGGCATTTTGCCCCGTAAGAATACCATGGTCACACCTTCAGTATCAGGTGATTGTCACCTGCCTCGCAGAGTGGTAGCTCTGTACGCGTGCATACCTCTAAAATTTCCCGCACCTACCTTTCCCAAGAGTTCTCCTCTAATGCCGAAGACAGTAGTTTTTATTTTTTCCAAAAATTAATCCATTTCTCACTTGTTTACTTATGTCTTTGGCCACACTGCGTCTTCGCTTTAAGATACGAATAAATTTGATCGTCTATTGTGAAGCTACAGCCAGAGAAGAGTTTACAACCCATCAAAAAATCAATGTCATCGTTCTGGATCAGTGTGAGTCGCATATTTAAGAACCGTCGTAGTCTGGATATTGATGTATCGATTGCACGAGAGCAGTGAAATTTTGAATTTTCTAGTACCGATTGGTGACTTCAATCTACTGATTCTAGTGGCAAGATGTAAGTATTCGTTTGCTTTCACTGATTATTTTCTTCTATTAAATTAAAGCCTGTAAACTTCACTTTGAGATGGAAGAAATTTGACGGATGGAAGATTGAGTTCTATGTATTTTATCTATGTCCGCAATCTTTGCTTCTAAGCCTCGCAACCTATGTTCCTCCCTCTAAAGTTTAGGACAATCATGCCCTGTGATCAACTTAACTCAGTTTAACCATCAAGACGCTTTCCCTCCTTCCATACTATCCATCTTTAATTGGCGCTATATCATCACCCACTCTTGTATTAAGGACACCGTCTCAGATCAGACCCTAAATATTATCAAAATTCGTTTTTCATCACTATTTAGTAGCTATACACCAGGCGAAATCGGAGGAAAATTTTTAGGCAGCCAGTATAACCCTAAGTGGGTAGAACTGGGGCCTGGGGGAGGGGGGTGGATTATTTTAACACTTAAATTTTTGCTACGAAAACTCTTTATTATTCGGCCGATCTTCATGAAACTTAGCAGAAACATGTAGAATCGAAAAAGAATGTGGGTTGTATTCGTGTACTTTTTACGAGAAAACTGAAAAACCGTTTTCTTTGAATAACTCGTTTTCTATGCCGAAAACGTTAAAAAGTATATGGTCAAAAGGTCTTCTTCTTCAATTTTACATATGTGAACCAAGTTTCATTCAGATCGGTACGTTAATAAAAACTTCCTCCAGCCGTATTTTTGAATTTGATATAAATTCCCGCCAGGGATTCAAATTTTTCATGTTTGTTCCGACTTGAATGAAACTTGGTACCTATATGTAACATTGAACAAGAAGAGCTTTTGGCTCATGTACTTTTTCCCATTTTCTATGGCGAAAATTGGAAAAAGTGCATGAGTACAACCCACATTCATTTTTGTTTTTACATACCTGTGCCAAGTTTGATCTAAATTGGTCCATAAATGAAAAAGTTTTCATTTCAGTCGTTTTCTCGAACTTCACCACAAAGTTTTCAGCCGAACGGTTCAAATTTGAGTTTTATTTATTTATGGGTCGATTTTAATGAAATTCTCTTAATATGTACACATATATCGTTTGCCTTCACAAAAGGCAAAAGAATGTCAATACAACTGGAAGTCTGATTGCTATCTGACGTACAAATCCAGATCGCTATATATATATATATATATATATATAT
>LQNS02278129.1:24192049-24206509 GCA_001587735.2 Parhyale hawaiensis
GGAATCCAAATTCGCTTCCCGACCTACTAGTACTTGAACGTACTACTGTGGTGCTTACTATATGTGCCAGCCTGCTCGAGTCCTGCTATAGTTTTAACCCTGCTGAACTGATGTAACCCCTGGATGTAACCCTTGCTGTACTTCCATGGATGTAACCCGTGGATGTGACCCTTGCTGAACTTCCGTGGATGTGACCCTTGTAATTTGTGTTCCAATCTCAATGAACTTCTTCCCACGCTCATTGGAATATCATTAAGCAACCGGTGGGTAGAAAACAAACATCTTATAAGTAAGAAATATAACAACAAGAAACTGATGGGCAGCTGACTTGTTCATGGGTAGAAGCAGACGACAAAATCGTCCTTTGGCTTTTCGATTCAACAACTGGTTGGGCATTGAGACTCCATTCTTAATTTGCAGGGGCTTATTTCCCGTTATGAAACGTAAGTTTTGCTCTAAAGTGCTGCTTGCCGATGAGAACATTACGCCATCTCGAGGAAAACGTCAGATTTGGTGATGCAGTCGAATTCTTCTAACATGACAGAAACCTCGGATTACAGCTCTATATTCCGACACCCCTAGGTAAGGACATAACCTAACCTAACCTGAACATAGGGGTGTCGGAACATAGAGCAGNATTCTTCTAATATGACAGAAACCTCGGATTACAGCTCTATATTCCGACACCCCTAGGTAAGGACATAACCTAACCTAACCTGAACATAGGGGTGTCGGAACATAGAGCAGTCACCAAACCTCGTATTGCGTCAAATGGAGTCTCGCAGTGAAGATGAGCATTTTCCACACGTGCCACCACCTCTGGGACAAGCTCTAACTCTGTCGCTCTCGCCTAGTAAAGGAACGGTATTTCGTTTCCAGCTGCAGGTGAGCGCGCAAACAGAAAATGTAAGGCCGATAGCATCATATCTTTGAATCAATATACCTGCCTAGTGTAACGCTACATGGCTGCCAATACAGACAGTATTTACTCAGTTACCTCACCACTCGCCGAGAAATGACACGTACCCAATGACCTCACACTTTAGGCCCTATTGTCGGAAAACCCGAAGTAATTTCGGGTAAGTTGGAAAAGAACCTTGCATGGCTTCGGGTAGGTTAGGTGTGGGCAGGACTGGTTTTCCTAACCACCTATTTTTTTCAATTTCGGGTGTGTCAAAATTAGGCTCTTAGGTGAGTTGCAGTGAGGCTCTATGCCACCACTGGGAGCTGGTCACAGCAAACACTCTAGTGTAGAGTAAGATAGCTGCCCGGGTCACTCAACTACACGAGGTATCATATATATATATATATATATACTAGTGAAGCTTTGGGCCGCGGCAATATCGGAACCAATGAGGATTCGTTCGAAGTACGGTTATTGCTAGTTGAAAACCTTCCCCTAGGGAATTTTGTAAAGACCCACTCCAACCCTCCTCTCATTATCTCTGCTCCATGGATGTACAGTTCCCCCAATATGAGGGCTTGAGGATCTCTTTAGATTGCTATATACCGTACAGAACGAGCACAGACCAATCTGCTGTACCACTGCATGCATCGTGAATTTACTACTATTCTTTTTCAAGAAATTTGTTTCCAACCTATCGAGTCAAAATATCTAGCAGGATGATTTTGTATATCGTTACAGAATTATTGACTGATGAAGCATGAGTCGACGCAGCTGGTTCGAAGACTAATAGAAAAGTTTTAGTGAAACACTGCAGTCGCTTCATTTGTCTTGAGAATTTGGTCTTCAACCAACCGTCCTGTATCTGAGAACTGTGTTCCGCACCACAGTACAGTGTGTTCCGCACCACAGTACAGAGTGTGTTCCGCACCACAGTACAGAGTGTGTTCCGCACCACAGTACAGAGTGTGTTCCGCACCACAGTACAGAGTGTGTTCCGCACCACAGTACAGAGTGTGTTCCGCACCACAGTACAGAGTGTGTGCCGCACCACAGTACAGAGTGTGTTCCGCACCACAGTACGGAGTGTGTTCCGCACAACAGTACAGAGTGTGTTCCGCACAACAGTACAGAGTGTCTTCCGCACCACAGTACAGACTGTGTTCTGCACCACAGTACAGAGTGTGTTTTGCACCACAGTACAGCGTGTGTTGTTCACCACGGTACAGCGTGTGTTCTGCACCACAGTTCAGTGTATGATCTACACAACAGTACAGTGTGTGTTCAGCATAATAATACAGCGTTTGTTTCGCACCACAGAAAAGAGTGTGTTCTTCACCATGGCACAGCGTGTATTCTTCACCACGATACAGAGTTGTTCTTCACCTCAGTACAGCGTGTTGTGCACCACGGTACAGCGTGTATTCTTCACCAAGGTACAGCGTGTGCTCTTCACCACGGTACAGCATGTGTTCTGCACCACACTACAGTGTGTGTTCTGTACCACGGTACAGCTTGTATTCTTCACCATTGTACAGCGTGTGTTCTTCACCACGGTAGAGGGCGTGTTCTTCATCACGGTACAGCGTGTATTCTTCAACACGGTGTTGCGTTTGTTCTTCACCTCAGTACAGCGTGTGTTCTTCACCACAGTGCAGCGTGTATTCTTCAGCATTGTACAGCGTGTGTTCTTCACCATGGAACAGCGTGTGTTCTCCACTACAGTACAAAGTGTCTTCTTTACCACAGTACAGCGCGTATTCTTCACCACGGTACAGCGTGTGTTCATCGCCAGGGTACAGCGTATGTTCTGCAGTACAGTAGAGCGTGTGTTCTGCACCACAGTACATATATGTGTTCTGCACAACAGTACAGTGTGTGTTCAGCACCGTAGTACAACGTTTGTTTCCCACCACAGTAAAGAGTGTACTCTTCATCATGGTACAGCGTGTATTCTTCACGACGGTACAAAGTTTGTTAGTCACCTCAGTACAGCGTGTGTTCTCACCCCGGTGCAGCGTTTATTCTTCACCACGGTACAGCGCGTGTTCTCCATTCACCTTAAAGTAGCGTGTGTTCTTTACCACGGTACAGCGTGTATTCTCCACCACGGTACAGCGTGTGTTCTCCATTCACCTTATAGCAGCGTGTGTTCTTTACCACGGTACAGCGTGTATTCTCCACCACGGTACAGTGTGTGTTCTCCATTCACCTTAAAGCAGCGTGTGTTCTTTACCACGGTACAGCGTGTATTCTCCACCACGGTACAGCGCGTGTTCTCCATTCACCTTAAAGTAGCGTGTGTTCTTTACCACGGTACAGCGTGTATTCTCCACCACGGTACAGCGTGTGTTCTCCATTCACCTTACAGCAGCGTGTGTTCTTTACCACGGTACAGCGTGTATTCTCCACCACGGTACAGCGTGTGTTCTTCACCACGGTACGGCGCGTGTTCTCCATTCACCTTAAAGCAGCGTGTGTTCTTCACCACGGTACAGCGTGTATTCTTCACCACGGTACAGCGTGTATTCTTCACCACGGTACAGCGTGTGTTCAGCATCATAGTACAGCGTTTGTTTCGCACCACTGTAAAGAGTGTGTTCTTCACCGTTGTACAGCGTGTATTCTCACCCCAATACATTGTGTATTCTTCGCTACGGTACAGCGTGTATTCTTCACCACGGCACAGCGTGCCGGTTTTGCGAAAGTGTAAAATGATTGAGTTACCAATAATAATGTTCAAAATTGATCACGTGCTGTAGCATGAAATTTCGATTTATCTACTATTTTTTATAAACGTCTATCGATTGTTTTGGTTGTTTCCTAATACGAACTGTAGTGATTTTAATGTTGCGAGCAAACAATTTGCTTCATTGGTAAAATACTTATTTGATAAATACCTACTAGAAATCCTGAAACGCATCTTGTGTGTCTCTCATTCGGTCGAGACTTTCGCAAGATTTGACCCACATTGTTCGTACTATGTAATTTTCCAGCAGTCGAATGACTGCATAACGTTGATCGGAGCCTCACTGAAGCAGCAAGCGATGCTAGGCGATATTCGCTAGAAGTATGTTGCGTGTGACCAAGAGCCATGTTTCATGATCGGCCACACTTCGCGATACGGCAGCAACGTGAATTATGTGGGTGCGTATGCACGTTCTCCAATCTTGAAAAGCGGTGTGGAGTTTCGCCGCCGTAACTACAAAATATAAGAGGGCGAAACTGCAACTGTGCTGATAATAGATTTACGTAACGGATTAATAATAACTACTTTTCGGCATGAACGTAACGAAAACTGATGAACACATTTCCACAAATTGGCGAGATTTGTGCGCTTATCAACTCAATAGCAGACATTAGCCTATTTAGTACGCGCGGCATGAGTTTTCATTATCCATCGAAGCTTTCATTAAAGACAAATTGCAGCACTGCCTAATATAATGAAAATAATGTTAACTCATTAACGATAAAATCAATGGAGAGGATGGAGAGGACACTATCATAACAAAATAGTCTATACTTTCACATTTCCAGCAAAACAAAACAGGATTGGGACAAGCTCAACCCCGTTATAGTGACATTTGTGAAGTAGATAATTCAATTAATTCAACAAACTCTTCTCCATTGTAAAAATATGCAGTATTTCCTATTGCAATATAACTGTAATTTCTATATGAACGATCCATTTGTTGAAGAGAAAGCCTTCAGTGTGAAATGTAGCATCTTTTGGGCATTGCAGTAGTTTCGCCGACAGATTCAAACAGAAGTGTGATGCCAGATACCACCACAAGCACTTTGTTCAAATTAATCATGGTATTATATTCCATTTGGAATTAAACTTACAGTTTAGCGTAGTTAATGAATTTTACGAAAGTTATCTAAATCTATTGGACGCATATCTAGAAGTTAATATTTACGTAGTTCAGGCATGACTTCGCTCATGTTGTCATTGAGTATAGGGACGATTCTGTTATAGAAAGCGCCACGCTGATTGGTGAATAATGTGCACTTCATCGTTGCCCACTGCCACAAGCTCAGTTGACACACTACAGAGAGTTTACGAACATTTTTAGCGAGAAAAGACACTATTTTGCAACGTACTTCTGTGAAAGCTACACAAAATATTTATGCAACACTGACTGCTTCTAAATTCATATAATGGCTTAAGAAAGACCAAAAATCAGCGAACGAAATAGCATAAGTTGTCTTAGGTTGCCAACTAGCATTATAGTGTAGCCATGCGCAAACTCTGCAGCCGAGTTGCGCCTTTAAATTTGCAATAATTTTCGTAAATAAGACGCATACAATTGACAATGTTATAGCCATATTATCGAATGCTGCTATTGAACATTTATCTTAGTGACTCATGAAGCTACTGTTGACGATTGTAGAATACTAAAATGAAATGTATGTAGTTTCGAGCATTAGTTGAGTCATGAGGGGGCTAACTTGTGAGCAAATATAGCACATGAACTTCTTCTGGTGCGTGCCAATCATTGCACTGGATAGCATACTTATGGCAATTTGCACCATTTGAGCTTCAAGAGTTATTAGAAATTTTTAAACATAAAGTCTCTTTCAGAATTTCATTAGAGAAGTTAACTCTATTGCTTGAAGCGAGAGTGGGGCGGCACTTGGCATCTTTTCATGCTGCCTCGCTATCAACGCGTATTTCTTTGACTATTTCAGCTGCGATGATAGAAGATTTTTGAGTAGAATTTTGTAAGAGTATCGGTAATAGTTACTTCATTGGCACATATAAAACGATTTAAATTTTTTAATTTACAATATTTTTCAATGGAGAATCCGAATCTGAAGTCCGTTTTTTTTCGCCCACCCCTAGTTTTTGAGTTACAGGGAAAAACCCCTAAAATTATGGAAAATACCCTTCAAATACATTTTATGTTTTGTTCTAGAAAGCGTCGAGATAAATTGCAGGGCAACATCGCGAGGTTGCGATACTTAACCTAACCTTACCTAACCTAACCTAACCTAACCTAACCACGTTGCTAATTCAGCCATTATAACGTTTTAGGCTAATTTCAGACATTTCCACGGTTTTAGGGTAATTTCATAAATTTTGACGGTTTTAGGGTAATTTGACAAATTTTGACAGTTTTAGGTTAATTTATGAAAATTTTCCTCTATATTTTTATTCGAAATCCTGCTTTTCCCTCCCCCCACCCAAACACCCCGGTTTCCCACGGGTCCCTCATCGTCGTAAGGTATTTTTAGGAGTTTTTCCCTATTTTTAGGGTTTTTTCTTATTACTCAAAAACTAGCGGCAAGCGAAAAAACGGACTTCAGATTCGGATTCTGCATCGAAAAATACACTTAATTAAAATATATATATATTTTTTATATGTACTTAAAAGAAACCTTTACCAAAGTGTCTATATATGAACCAAATAATAGTTATTCAACACTGAGAATATCTGATTTCTTAGACTTGTTCAGGTATCGCCAAAACTTTGCTCATCAGCCGTTGTCCTCCGATGATACCTACCGCATAGCTGGCTAGGTACGTTTAAATATTACCTAGCTATGTGTTCGTAAGAGCATCCTTCCTCTACCATTGACAACAAAGGAAATATATTTAGGTCTTTTAAAAGTTTTCAATTTTTCTTCTTAAGCGTGGAATATTTGGCAACTATTATTGATATATGGCTCGCTCCTGAATAAAGAGCCTGCTTTCGAATCGCATGAAAATTTGTAGCAAGCAGCATTGGAAGACGGGGCGACATGTGATCTGTGCTGCATTAATGCGACCATTTGATAGCAGTGCTCACACTTACATTTTTTCAAGCAACGAATTTGTTGCGTTGCATGTCGCTTGCTGCTTCAATGTGGCGCCGGCCGCGCTATCGTCGTTCACGACGATTTCTATGTGCATGCATCGGTGTGCTGTGCGCGTCACCATCACCTAAAGCACGCTCATACGCTATGCAAGGGTTGCCACACGTCGCTGTGTGACATAACTGCGCTCGTGTGAGCTGTGCTATACAAGCATCGTTTATAATAACTCAAAAAGTTAAGGATGAATCTTGATGAAATTGACAAGAATTATTTGTAATGTTAATAGACATTATTGAATAAATGTTGGTGATGACAGTTGGTTCGTTTGTGTATCGGACTAATGCTTGTCAGAACGTTTGTAAGCAGCATAAATTAAAAAGTTATGAACGGATCTGCAAGAAAACTAGAGTAGCTCTTATTACTGTCAACAGGCACAAAATTATTATAATTTTGGTGCTGAAAATCATGGTTTCAGAGCATACTTCCATTTTTCGTTACCGCTGCCTTGCTTAGCGGAGATAGGCTCTCTGAGAGCGCTTTAGTATTACTAGATTCCCTGCTTAACCACCGCATCTGCTGGCACGGATACGCCGTGATTCGCAGTTCAATTCTACGATCTAAATTTTATTATTTCAAACGAGAAGGTAGTGACAAATATACTAATATGAGCACATAAATTTAATCAGTGGATTTATCTAATTGAAGCAATATACATTTTATTGGGCGGTATTTAATGTATATTATAAAGCACCTGTTGATTGCCAAAATTAACGACCAATTTATAACAGCTCCTGAACAGGAGCGCTCTGGAATGGCATACCTCCGCCAAGAAAGGCATCGGTAAAAAAAAATAGAATTGGACCTGAAACAATACTTTTCTTTGTATGAACATCAAAATGTTATCATTTGTACACTTCAAAATTATAAACAGCTTCAGTAATTTACTTGAAAATCCCTTGATAACTTTTTCAGTCCTGCTGCTGAGGGCACGCACACACGTACACCAAAGTTGCATTGTTTTGCAATTTTATAACAGCTTGTGTCTCAACGCTCTAGGCTTCGACTTGGATATTGCTATGAAACCAAAATTAATATCAAAGGTAGAGGTCGTTTCTTGAAGCTTGACGTTATAACAAGGTCACTGAGAAAAATTTTGATGCACGTAGGTGTTTCACAGAGAAGCATCAAGATGCACATAATTAAGTGTTTCATGCACGGCGTAGTTCGGTGTGTCATAGCAGCAGACACAAAAACACTTCAGGCAGAAAAACATATTTCCGCAGAAACAAAGTGAACAAAAGCTTTGTAGTTTTGTTACATGTACGAAGCGAGATGCGATTTCGTACTAACACGCAGATCGCCACTGTTTCTCAAAGTTGCGTCTCCTCAGGTGCATCAATTTTACCTGTTTTGATGCATCTTGGTGCATCATCGGCCTTGTCCCAAAACCGAAACACGCAAGTGTATCAACTCCTGCCAAGTGCATCACTAGACCCTACATGCATCATGATGCAATTGCGTGTTCTGGTTTTGGGACAAAAATGCATTTAATTTGATTCATCTTAGTACGTGCATCAAAATTTCTCTCAGTGCAGCAATGGTCGAGCTTTGCGAATACCTCCTACTCCTGAGCCAGTCTGAGGTTGCAATGACGCATAGTTTCAGCGTGACATCCAAGCACCATTGGTAGTAGTCACAGCAACGTGACGCTATAATAAACATAAATTAAAGAAACAGACTAATGGACCATTACAAAAAACAATCATTTATTAACGGTTCTCTATTGACTTCACAAGACTTGTTAGGTATATCACGAATGATTAAATTTTAGTGTTGATCTGTTGGTTTGTTCGTTTCTTTGTCGTTGAATTTAATTTTATGCTTGTTGGCGCAATAACTCAAAGAGTTGAGAATAGATTTGCAATGGAATTACGGTTAAGTTAATCATCGTTTCTGGTTAGCTGGAACTTAATGGGTTTATCTTGTTTGAGGACAGACAACATACGGTATATCAATGCCTAATGTGTCTGTAACTGTGCTGGAATTTTGGTGTTACTTGTATATATGTGTTGTTTAGCATTACTGTGAGTTGTAAGTGTAATTTGATATGAAAATTATTCTATCCCATTCATAAACGGTGCTTGTTTAGTAAGGCACACACAAGCGCAGTTATGTCACACAGCGACGTGTTGCAACTGCTGCATAGTGCATGGTAGTGCTTTTGGTGATGGTAACGCGGGCACGCGCGAACGTACACGCTGCAGGCGTGTACACTGATGCGCGTACACAAAAATCGTTGTGAACGACGATAGCCCTTCCCGGCCTTAGGCTGCATGCCGATACTGCCGAATCCATCGTCTAGGTGGAGGCAGAGATCTCGCGGCAACATATGAGGCCCGTGGCATCACTCGGCACCAAGCCTCAGAAGTAGCGAACACAAGTTACGTATACTACTGCACTCCCCTAACATTTCTCTGTCTGGGCAGAGAGTCGGAAGGACGGAATGAGTGTCGCACTGTGGCCGAATATCGGCGCAAGTCCACCGAACTGCCGCCGCTCCGGCGCACTAGGCTTACAGTCAATATTAGCCGCAGGCTGTCCAGGCTGTGGCGCCTGACCACAGGGCTTTTGGTGGAGGGTTACTGCGGGACCGAGAACATTTGTAGCAAAGGGACCCGTTCTGCGCACCTAACCTCAGCTGGAGTTGAGACTTAGCAGAACCCCTCCTGCGCCCCTAACCTCTGTTGGGGCTGAGACTTAGCAGAACCCCTCCTGCGCCCCTAACCTCTGTTGGGGCTGAGACTTAGCAGAACCCCTCCTGCACCCCTAACCTCAGCTGGGGTTGAGACTTAGCAGAACCCCTCCTGCGCCCCTAACCTCTGTTGGGGCTGAGACTTAGCAGAACCCCTCCTGCACCCCTAACCTCTGCTGGGGTTTGAGACTGCACTCAGGACGGAGCGTGGCATTCTTTAGTTCCGGCCCTTAATGTCTTCCTGCCTGAGGTTGGTCGGGAGAGGCGGGCGCGGCCCTGCAGCCAAGTAACAAAACAGAAGCTCCCAAGTCCGCGGAAAATGCAGCCGCAGGGCCGCCACTGCATGGGTCGCACTATCGTCGTTCACGACGATCTTGCGTTCACCTAAGCTTTCCTGCGCGTGCCACCACTAAAATAAACACTACCTAGGCTAACTTAACCTAGCCTCCTTACCTAACCTTCTAACCAACCCTTACCTAACCTTACCCAACCTAATGTTATCTGGCAGATATGGAAATGTCGGCGTGGCTATACATATAATTAATTAATATTGATAAAATAAATAAATGAGGAGAATAATAATAAATGAATAAATCATTATGAATAAACGGAAGCAGTGTACAAATCTAATTGATAGTAATCTTTGTTGATAATAAAAAATAATAATAATCAGATGTATAGCGATTGCACGAACAGTGTGAAAGAATAGTTGATTAGGAATAATCCGGTAAATATTCTTGTGAACAATCCAGTTGATTGTTCTCGTTCCAATACTTGACCGCACATTAGCAGAAGTTAAGACTAAAGATGTGAAATGGGATACATAGGACATCATAGAATTGTGACGGCGAATTATAAAAATCAACATAAATTGAACATGTCCCCAAGGGGAGAGCCATTCCTCACCATACCTAATATAATGTACTTGGCGATTGGATTTTTCAGCCTGCGAGAAGGTTCAAAGGAAACACACATTTAGATCTTTCAATATACTGGAAAAAAATATGGAAATTTTGTACAAATGACGAGTTCACAAGAAAACACAAAATGAAATAAATTAACGGTAGACAAATAACTCTGCTAGTTATTGATTCGCCAAACTTACTGGCCAAATACTGATGCTGCACCCATTATCCGTAATTTCAAAGGGGAACACAGGACTTGGGGATCTCTTAGGAAAGAAAGTAAAGGGTTACGATCTGCGCAAATGCAATGCAAAGGAACGTTGGTTGCATTTGCGCAGGACATATTACACCGAAATTTATGAGAAACATTATCAGCAGCCAAATATTAAACCAGGCGGCAAAAACGGTATGTTCCGCCGTCGAAGATATGAGAAAAGTATGTGAACACGCATGCTATTAAATCGGACAGCCGGGGACGGCTACTGGCAACACGCATGTTATTAAATCGAACAGCGGGGGACGGCTACTGTCAGCACGCATGTTATTAAATCGGACAGCGGGGGACGGCTACTGTCAACACGCATGCTATTAAATCGGACAGCGGGGGACGGCTACTGTCAACACGCATGTTATTAAATCGGACAGCGGGGGACGGCTACTGTCAACACGCATGTTATTAAATCGGACAGCGGGGGACGGCTACTGTCAACACGCACGTTATTAAATCGGACAGCGGGTTAAAAGGACCACCGGAGAAAAGACCGCACTGGCTACACACCAACTCTCACATTTTTGATCACACATTCTGTTGACGGCAATGTTTACTAACGATCGCACATTTTAAAAGACATACAAAATTTCTCTTATGTTTTGAACGGCAAAACCCGCATAAATAAAACATAGCATATGTATCTGGCATCTTCAGGCACAAATCCCACTCAGATCCCTAACATCTCCAGCATTAAATCTAAGATTTTCCGCTTCTCCATTTTTTAAGGAGCTATACTTATGACCCATATCAAATACTTATATTTACACTTTCTACACTTAAGAGAATTCACCGCAAGAGAAACCTTTTTCCGTCGGTTTTCTCTGCTCAAATTTTCAAAATGCAAGGAACACCATTTCAGCTGGCTAACATCACCAATTACATTCTCACGTCGTGACTATTGCCGTACTGCATGAGCTCACTTGATCATAAAAAGGAAAAACACGCTTACATGTGAACTCTATCACTCACTGCAGGAAACATTGACCTACATAGCGGCATAGTGAAGGTGCAACCCGCAATTCTCTCTGGGTACACGATCAGCATTCAACTTCTGGACACCAATAGTGTTCCTCTCTACCAATCAGCTGCAAAATACACACCAAAACGCAGAACCGGAGATTCCTGGAGAACTTCTCTTGACGTCTTCCAGAAACCATCGCGCGCTCGAATATGCGCTGCCTACTGGAGAAATGATGTCGCTCTTCCTTAGCACTTAATTGGATACGCCCGGCAATCGTTGCTCACAGCAGTATACCGTAGCTGGGCATTTGACCTTAATATACAGGTGATATATGGCACTGCGGCAGTGTCGAAACATCATGCACTCTTAGATGCATTACAGTAGTTACTAATAGACATTTTGGGGCACTCAGCACAATCTGTAAGCGTGGTCTAACACAATGTTCGTCGGGCTGATAACAGCTATCTATGCACTGGAAAATCAGGTCTGCAATGCTCGACTTACACATTAACAGGATTAGCTTTGTGCGAACACAGGGAACCACTTGGATTATCCTACTCTGCTGGCAAAGGCAGGAACCACACTACGATGGCATAAGACTGCAACTTGTCAATCAAACGCTGGGAGAAGATGCACAATCTGAGGGTGTTGTCTAACACAATGTTCGCCGGGCTGATAAATTCAACCGAATAACCGAAAATCAGGACGGCAGTGCTCGACTTACAGCAGATGAAGGTACGTGCGACATGGCAGCACTTTAGATTAATTCACTCCGCGAGCAGAAGCAAAATCACGCTATGATGATGGACTGTAGCGAATTATCCTCAATAAAAAACACGCACTTCCAAAGATAGTAGGGTTCAGTACACGGGCTGATTACACCGCAAGGTCAGCGATGATTACTCGCAATCGGATCAAAGGATTGGTGTCCGACTCAATTCTGCAGAGGCCGGCAGTAAAAGATTGGCAATCCGGCCCTCCTCGACGGGAGTGCCGCGAAAACAGTGCTCTCGCACACATCTCTGCTTCGGGACTATCAACCCTAAACATCTCTACTTTCCCTGCTAAGGACCTCCCAAGTTATTCTAAATCTTAAAAATTACCAACCACCCACCTATTATTCTACCAATCACTTTCCCGAAAGTACCCCAGGGCTAAAGTTTTACGGCCTCCAGTCCAAGTTTGATCAATATAATTGGCGAGGGAGCCTGGAAACAACTCTGCCCCGAGTCTACTGGAACTAATGAAAGTTCTTTCAGCATTGGGTGTGTTCGTCTTTCAGAACAAACATTGACTGTCCTACACAACCTTCTCTGTTACCAAAGACAAGTTAAATATATCTGAAATTAAAGTATAAATAGTGTGCTTTACACGCATGTCTTCTTTCGTTTCCGAGCTTTTTAGGTTACGGTCGTCTTCGTGATCTTTCGCCATCTCCGGAATCGGAGATCATCCCCCTTGGGCAGCCTACTTAGACAAATTTGCATGTCTTATTGACAAATCGAATTTATTACATCACTATGAAGAAACTAGCATTGGTTCTAAGTCTTTCGATTAATTAGTATGAACTTCCTTAGAAATCGTTCAAAGAGAATTTACCAGGGACTCATTTGGAAAAGTGGGTGGACTGTCAAGGTGCTGGGTAGTCTATGGTAATACTGTAAGTCCCAAGAGAACCAGTCACAGAGTCAGGCCTATCCCGGCCGTACTATCGTCGTTCACGACCACTTTGCGTTCATGTAAGCTTTCCTGCGCGCGTCGCCACTAAAATAAACACTACCTAGGCTAACCTAACCTACCCTTACCTAACCTAACCACCTTACATAACTTCCTAACTTAACCTAAACTTACCTAACCAAACCTAACCCAACTTAACCCAACCTAACCTTTCTAACCTCACCTAACGTTACCTAACCAAACCTTACCTAACCTAACTTAATCCGCAATACAGTGAGCAGCGTGGTGCACCAACTTGAACGAGGCTCAGACGCACACGATCTGCGTGCACAAACACGCACACAAAGTGGTCGCGAACGACAATATCGCGTGCCAGCCGCACTATCGTCTCTCGCGGCGATTTGTGTGCGTGTTTGTGTACGCAGATCGTATGCGCGTGAGCGGCGTTCACGTTGGTGCGCCGCGCTGCTCTCTGTATCGCTGATTAAGTTGGGTTAGGTTAGGTAATGTTAGGTAACGTTAGGTAACTTTAGGTAACGTTAGATAACGTTAGGTAAGGTTAGGTAAGGTTACAGAGGTTAGATTGGGTTAGGTTGGGTTATGTTAAGTTAGGTTGGGTTAGGTAAGGTTAGATTAGGTTAGAAGGTTAGGTAAGGGTAGGTTAGGTTTGCCTAGGTAGTGTTTATTTTAGTGGTGGCGCGCGCAGGAAAGCTTACGTGAACGCAAAATCGTCGTGAGAGACGATAGTGCGTCCCGGCCTACGGATGCACACTAACAACAGAGCTCCTACGCTGCCCCCGTGAGGGCTGCTATCACTTCCTCTCTGTTATCGAAGCAGAATCCACACACTTTATGTTACAGTCCAAGAAATACAGAAGATGTATGTGTACGTATCTATTATACCCTATTGCAATGCCCGACACCACACCACCTGTGCAAAAGTTAAGTTTTTTTCTATCAAAAGTACAGTCACTACAACACCACACCTTAACTAGAACCACTGCATAAGCTTTTGAAGAAAAGAAACACAATTTTCCTATGGCTTTAGGGGGTCGTCCCGGCGAAAATGGTCAAAATGATCAATTTTTTGTATTTTGCTCAAAAAGTGTCTTCAGGTATGGGGGAATTACGTCCCAAATTTTTAGGGTGCTAGCGGCACGAGAACCCCCCCCCCCCCCCCAAAAAATGGGG
>LQNS02278129.1:24207792-24229465 GCA_001587735.2 Parhyale hawaiensis
GTTACATGAATAAAAAGTGTTTTGTTTTCAATTTTACATATTATGTGAAAATTTCAGGAAGATCGGACCACTAATAAAGAAAATTCCAAAATTTCGGGACGACCCCCTTAAATCAATGGCTCCCAGACTGGGCGATATCACCTCCAGCTGTGGGCGCTGGCAAGTTTTTAGCGGGGAGGTGGGTTAGGCAAAGAGGGGCGGTAGAGGACGATGAAGCTAAAAAAGAGGCTTTGAAGCAAAATTAAAAGAATTATAGGGGACTACGGATTGACCTTTGTAACATGTATGGCTTAGGGGAGTAGGCTAAAGTAAAACCAATGTGCGTTATTAAAGATTATTTTACACCAATTAATTCAATCACAGGATGGCATTGCTTTTTAACCGAAAGTTCAAGTGCTTGGATGCATACATAAGATAATTTGACGCCTGTGCACAACACTTGAGGGCTAAAACCGCCCCTCTGCCTATAGGACAGCTGAGTCTACAAGACTACTACATTGGTATCAACTTTGCCCTGAGGTCTATGACAGCTGCTTATTAACACTTCTACTAAACTAGCAACGTTACATATTGAAGACGAACGAGTGTTACTCCATAAAATCAATAAAGAGCAGCACATGGATAGCAATTATATAAGCCGTGCAAAACGTAGAACATTGCAGCGAACTCGCCTAGGGATATTAAGTGCTAGTTAAATAGAAGTTTCGAACCCTCTCAAAGCTCTAGGCTGTCTCGCTATAGTACCTATTAGATGTCTGTTCACCAACCGACGTCCTGAGGTGATACTTTATGTTTTCTGACCCAACACAAGTGAGTCAACAGAGAGAGAAGTTACCAATCAGAACTGAGAGTTAGATTTTTCATAATAGCAAAGGAAACTCAAAGGTACCAAATGACGAAAGTATTGCATGGGCCGCTGCTGTTGTGCGGCTGTCTCTTGGGCCCATCAAAAGGATGGGTGATACAAAAACATCTATTTTACTCGTGCAACAAATATTGCACTGCAACTCAAAATGGTTTATACCTCACTCATTCGAAGTTATGAGAATAATAATTACCAGCGTTCCCCAGAAGTGTTTATACCTCACTCATTCGAAGTTATGAGAATAATAATTACCAGCGTTCCCCAGAAGTGTCTATACCTCATTCGAAGTTATAATAATTAACCAGCGTTACCCGCGCCATATAGATTAAGGGCTTGAGCGCCAGAAGTGTATGATGCCTGTTAAGAAGTTGATCATCCCTGCACGGGCTGCATTAGGCCCGTCTATCTTATGAACAAAGAAAAAGAACAATGATTAGCTTAACAGATTACCATGCATAGTTTAACTGGGGCGAGACGTTAATTTATTTTTCCAGTTTGTTAACAAATAAATATGGGTAATGATAAAATTCATTTCTGACCTATGTCTCTTGTTTCATGACATGCAGACGCGTATTCACCTTCATTCCGGTTCATATCGTACAAAAAACGCCTGTTCAGATGTTTGTTTCTATTGGCGACTTGGACCGGCCACCAAGGAGGTGCCAGTCCAAAAAAGTTCGAGAAACACTGGCCTTAATCATCTCATTACTATAGCTAAGAAGGAAACATGCAACAGTTTTTAGTCGAAAACACATTTAGTATGAGCACTATACCCGATACTGGGGGGGCAGGTAGCGCTCCAATTGAGAATTTGTAAAAAAAGAAAGGAAAATCGGCAAAAAAAATTGGAAGAAACAAGGTAGCTACAATTGGGGGAAGGCCATTTTCTTAGGAGGAACATCTTTCATATTTCCAAGCATTTGCAGGGGCCGCACCAGAATATTTGCAAGCTAGGCTAAGATGGGGTTGGAATAAAATGTAGCGGGTAACACTTATTCGATAAAACCTTCAGTCAGAACATAAATGCTAGAATCATTTCATTCTTATCGCTATTATTATGTGTATTTACCTCAATGTAGTCTACTATTGCAGGCTGATTCATAAAAAGGCTCGTCGTGGCTTCAAGAACCATCAAATAAATCGTCCCACCTCCAATGGTTACCAAAAATATGCTCCAAACTTGCGGCCAAATGGAAAGAACATAAAACAAAATACAGACAAAAGCGGTCGATGCATGATGGCGTCGTAGAAATTTTCCATCCAGCGCGGTTGATGCTCTTGGGCGTTCTACTTATGGCTGTAAGAAAAGTTACATGGTACTGTAAGAGAACTTGGATAATATTCGAAAAATTTAACGTATGAATCAGTTCTGTAGAATTAGCACCAATACCAAGCACAGCGTATCTTCATCAAATCCAATGAGTTACGCACGAATTGTCTCCTAGCTTTATCACTGTAAAAAGAAGACAGAGCAGTTCGATGAAATACCATTAGGTATATTGAAAATATAATAATTAAGGTGAGAACGCAAAAAATACAGCTTAAATTCCTTATGCGAGTCCATGCAGCGCATCGGTGACAAAATTTCATTCAACTAAATATGATGAAGTTTATAATTATTACAGAAATATCATCATTAAAAATAATGATCTTCACTAAGTGAAGAAACTAGTTTGTGTTGGAATGCAAGGCATGTTTCAGTAAAGACCACAAACAATCAAACAGCCTACACGTATCAACAGACATAAAATGCAGGTAAACAGAAAAGGGCCTCTATAGATCTATGTAAAGACGAGTTACTGTAGATGAATCCTCACAAAAATCTGAAGTCCCGTTCACACGAAGCAACATTTGTTGCGCGAGGCGATCTGTTCCTCACGCCTCCGTCTCTAGGTAGAAATTTACCCACTCTGTGACCTCCTCTTACGAGGCTCGAGGATGGCAAGCAATGCGAATGACCATCAGCTTAAAAGGGCTTGTGGTCCTTAAGCGCTGGGAACAGACAAATAGGTCGAAAATCAACAGTTCCGAAGTAGTAAAATAAATTAAATCGAATATCAAGTCCGCATATTCTCTAGTCAGGCGGGACATCATAAGAAAGTAGAATCACCCCAAGAAAGGTACCGCGTCTCACTGCAATATTCCGTCCAGTAGACATGACTTACTGATAGCCTATCCAAAAGCTCTCTTCAGCATAAAAATCATGTAAATCTGTAAAATGGGGCACCTGGCGGCGGTACTGGAACCTCACGTGAAGTCTGGGCGTCCGGGCGCGATGCTTTTCTTGAATAACCAAGAAGACGTCTCTGGTTACGGAAGCATCCATCACAGATAAGTCGAGGTTTCTTAACTGCTTGCAATCGTCAACAAGACGCGCAATGTCAGGGTTGGATAATTTACATGTGTCTAGGAGCCTAAGATGAACTAAGTTAGGAAATGCAACGGGAATCATTTCAGGAACAATTTCAAGGGAGCCCTTCGTCTCAAGGCTGAGCTTAGTCACGCTATGGAAGACGGAGGACTTGGATGAGACAAACAGATGACGATGTGCAGATTTTTTGTCTACGCGAGACTTTGAACGTTTCTTAGGAAACAAAGTATAGCATCTGCCAGATAAAATCTCTAAATTTATTTGTTTTAATTTTCTGAAGTCCAATAGAGAAGAGCTGACTGCCTTAAACAGTTTGTCAGGTAAGCCGATATTGAGCCGCACGATTTTGTTGCGAAATTCCCTAAAATCACGAAAAAGAATATGTCTATCATCCATAATTGCAATAGTAAGTTGCTCAAGGTCTTCAAATGTCGATGGTGATGTCAGAAGAGCATTAAGAGGATGAAATGAACTTGAACATGAAAGCCAAACTTGACTTGCGCGCACACCAAGCATTTCTATGTCGCCAGCTCCACCCCATAATTGACGGACGTTGATGTCGATAAGGTTTGTACACGCTGCTTTAATTTCAGCTAGAAACTCCAGAGTGGCTCTCGGTACTTCAATGCCAGTAAGAAATGGAAAATATGGGAGGATCTTTTTCACTTCGTCTATAATAACATCATCACAGCATCTAAGAACCCGAACTTCAGGATGCCTCTTCAAGAACTGACAGAAGCTCGCCTCGTGCCCAGTCTGGTACAAGCTAAACTCTATGGTTTCCCACAGCGAAGGATGCCCCGCAAGTCGCCTCCATTGACGACTCACGAGCTGAGCTTGACACAAAGTTCGCTGGTCAAGAGAGGAGAATATTTTCAGCTGAATATTATCAGGCAAATCGCCAAAAGATCGTTGGATATTAGCGTGAGGCAGATCAAGCAGCGAAGGCAGTAATCCATATGACACTTGCACTGATTTGTCTGATGAAATTCGAATGCACTCGAGGATTTTTCCTTCCGTGAAAATTCCCAGACAAGAATCTTCTGGAAATTTTGGGCAACGAATGAACTGCACCATCAGAGGGCCTCGTTTCTCAAAGCTCAGGTTGGTCAGAGATATGATGCAATCCCTGGTGACTTGGGGGCAGCACTCGACTGTGAGGTTGCACAGCCCTTTGCAGCCGTTGATGATGTGGATGAGATCGGCGTCAGTTATGCTATGTATTTCCACCAGTCGGAGAGTTTGGAGGCAAGGAAATGCATCTACTACTTCTGCAGCAAACGAATCGAACGTCAAGCAACGACGGAGATCAAGTGTGATTAGGCCTGGGTTATGCATATCCCGAATGGAAAGAAAATATTCAGCCTTCAAGGGATTCAAATTTAGGAAATCGTGAATATAACAAAGTTCGTCAATGTGGTATACGGATACAATAAGGGTGAGACTCGTCAGCTGGCTCAACTGCCTAATGTCCTTCATAAGGATATTCACCTGCGAGACTTGCAAGAAGAGTTCCGAGAGCCGACCCCGCAAACCCTGCAACATGCGACTCACGTCTTCTACGGGTGTGTCCCGACAGTCTAGGCGCAAGCTTCGAAGGTCTGATAACATGTCTGGAAGTCGAACACATAATGCGGAGATGTCAGCATGTGTAGAGAGCGACAAACTTTTGAGACACCTCAGTTCACGCAAAAGCTTTATGATGACCTCAACATTAACAGGAGCATTGCTCCCGTGGTAAGTGAAATGGGTAATGTTAGGGCACGCCTTGGCAATTGCCCGCCATTGGGAGCCGCGCAAGGGACTACTCTGAAAATTCAATCTCTTAAGTGAAGAGAAACTTTGTAAATTTTTAGGGAATAGCTTTGCTTTATGGAAATTGCAGCTTATAGCGGTAATTTTCCTCGCTCTATGGAAAATATTGGCTACCATAGGCAGATTATCACTCGTTACTTCTCCCAAGTCCAAGCGACTCCACAGCCCGGGACGCATGCCTATTGCATGGAACCTGCGACACACTTGGACCACCCTGCAGAGCTCCTTGCTGGAGAGGTAGCCGAAGATTTCGGTCAGTAGGTCATCGAAGAGTCGCTCAAGTGGGAACGGATGCCTGCCTTGGGCGTCCATGCCAGGCTTCTCAAATTTTGTGAATCAGGGATAGGTAATGTAGTTACGAACTGCCACCTATAGATGGAACACAGTAACTGCGGAGAATTAAATTAACACTTCAAGTTGTTCTTTCTTGTTTTGTAGGGGACTGGAAGACTTCAATGCAGTAAGTGGACTCGTAGAAGAACTGTCCTCATCAATTCCAGCCAAGGCTCAACTCGTCACACTGCCTGCAGGAAAATACATTGACATTAACAATTTTTAAATATGGATCTACATGCGCTCTTCATTCTATAGTTAGAAAACACAATGCACAACAGGTAACATTATAAGGAAGAGCTCAACTGAAATATCTGAAATGAATTGTACAACTCTGCCTGATAGATTTAGACTACTGCCATTAATTGCTAGGACTCCAGGTTTTTTTCTAGGAAATATTAGTATCGCAATGAAACAAATTTACGTATCCTGCCTACAAGAATTTTTTACGTCTATATATGTGTCATAGAAATAACCTGGTCTGCAACCTGGTCTAATTTTTGCTTATCTCTTTCAAGCAGAATGCAACAGAATCGTTAAAATAGCCATTTGGGTACTTATTTTGTTTAGACTGCATGACACGAAAGACATTATTATACACTCACACAAACGGTAGTGTTTATAATTTTGCTATGATTCAATGACTGTTGTTACACAGATAACTATCAACTTGAATATCCCTATAGAAAGTGAAATACTCATTATACTATATTGTTTCATCTATTTCACACCAAAGCACACAGTTTGACATGTCTTCCTTAAAGTTAATGTTTGTAATGTCGATGAATCTTTCTCTCATATTTAATGAGTAATTGTTTTGTACCGTTTTATGTTTTGTCCTTTAAAATCTAATTTTGTTTGAATGCTCTCAGGAAAAAAATACCTTGTCCTAATACTTTTGAACAAGTGTTTAGCGTACATGTATGTTGTGTATATAATCGTAATTATGAGTTTCTCTGAGTGAAAAGTATAATATTATGAATTAAAATACAATTATTTGAGGCATAATGGATCGAGAGCTGATGTGACTGGTGCAGCAACGCCTATGGTTAAGTTCAATATGTTACTGCACTAGACATACCTATAATGTATTAACGATATTATATGTGACACGAAATAATCAACGTTCAACTAGCGTTCAATTATTCCAAGTCTTGCTACTTTAGATCCAGAACCGTAAATATCGTGTCCTATTAGCAAAAAAAACTAGAGCTAAATATCCAAAAATTGCAAAGCGCGAGAGGCAGTTCTACCTAAGTTTGCGTACTGAAATACAGTAGCGGCCATAATGGTTCGGACAACTAAAAACTCATCAGAAAATCTTTGAACACTTCAATATTATTGAAGGTCCTTGCTAAATTGTGTTAAAATTTCAGCTGTTCAGGATAAATAAAACAAAAGTTACAAGCAAATGCAATGAATTATCATAGTAAGAATTTAGTCTGGACAAGAAAGTTCGGACACTTCATTTTTTTCCATTTTATTTTAGAAAAAACCAATGAAGCCAAAGAAAGAGTAATGTAGATTGGGTTAAATAGACTTGCAGTCATTATCGATGCATTGTCCCCTCTATCAACATCACTCGGGGAGTCCTCACACCTTCTATTCGTGAGCTAAAAAAGTTCGGGCAACCTTCAAAACTAATAATTAAACACATGAAATGAGGCTACAAATACGAACTACGTTATGAATTTAACTTTTTAGCATTTAGTACTTTGTTTGGTACCCTTTACTGTCGATAACAGCTTAACATCGTCTACCACAATAGCTGACCAAATTGCAACAGGGAGCGTTATCTTGCATAAAAATTGGTTGATGAGTGGAAGAGGCTTTGAAAATAGGCACTAAATGTTTTTGTAAAAGTTCCTTGTATACCTGTGCGTTTACTTTTCCTTGCAGACGAACTAAGGGACCCGTGCCGCGTACTGAGATCATAACGAAGACCATAACGCTTCCGCCGCCAAACTTTACACTTGACTTGACGCTATTTTTAGACAATCTTTCACCAGTTGAACGATGAACACATCTTTATCCATCGGAGCCAAATAAATTAATAAATTGAACTTACATTCATCGCTAAAAGAAACCTTGGACCAGTCTTCTTGAGTACAAAGAACGCGTTCAATTGATCCGAACATTTCTATTCTTCTTGCTAATTAAAGGTTTGATAGCAGGAGTTCTCGGATGCAAGTCAGTTTCTTTTAGGAGGCGTAAAACTATCTTCCTAGACACCTTGACTCCATGCGTATTACTAGCTTCACGGGAAATCTCTGCTGCGGTTTTAAACCTAATTCTTCATTGACAACCTAAGCTATACACTATCCTCTCATCTCGAGGCTTTGCGAGGTCTACCACTTGAAACACCAGCGGTACTTGAACCATTCTGGTCATATTTAGTCAGTATATCACTAACCACACTTTTAGGTCGATAAACTTTGCCTGCTATTGTCCTTATTGAAAGTTTATCATGATGCAATTTCACGAGTAACTCACGAATAGAAGAAGGTGTAGGGACTCCCCGAGGCATGTTGATAGAGCGGATGTTGCATAAATAATGACTGCAAGTGTGTTTAGCCCAATCTACATAATTCTCTCTGTGGCAACATTGGTTTTTCTAAAATAAAATGGAAAAAATGAAGTGTCCGAACTTTCTTGTCCAGACTAAATTCTTACTAAGATAATTTTCATTTGCTTGTAACTTTTGTTTTATTTATCCTGAACAGCTAAAATTTTAACACAATTTAGCAATTACATCTTGCTCAACTTGTGAAAAGTTACATTTCAATACCTTCAATAATATTGAAGTATTCAAAGATTTTCTGATGAGTTTTTAGTTGTCCGAACCATTATGTACGCTACGGTATATACATGTTAAAACTACACTAAGTCCATATTTAAATGATTAGCTAGATGTTGACAGTGTGTACATCATTTATTCAATACAGGACAATGTAACTTATTATTGCACATATAAACTAGTGATTGTACATAAACTATACTCTGACAATATTATCAAGGCAGTTGGGATGTGATCAAATTCCTCCACGGCGTTGCCAATTCTATTGGTATTTCTGAGATTTCTCTCTATGCAGGTAGCGGGCGAGGCTAAGATATGGGCGGAACAAAAGCTCAAAAATGTCCATAGAATTGGCAATGTTGTAGCGGATTTTGACGATACCCCCAACTGCCTTGATAAAATGGTCGGAGTATAGTTATTGTTCACATGAACTAGTTATTGTACGCAAAGTCAATAATTTCAAGTTTCCAACGTGAAAAGGAAACCAAAGTAAAATATTCTATCAGAATAATTCCCATGCAGCAAAAATTATTGGGATATTATTCACTCCAAATATTGAGGTGATATTTTTTCCTGATATTGGTGTGATGCTCATTTTTGGAAAATTATAGTGATATTGTAGCTGAATAGCACCACAATATTGGAGTAGAATGTTACCCCAATACTAGCCCAATATATCAACAATAATAGATTATAATTGGGGCGACATTCTTTAGTAAAATTAGGGTGATGCCCATTTTTACCATATTGGGGTGATATTGCAAGTGAATATCACCAAAATATCCAATAATAATGTTACCCCAACTCTAGCTCAATATACAAATAATTATAATATCAAGTTAACATTGAAGTAATATTGTATACAATAATGTCCAAATATTGGATGATATTCTCTAATACTGATAATGTAGGTATATAGAGCAAATATTAATATACATATATAAACAGCATTGTTCTGTTAACACTGGGATAGTTACATGTATTGGAGTAGCACTGGAATATAATGTTAAAAAGTTAGCCAAATGGTAATAAACTTAAATTAACATGTTACGAGCTTCTTATTTCTATGTATTTCACTCACTTCATACCCAACTAATATTACCTTTATGGGACAAATTTGGGACATGTCTGCGTACGAATTTGGGACAGTATTGAGTTCAAGTTTGGGACAGCTTTGGGATTTTACTGTTAGGGACAATGTTGGCCCCCAACATTGGGACAAAAACATTTCCAATAACTTTCCAATAAATACACCTATAACCTATTGGATTTTGTGTTAATTATTTTCAGAGATGCATTTTTGCCTCCGCCAAAGAGGTTATGATTTTGTAGTGTTTGTATGTCTGTCTGTTCTGTTTGTCTGTCTGTCACCTAGATAACTCAAAAAGTTAGCACCGATTTGGACGAAATTTAAAAAGATTGTTAGGTATGTTAAGAGGAACAGATGAATAACTTTTGGTGAAGATATGTACATCGGTTTGTTTGTTCGTATGTCTGCTTCATCTTTCTCGATGCCGTAACTCAAAAAGTTATAAATGGAATTTAGGAAATTAACATGAGTTGTTAGGTCATCTACAAAGAGTAGATGACCAAATTTTGGTAATGATCCGTTGGTTCGTTCGTTTTTCACTGTTTTTAATTATTTGCTTGTAAGCATAATAACTCAAAAAATAATGAATGGATCTATATGAAACTCATGGGGGTTATTAGTAATGTTAAAAGACATAAATGAATAAATCTTGGTGCAGATCAGATTGTTCGTTTGTATGTTTGACTCATGTTTGTCATAACGTTTGTTAACAGTGTAACTCAAAAAGGTATAAACAAATCTTCTAGAAAATTGCACAAGCTGTTATTACTATCCAAAGGCACAAATGATTTGATTTTGAAGTTCATACAAAGAAAATTTTTGTTTCAAAGTCAACTTAAATTTTTTGCTACCGTTGCCTCGCTTGGTGGAGGTATGCACTCTCAGAGTGCTCTAGTTAATTATATTCCGGTGTGCCTGGAGCTACTGAAAATTAGAAGTAGTAGTTGAAGTTTCTCTTAGATAGCTAGTGAGCTCATGAGAAGAATGTGGTCGTGTAGCCATTTCATTTTCTTAAGTTCAATACTCCGTTTTTAATTAGCTAGTAGGTAGCCATTTCTATCAACTTTTCTTATCATTTTGAAGCGTTCAATTGTATTTCAAAGGATTTTATAGCTATTTCACTTTTTTCAGTTCAATAATCTGTTCATAATTAGCTAGTAGCTAGATAATTAAAACCATGGGTTTTTTGGTTTTAACCAAAAAAACATGGCTTTTGGTTCAACAAAAAACATGGTTTTTGCCAACCCTGAGTTTAACCCAATTATACATACCTACATATATGGTAGTGAGATAGGGTGTAAAAGTAAATGCCCGAGCACTCCCTATCACAGGGGTTGCTGGTGACCTTGCTCAGATATCACCTTCCAGGGATAGCACATACAGGGAGAAAATCCCCAGCCTTCCACCCCGAGAGTGCCTGTGCACACTGCCCCCCTACAGCGTTACAGGGTAGGCAGTCCACTGACCTGGTGATGCAGCTTCTCAAGGCTGGTGGGATAGAACCAGCATCAAGCAGAGGTTAGTCAGTTCACAGTGCACTATCCACTCGACGAGCCAGTGACACGGTTTAGGTCCTTGAATTGTCCTGGAAATACATATATAGTTAACTATGAGATTTAAAATGCAAATATTAATATTTCAGTTAATACAAGATAAAAGAATTCAACTAGATAAGCACTCCAAGAGAGCAGACCTCCGCCAAGGATAAAAAGTAATCCAGAATTCAGAATCACTATCTGTAGATGGTGTCATGCGTGACTTTCCTTGAAAATTTCATCAAAATCCATCTATAACTTTTTCAGTTATGCTGGCAACTAACAAACAATTACGGGCAAAAACTTGTTCTCCTTGGCGGAGGTAGCTATTTTGCTCAAGTCATCTCAAAATGTGAAATTATACAGGGTGTCTACTGGATCTTGGTAGGAAAATTTTATGACTTTTCAAGATAAAATTTTATGACTTTTTATGGCCTTCTTGTACACATAAGGCTACTCAAAACATATATATAAAATTAGCAACTACGATTTCAAATTCTTAGGTGAAAACAATGGTGCCTAATAGAGTACCTAAGTCTATTATTAATACAAAAATATTGATTTTCATTTCATTGGTTAAGGTCTCTCATACTTCAAACATCAATTTTTACATTGCTGTAACAACTATTAATTGAAACAATATTTAGTTTTAAAACTTTTTTCACCTTTCTAAAGTTCACGACGCTATCACTTGTCAGCTTTCGTAACACCAATCGGGAATAAAATTTAGAAATTGCACATATCACTATATTAAAATCTTTGACGACGTTTCGGCTATCGACAGCAGCCATCTTCAGGTATTAAAAATTCTACCATCTGTAAAAGTATGGACAAAAATTTAATTCTAGCAAAAATCTTGCAGGTAAAACATGAAAAACTTGCTATTGCACAAGGTACTAATCACAAGCTAGTTTTATCACAGAGGAAAACATAGTATCACATTTTTTGTACTTGTAACAATCACAGGAATTGCAGCAGCAGCAACAACCTACACTTAGCAAGGTTGTATGACAAATGACGGCTACCCGCTTCTGCAATGCTTATATAGGTAGCAGCGTTCTAGAAGTTTCCACTTTGGTAGAGTTTCAGAAATGTGAAGCATTGATCATATTTGACATTTATGTATGGATTATTTTGTTTGATGCTTATGGATTCGGCTATTTTTAAATCGATGACATTACGATGACTGAAAATTATAGAGAAATAATTGATCAAGGTTTCAGCTGGCGGAGCGTTCATATGGTGCTCGAAGGTATAGTGCGCTTTAATGCTGCTGAAACTGTCCCTGTGCTGTTTACACCGTTTTAACAGGGCATTTGTCGTGTATCCGATGTAAGAGGGATACAGCTCTCCTCAGGGCAAACATATCGGTACACAACGCCTGCCCTATCTGCGTTGGATTTAACTGGCTTGGTTGAAAAACGTGAACCTAATTTACATGGCGTGTAGTGTGCGATCAACTTTACAGATGAACTATTATTTGCTGGTTTTACATGTCGCTTTATACCGTTATTAAGTGTTTTCCGGTCTGTCTTGAAGGAAGCAATACAATCAAGCTCTACATAAAATTTCACCGAATTATCGTCTGTCATGTTACCAGCGTTAGTTAGATCCTGACTAAGTACACTTGATATGACATTTTCTACCAATCTTTGAGGATAGTTACAGTTTGCATAGATTTGTTTTAATCTACGGATTTCTACGTCAAATGCAGTCCAAGAACTTGACAGCTTCAGAGCTCTACGAACAAGGGTTTTAACTACGGACTTTTTGTAGCTTCCGAGCGTATTGGTGTCAAGATTAGTGTAACAGCCAGTGTTCATGGGCTCAACGTATACAGTGGTTTTAATTCTACCATTTTTAATTAACAGTTGGACATCTAAAACGTGAAAAAAAAAAACAGTTTTAAATTGCTTCCCTCGTAAATTTAAGAACGGAATTTGATTGAAGCCGCGTAATGAAATTATGGACATGACTATTGGTGTTGAAAACTGCGAGGATATCGTCTACGTATCTTATGTAAAGGACAGGTTTATACTGTCGATCTTGAGCTAGCAAGGGTGATTCAAGGGCTGACATATAAAATTCTCCAAAGGTGGGGCCCAATGGTGAGCCCATTGATACTCCGTTTCTCTGAAGGTATGTGTTTCCGTTGCAAGCAAAAGGCGTTTCCGTGGTGCAAATGGTGAGGAGGATGCGAAGGGTTTCCTGAGGCAGGCTAGTAGGAGGCAGACTCTCGTGCTGGTCGACAGATGTAATTATTGTATCGATGGTTTCATTTACTGGGACATCCAGGGAGAGAAGTTGCTGACTCTGATGCAGGACTATGGATTGTAGCCGCAGTAAGAGCTCGTCGTTACCTGACACAATGTATTTTTTGTCCAGGTAAAGTTGAATAATTGTATTCAAATACTGCGCAATATCGTGTGCTACGGTTCCCGACATGCTGATAATTGGCCTCAGAGGTGGTTGCTCTTCATTTTTGTGCAGTTTCGGCAAACCATATAAGTGACCGTTGCAGTAGTCACCTTGTCGCTGAAGTTTTTTGTATAGAGTTTCATTGGTGTTCTTAAACTGAATTGCTATTTGATTTGGCCGCTGTTTAGTTTTTCTTATTGTTTTTGCGGGCATGGAGAAAATTTTGTTTCGTCTTGAATAAGCATGCTCAGCTGGTCTCCGTAGTACTGGGAATCCATCACGACCACACCCCCGCCCTTATCCACCCGTTGAATGACGATGTCTGAGTTTTCTCTCAATGTCTTGATTACGGCCCGTTCTTCTGCAGTAAGGTTTGGTTTCGAGTTGTCTGGGAAGTGTTTCACTACAAAGTTTTTCAGTTCAGTTTTGAAATCTTCTTCTGCATCGATGGAAATGACTTGCATCCTTTCTTTATGCTTGACGTCCAAAAATAGCTTTTCCATTGATATTTTGTGGTTAGGAGGCTTTACTTTCTTCCTTAAGGCGAAATTTAAACCTCGATTAAGGAGAGAGGTTTCAGCCTGAGTGAGAACATACGATGAGATGTTTGTGATGATACTGCCCTTATTCAGTAAAAACACTTCACCGCCGAATAATGCTTGAAGTTTTCTCCAGTGTGTCAGAACAATATCAGCTTCATACTGATTAGTAAGGCGTTTATTAAGAAGTTCAGTGGCGGCTAAGAAGTGCAGTCCTCTAGTACACTGTCGGAAGGAGGCCAGGAGCTTACCGGCATCCTTGCTAGTTTTCGCAGCTTCTTCACCTTTCTCCTTAATTTCACGTTCTAACAATTGTTTTTGAAATTTACAGTCGATTTTTCACACTCAGCAGTTACGTCATGTAATTTGAAATTGACAAATTTTGGAAGGAGCTGATTGCTTAGGCAAAATATCAAGAATTGTATCTCAGCATTAATCTCACAGTTTAGTTTTAAAACTGTTTCCACCTTCCTAAAATTCACGAGGCTATCACTTGTCAGCTTTCGCAAAACCAATCGGGAATAAAATTTAGAAATTGCACATATCACTGTATTAAATCTTTGACGACGTTTCGGCTATCGACA
This sequence comes from Parhyale hawaiensis, assembly GCA_001587735.2. Taxonomy (NCBI): domain Eukaryota; kingdom Metazoa; phylum Arthropoda; class Malacostraca; order Amphipoda; family Hyalidae; genus Parhyale; species Parhyale hawaiensis. The sequence continues at coordinate 24,222,140 of LQNS02278129.1, forward strand.
GCAGCCATCTTCAGGTATTAAAATTCCTACCATCTGTATGGACAAAAATTTAATTCTAGCAAAAATCTTGCAGGTAAAATATGAAAAACTTGCTATTGCACAACAAAGTACTAATCTCAAGCTAGTCTTATCACAGAGGAAAACATAGCATCACATTTTTTGTACTTGTAACAATCACAGGAATTGCAGCAGCAGCAACAACCTACACTTAGCAAGGTTGTGTGACAAATGACGGTTACCCGCTTCTGCAATGCTTATATAGGTAGCGGCGTTCTAGAGGTTTCCAGTTTAGTAGAGTTTCAGAAATGTGTAATCTTGATCATATTTGACATTTATGTATGGATTAGTTTGTTTGATGCTTATATGCGGACTGTGCATCGTATATACGTCACTAATCATAATGCTTGTGTAACATTATTACCATACAGCACGTACACTAATTCATATATTATTATGTGATCTTGAAATTCGCTCCGTACCTGGTTCAAGATCCCATAACGTGTCGTAAACAATTGACATTTTTATGGCAAAATTGAATTGTCTGCGCCTCTGTAGTCTCCAAAACAATGCGGAGCACAAACGCAAGAAGGCAAATTTTCGATTTTTTACGCAACCGCTTTATGCGCAAATGTTTTATCAGGAGCGCATTTGCGCTTTTGTCTACTTCTTCTTAATTAGCATGACATGCCAGTCTACAAGTCAGGCTGGATTTCTACAGTTACTGTCAATTTCAATCACTTCACTTGCTACGCAATTAATATGAAGGTCTTTGTAAAGCTCTAATTATTGTTCGATATACGTATGCAGGTCGTCATCCTGGATGCAGGCCACTACGTTATAATACAGGTTTATAACAAAGGTTGAAAATTATTACTGCGAGGTAGGTACTCGACAGGGATACTGTTGAATCAAGCGCACAACATACATCGTGGCTGACGCTCCCAGCACCTCGTCCGAATTAAGAACTTCAAAATTATCAGAGGCAAAAGATAGTCGAGTAATTCCATATTGAAACTTTCAACCCAAAGATGAAACTGTACATAATATAGGGTTTCTAAATTGATATCTTCCCGCACATACTATATATGCCAACAATTTAAAGTTACAAAACGGTTGAGCCCAACACCCCCCCCCCTCTACTGAATGTTACCACCTTCATGTCTCCTCAAGAGCTGGGGAAGTAGGGAAACTTCTTCACTCTGCCCGTAAGCCGACGGAGAAATCGGGTTTACCACATACAAATAAAAAAACTTTTTTGCGAAGTAAAAAGCAATTTTGATTGTATAAACTGATTGATACAAAAAACGGGTATCACATAAATCGGCATTGTACTCGTGTTTAAATGGGCTACTGCTTAAGCGGCAGCGTGTACGTTTTAATATCTACTCATCCTTACCACGTTTGGAACTGGTAACACCACCTCAACAGCTGATGGTGACGGTTACTGTTGTGAACGCTGTTACGACGTTCTCCAGAAGACCTTTGTGTAATGACACATGTAATACAGGCCCCGGAACCCGTACATTCCCTCGGTCAGTATCCGGTCAGCATACTGCTGCGGGTTTACTGACCTTCGCCAGCAATGGGGAGGGTTTGGGGGGTCGCAGATATTGTCACATGGAGTCTTCCGCCACTGGTGCAATAGCTCTAGACATATGTGGTCGACTGCAGCCATATACTACTCCGGGGCCTGTTGGTCTATATCTGCAGCACAAACCAGTGCATACGGGTTTCTCCGTTGGGGGTACGGTCAAGTTGACTCTACCTTCAACACGCCGGTTCGCTTTGGTTCGTAGTATGAAGTCCGCCTGTACTGACACAAATCAGACTCCATGGCTGCGCTGAGAAAAGCCGAATGCAGACGGGAAATAAAAATTGCCGAGAGAGGCATTCCCCCAACAAATGCTCTACCCCCAGACTCGGCGAGAAAGTCGCCCGAAGGATGCATGCAGCAGGATGGATCTAGGCCAACCTTTTTCGCAGCTCTCGAGCAATTCAAAGCAACTTGTCGTTCTTTTTCCCCTGTAATTTATTCACTACAACGTACGCCTCGCCCCAGTTTTTCTCGAAGATTTGCTTTAAATGGTGGCAATTTAATTGCAGTTGCAATGCCAAAGGTACATAAAATAAATTTGTCTCCAGGTTACAAGGAAGATAGCCAGCAAAGGAAGTATAAACATGTCAAAGCCTGATTTACAAGCGACAAAATCATAGAAAATTTTCAGTCGCTGACCAATATCTACGGTGAATGAAAACAGACTTGTAAACAAACAACGAATCTAAATGAATATTCACTATTTCTGTTTTATGCAACTTATGACTTTACCCTAAAACTTTGTCATCTTAAGCTCTTTTAGCTGCTGCGTGTGCATTGACATGTCACGGCAAGCTGGGTCTACCCACAATATTGTTCTGTCGAAGTCAACGAAGATATTACTCGTCTGTACTCGGCTCTATATTATCTCAGTTGCTTGAATTTCAACTGGCGCTGATAATAAGCGTTGTCGTCATCTGTAACCTGATCTATTTTCTACATATAGTTTTCAATGAAGCTTGGTAGGATTACCCCAGTCTCCAACCTGGCTTAATTTTTGACCCTCTGATTTCTGGAAGCGCCGCAGAAGATTAGCGGACAAACAAACAAATATGTCTGCATTATTATAAAGACAAACAAACAAATCTGTCTACAATGTAGTAAAGACCGATGTGTGGTTATCTGTTTTTTTTTTTTTTTTGTGCGTTATTCATGTAGTTATTTGTCTGTTAATCTGTTTATTTCCTGTGGCGCTTTAATTAAGAAAACAGACGAAAATTAAGCCACGTCGAAGATGATAGCAAAAACATAAGACAGCGTTAGAAATGAATACACTTCTTGCACTGCCGAAAGTGCAATCGAAACACTGAAGTATGCTGAAGTTTTCCTCAGTACTCTCACGCATCTTGATTCTTAGTTTTTCCCACTGATAATCAAATAATTCTGTTGCATCAATTATTCTTCCAACTTTATTCCAATCGGTGGCTAAACAGCTTTTCGCTAAGCAAAAGCAATTGGACATGTATGTTATCTCGCCGTATCCATGGCACCAAGCCGAGAGAGAATTATTTTGAGTTGCGGAAGTGCATGCAAAAAGTAATTCATTTTCTCCATGTTAGAGAAAGAGAAGAGTTTCGTTGCTCAGTAGTGGTGAAGTCATGAACGCTCTTCTCGACGATCTTCTAAGGCAGCACTTGTATGAACGGAAGTATAACTAGGATGCCTCGTGGCGTAAGACCATCACCCGCGGTAGGGGCGAATTCAACGCAGTCACTTTTGCTGAACAAGTTTAAGGCAGCCTAGATACTAGCTCATCAATAATAACATAGGGAAAAAAAGAACGCCTCGCGGCGTAGGACGATCTGCCGCCGTGGAGGCAAATTCGCCCCTTTGAAGGATTATTCAACGCCGTCATTTTTTATGGCCAGTTGGCAGTTAGGTTTAGTTTTTTGGTATGGGTTACACCTAGGTCAACCCACCAAACTCCCTACAAAAAATACGAAGATAGCTTGATTCCCTTGACCACTTATTGGGTGGACAAACAAATATATATATATATATATACAGTACCGTCCATAACCATGGGACAAGTTTTCAAAATTTTATGACTTTGCTTCTATTCGTCCCATATACCTCATATTTTGGTAATTAATAGTCCTTAAGATGTTTATTATAATTTGAATCGGGTGTAGCTGATAATAAGAAATACATGAGTGAAAAACTTTTATTTTGAAATTTGGAACGTCCAAAACTAAGCGACAAATATGAACAAAACCAGTAAATTGCACACGTAATCCAAACTACTTCATTTCCTGTGAAGCAAAGGTTTTTCGCTGGATATTTGTAAACATTGCAGCAGTGGACTTCATGGCACCACGTCAAAAAGCAGATAACTCCTCAGGACAAGATGTTTGAGTAAGTTGCACAAGAATAAATGCACTATTCGAATAATTTCAGATAACGTAAGCCGTTCGAAAAGCGTTGTGGGCAGAATTATGATGCCTTATTTTGGCTGCATTGTTAGTCCCAGAAACAGCAAACCCAGCAAAACTCCAGCTAGAGAGGACAGGCTCATGGAACGTATGGCATAAAAGGGCCGTTTCAAGTCTTCAGCAGAAATAGGCAGCGTAGTGAATGACACAACATGTGTAAATGACACTCAATGTGTAACGGCAGACAGAAGGTATCCAGACGACTACAAGAAGTAGGTTATTTGCACGAAGCTCACAGAAGAAACCCCAAGTAAGTTTCAAGAACAAGATGAAGATATTGGAGTATGCCAACAGACGTGTAATCTGGCCATATGAAAATTGGGCCCCGAGTGTTTTTCAGGGACGAGAGCAAATTCAATCTGTTTGGGTGTGAGGGTAAGAACTTTGTAAAGAGCCAAACAGGTGACAGATTAAGGGTCAAGTGTACAACAAAGAGTGTGAAATTTGGGGGCGGGAGAGTGATGGCGTTTGGTATGTTTTCTAGTCGAGGACAACGCCCTAGCCCTCGTTCGCTTACAAACCCGTGTGAATGCTCAGGTGTAAAAANATTTATTCACTACAATGTACGCCTTGTCCCAGTTTTTCTCGAAGATTTGCTTTAAATGGTGGCAATTTAATTGCAGTTGCAATACCCATTCAAAGCAACTTGTCGTTCAATTTTCAATGTAATTTATTCACTACAATGTACGCCTTGCCCCAGTTTTTCTCGAAGATTTGCTTTAAATGGTGGCAACTTAATTGCAGTTGCAATGCCAAAGGTATATAAAATAAATTTGTCTCCAGGTTACGACGAAGATAGCCAGCAAAAGAAGTATAAACATATCAAAGCCTGATTTACAAGCGACAAAATCGTACAAAATTTTCAGTCGCTGACCAATATCCACGGTGAATGAAAACAGACTTGTAAACAAACAATGAAGCTAAATGAATATTGACTAGTTCTGTTTTATGCAACTTATGACTTTACCCTAAAACTTTGTCATCTTATGCTCTTTTAGCTGCTGCGTGTGCATTGACATGTCACGGCAAGCTGGGTCTACCCACAATATTATTCTGTCGAAGTCAACGAAGATATTGCTCGTCTGCGTCTGTACTCGGCTCTACATTATCTCCGTTGCTTGAATTTCAACTGGCGCTGATAATATGAGTTGTCGTCATCTGTAACCTGATCTATTTTCTACATATAGTTTTTAATGAAGCTTGATAGGATTACCACAGTCTCCAACCTGGCTTAATTTTTGACCCTCTGATTTCTGGAAGCGCCGGAGAAGATTAGCCGACAAAAAAACAAATATGTCTGCATTATTATAAAGACAAACAAACAAATCTGTCTACAATGTAGTAAAGACCGATGTGTGGTTATCTGTTTGTTTGGTGCGTTATTCATGTATTTATTTGTGTGTTAATCTATCCATTTTCCGTGGCGCTTTAATTAAGAAAACAGGCGAAAATTAAGCCACGTTGAAGACGATAGCAAAAATATAAGACAGCGTTAGAAATGAATACACTTCTTGCACTGCCGAAAGTGCAGTCGAAGCACTGAAGTATGCTGAAGTTGTCCTCAGTACTCTCACGCATCTTGATGCTTAGTTTTTCCCACCGATAGTCAAATAATTCTGTTGCATCAATTATTCTTCCAACTTTACTCCAATCGTTGGCTAAACAGCTTTTCGTTAAGCAAAAGCAATTGGACATATATGATATCTTGCCGTATCCATGACACCAAGCCGAGAGAATTATTTTGAGTGTTGCGGAAGTGCATGCAAAAAGTAATCCGTTTTCTCCATGTCAGAGAAAGAAAAGAGTTTCGTTGCTCAGTAGTGGTGAAGTCGTGAACGCTCTTCTCGATGATCTCCTACGGCAGCAATTGTATGAACGAAAGTATAACTAGGACGCCTCGGGGCGTAGGACGATCTGCCGCGGTGGAGGCAAATTCACCCCTTTGCAGGATTATTCAACGCCGTCGTTTTTTATGGCCATTTGGCAGTTAAGTTTAGTTTTTTGGCATGGGTTACATCTAGGTCAACCCACCAAACTCCCTACAAAAAATACGAGGATTGCTTGATTCCTTCGACCACTTATTGGGTGGACAGACAAATATATATATATATATATATGTATATATATATTGAGCGCGTTTGGTGGATTTGTGCGATCGATCGATCGCGCTGCGCAAACGGTGGATGTTGTAGGTATTAGGCCGTAATTTCGGGTAAGTTGGACTATATTCGGGTTTAATGTCGGGTAGGTAAGGGGAAGCAAGGACTGTTTTTTTTTTATTTTAAAATTTGAACGATCTACCGATTGCGCAGCGCGATCGATCGATCGATCGCGCTAATCCATCAAACGCGCACAACATATACAGTACCGTCCATAACCAAGGGACAAGTTTTCAAAATTTTTTTATGACTTTGCTTCTATTCGTCCCACATACCTCATATTTTGGTAATTAATAGTCCTTAAGATGTTTGTTATAATTTGAATCAGGTGTAGCAGATAATAAGAAATACATGAGTGAAAAACTTTTATTTGAAATTTGAAACGTCCAAAACTAAGGGACAAATATGAACAAGACCAGTAAATTGCTCACGTAATCCAAACTGCTTCATTTCCAGTGAAGCAAAGGTTTTTTTGCTGGATATTTTTAAACATTGCAGCAGTGGACTTCATGGCACCACGTAAAAAAGAAGATAACTCCTCAAACCAAGATGTTTTAGTACAAGAAAGGTTTCAGATAACGTAAGCCGTTCAGAAAGCGTTGTGGGCAGAATTACGATGCCTTATTTTGGCTGCATTGCTAGTCCCAGAAGCAGCAAACAAAGCAAAACTTCAGCTAAGGAGGACAGGCTCATGGAGCGTATGGCATAAAAGAACAGTTTCAAGTCTTCAGCAGACATAGGCAGCGTAGTGAATGACACTGCATGAGTAAATGACACTAAATGTGTAACGGCAGACAGACGACTACAAGAAGTAGGCTTATTTGCACGAAGCCCACAGAAGAAACCCCAAGTAAGTTTCAAGAACAAGATGAAGATATTGGAGTAAGCCAACAAGCATGTAATCTGGCTATATGAGAATTGGGCCCCGAGTGTTTTTCAGGAACGAGAGCAAATTCAATCTGTTTGGGTGTGAGGGTAAGAATATTTCAAGAGTCGTGCAGTTGAAAGACTAAGCGCAAAGTGTACAACAAAGAGTGTGAAATTTGGGGGCGGGAGAGTGATGGCGTTTGGTATGTTTTCTAGTCGAGGACAACGCCCTAGCCCTCGTTCGCTTACAAACCCGTGTGAATGCTCAGGTGTA